>CM060951.1:79198005-79718005 GCA_030765055.1 Mantis religiosa
TTCAGTGAGATAGTGCAAAGGTGCATTAAATTTTCAGTCGCCACTGGCATTCATTTGCTACAGTTCCATAACTGCAAAACTGAATTATCAGACAGAAGGATAGCTCCAGCGTTCAGTTTGTTGGTTAGCTAGCGGGAGAAAAATGTGTTAATGCCCGCCAAATTAACAAATGTGACCGAAGCTTTTGGAGCAGCAAGATTTAAATGCTGTTATGACGGAAAAAAAAGAGAATAACGCAACGGCGTAGGCACATCATTTCAGCATTTTATTCCTTTCTTCTTTTTCAATGCGGTCGTAATACGATCAATGGATTGCGGAGCAGAGAAAATTGTAAAAGCTGACGAACATCACCATTAGCGTTGAGACTTAGCTTTTCAACCTTTTTTTATCTCACGGTCTATAGGGAATTTACATTTTTCTCCAATCTATTTTCCGCTTTCATTGTTATATCTGAACAAAATTAATTGGCATGACTCGAGTTTATTACTGAAATATTTGAATATGACTTATTTCTTCAGTTGACACTGCTATAGCATGTGAAACTCGCATTTAGGAGATCCCTGGTTCCTTTCCCTTAGACCACCCACTGTTTTCGTGAACTTCCCTTATCGGCAGGTGACTGCTGGATTTTCCCATTTATCACAATTTTTCCATTCATTGTGGCTTTAAATTTCGTAGAGTATGGTGATGCCGAACAAATGTCGCAGATGCTTGTACCAAGTAAAGCAACACTAGAGGTGGACCATTCATCGAGCGGTTCCAGAAGTGGATCTTTTGGGGACTTCGCGCCTCTGTGACCTGTTTATCTGCGGTCTGTATAACCTTCTTTTCATCTCTTCCGCCTGAGGATGGCAGCCACAACATATTTCTCTACGTCGAGGTATCTCACCTTTTCTCTATGCTTGACATCCGTGTTTATTTTAAGTTTCAGCAGTTAAAACCCGTGACAAACTTGGAATTTTCAGTTTGATAGTTGAAATTCTACTTCTTTAGCAGGAATAAGCATGGAAACGAACACATCTACATAGGGAACAAAATGGCAAAAAGAGTAGCTTAGCGATTTTCAATTGCGATTTTCTACATTACGCTTTTGCATTTCCTCATCAAAGTACACTACTATATGACTTATTACAATATTTTAATCAGTAGTATTGATTAATTTGGTCACGAAAACCAACATTCCGGCTGGGGGATGCCGAGAAGCTGACCACATCTCCTTCCCGTATCGATTGGATGATCGCTCACCTCTGCCGTTATTAATATTAATTAATTAACTTTGCTCCTGTGTGACGTATGTCTTGTAAATGGGAAATCAAAAACTGAGTAAATATCTGTTCTAGTCGAGATTTTAAAGAAGCATGAAAAGAGGAGGAGATTAATTTATAACTTTATTATATTTTCAAAATAATCGCCAGTGAAATATCAATAATTTTCCATTCATAGATGAAGAGAGTTTTGGTTTCCATCCCGAGGAGCTTCATCAGTAGAGCAGATCATAATGAAGAGTTACTTCAAATTACGTAGAAAACAGAACGCTGGCTTCAAAAGGTCGTGATAAACTTTCTGGGGAGGTCTATTCTTATCTGTCATTGACTGACTTCATTTTTAATAGTTTCTTTCAAAGGAGTGTTGTGATATTTATAAACACTAGTAGCTGAATGTTATCAACTTTCGTGATAACATTCCTTTATTCAAAAGAAACATGATTACGAAGAACGAAATCTGGCCACACAGAATTCGTGCATCACACGTGATACTACAAAGAGTGGAAAGGAATCAGTGACCTTGGATCATCAAGAAGGAACATGACTTCTTGTTTCATCAGTTCATTGGAAAAGAAGAAAACCATACAACGGCCAATATGGTAGCAGATTCCGTTTCCTTTCATTTCGGAAATAGCTATTAAATAAATTCTGTGATCGGATGTCACTTCTATCTCAAATGCAAAGAACGCACAAAGTGTGCACAAGTTCTCCACCGCGCATTACCTCAACATGCTTGGGAACTCAGAAAAGCATGCACTCTGAGATTCAATTACACACCTCTCTTTGACACAAGGGGATCGCTGAACTAATAATGACATTATCTACTTATAGACTGGCGATAGTGGCCGAATAAATCTGAATATTCATCACAATTAAATGCATTCACAAGCCATACCGGTACTACAGAATTAAACAAGTCCAAAACTGAAACGATTTAAACGACTATTTAAATTTATTTAATCATTTAAATAAGTAAAAAGAATTATTTAGAATATTGAATAATGGTATGAAAAAGTTATTATACACAATTTATGAAGAAATGTATAAAAGTTGAATGATGTTGGTTTGTCATTATGACAACGGCAAAAAGACTATATAAGCACCTGAACTGGAGGTGATTTCCACAATGCGCGCCCAAGTCCTTCCGGCCCAGACCTTTCCCCATATGCAGAGGCCGCCGTCACAGCAGCCCAGGAGACAGCACCACGCTGCCGCACGGAGCAGTGTAAATAGTGAAGTGTGTGTACGCCAAGGTGTGTGTGTGCGTGTGTGTGTAAATAAAAGCGCAAAATAAGCGCTTGTAAATATTGTACACAAAAAAGACACTGAAAGACACTAACTTAATAAAACTGTTCTCGGTGGGCTAAGAAAGGTCACCGTATGGGTTTTATATATACCCACGTAGACAATAAGCATTTAATCCCTAACTATAACCTCAATGAAAATTTTAGCCTGTAAGCCGGGCCCCTTTGTACCAGCACCAGGCCATGAAACTCAAAATAAAAACCTGAAACCTGAAAAAAAATCTGAAACCTGATTTCTTCTTCTTCATTTGACTTCCATGGTGAAAGGAAGTGTGAGTAAATCCGCAAATAGACGCTTATGTGCAAAGATAATTTTTGTGTGTAAGAATATATGTATCAGTATACTTTACCTGATGCAACAGAAAAGTGATTATTGGTGAACAGTTAAAAGGATTGTACCAGAGAATATTGATACCGATTGATTGATGTTAAAAAGTTTCATTCTTAATAAATCTCAAAGTTTGGAGATTCGTTGGGGAAATTATAAATAATCTTTTATTTAAAACAACATTATCCTTCCATATCCGCGACCAGCCCTGAAAAGAAGAGTCCATGCAGATACGAGAGCAGCCGAGGAACGACTAGATCGAACTCCGAGAACTTCGAAGAAGTCCATCATCACCCAACTTCTTTCTACACCCCACATTTGAACATTTTGTTACAAAAACTAAGGACTGCAATATATGGAATAACGACTTAAGAAACATGTTAATATGTATGCTAACTGTATTTTTATTGTGACATTATATTATGAATTAGAATGTAACCAACGTAGTTCAAATAAATGTGTTAGAGATTTCAAGGACACCAAGTATGTGAATCCGGATGTCCGTTGTTTATGTCCATTGTTTGTAGCCGATGAAGATAGTCCATTACATGTGAAGGCAGATTACGATGTTAGAAAATTAATTAAATTCTAATCGTAGCTCTACAAAAATACTATCTTTTGTAACAAAACATACCAGTGTAAGGGAGAAAAGATCATTGAGGACATATAGGGAAATAAAGACAGTTTGGGGGAGAGAGAAGTACATAGATGTGTGTAAGAAGTCAGGGCGAGAAGGATTTGCCTAGGCAAGGACAGCAGTTAGAAATTTGAAAGGTATTATATATGAAAAGGATACAGGGAAATGCCCAATGTGTGGAGAAGAGGATACAGATTGGCATAGTATACTTTATTGCAAACAAGATATGGAGAGAATAAATTTGGCAACAACAGTGGGACAGTTTTAGGGATGGGGGGAGGTATTAATAATAAAGAAAATGTTATTGGTAAAAGGAGAATAGAATGTAAGAAACATAGGTGAATATCTGGGGACAGTTAGCGAGAAATGGTTAAGATTGATGAATAAATAACAATTAAGGGCTGGAAAAGTAGAAAGAGGGATACAAGGGAGAGGAGGGTCATCAATACACGGAAAACCACGGGTTATGTGTATTGCGACCGAGACTTGGGGCAAGCAGGTAGGAAGGGTATGTTAGATGTGAATAAGTCATTTTGTTATTGTGTGAAAGAAATGTTACAAATGTTAGTGTATCAATGAAATTGTATGTAGGAGAAAGATGAGAAATAAATACAAATACAACAAAACATAATATGACAGCGCATTACAGTAGCGCCTGAGATTGCATAAGATAGGTCTCCAGGTGCTCGATGTTGTATACCTCTTTTTGGGGAGGGCAAATGTTAGGATGTATTGATTTCCTCTCATGTATTTACCACTTCTTTAAGAGTTGCAAGACCAGGTAGGGTTGCACGACTGAGAACTGATATTCTAGATAGCGTTAGAAGACCTTGGCTTTTCAGGGCTGATGTCTTGAGTAAAGTTAAATTACATTTCTTCTTCTTCTTCCTCTTCTTCTTCTTCTTCTTCTTCTTCTTCTTCTTCTTCTTCTTCTTCTTCTTCTTCTTCTTCTTCTTTTAACGCGCTTTAAGAAATGACCGAATAACGATACAGAACTTCTGCGTCGTTAGAGTAACACTGAGGTTAGATTTCAGTTTTACACAGCTTTTCAATGTAGCACAGTATTTCCAAATGAATGAAGAGAGCTTTAAGTTGCTGTTTTGTTTTGGATTTCGTACGTTTATAGATAAGAAACTTGATATATGTATATTAGTGAAACAAAACATCCTAATACAGCTTATCTATTTAAAATTTCTATTAACAAGCTATTCAGTAATCGGCCTACTATATTACAAGAATGAATGCAAATTATCAGCATTAAAAAATTGATGTCCCAGGTGCACCTTTATACTACAAGAACCAGCATATCGATATTCTACTTTCTTTCTTTTTGGAAAAAAAAAAAGTTACACATATGTTAAATACCGCACATTATATTGAAAGCATAGTTTTGTATTGCCATTTATGGAACTGGATTATTCTACAGGAAAAAAATAGATTTCAGTGTACTGTTGAACATAATTCCATAAAATCTGGCAAAGTTCGTAAAGTAATATAGAAATAGGCTCTTATTAATCACTGTTTAAAACGTAACTAATTTAGCTTAAGATGTACATATTATTTATTACGAAATAAAACCTCTTTTCTGTTTGCTAAAAAGTAATCAATGTAATGAACGAGATTGTTTTTTAAATGTATATACTCAAACGTTAAGTCATAGTGAAATGGGCGAGATTGTGTTCAAATGAGGTCAGAGTCCATAGAGCTTAAAGTTACCTGACATTCTCATTCAAGATAAGGGAAAACACCGGAAGAAACGCTTATCCAGATAACTCAGCCTGACCGAGATTCGAACTGGGGGCCTCTTAAAGGTGATGCAGACACGCTATCGCCTGCGCTATAGAGGCGGAAATGAATCATGCCGAAGTGAGTTGCGTATTTAGTTGCATACGTATAAAGTGATTTAGTACTATCGCAGAAATGTGAGGCTCGCTTCGGGAGGTCCCGGGTTCGCACGACTTCACTTTTAACTGGCTGAAGTGGTGTTCGTTGGTACCCCGCTTCCATCCACGAAGAATCGATTCGTATCTAACTTCAGCCAATCACAGACATCATAATATCTTCCCCACATTCAGTAAAACACGTGAATCTGTTAGTTGCAATGTCAGTCCAATTATAAAATGGACTATAAGGAATGCTCATTTCCTCTCTGGGCAGCTAAGAACTAGCCAGCTTTAATACTGAGCAGCACATCCATGGCCTGTCTACCTGCGATTTGTAGTCTCTAAGTGGTTCCTTTAATTCATCCATTTCTCTTGGGGGATATCTTTAGTCGCTAATAATCATGATCATAATTATATGTATTACATCATGTTTCTCTAGAACTAGGATATTTGGAGCATTAAATGACAACTCTTATTTTTTGCACAAGTACTATATTGATTAATTATACTTCGACTATTTACAGTGAGCAACGTTAGAGTTTTGTTCGAACTTCTGTCATTTGCGTTAGACCATACTCAGCAGAATTGTCTTCTGGTGATGGATTTTGATAGATTTGTCCCCAAGGCCTAGACTTAGCTGCAGTGCTAAAAGCCACCTCCATTATAACCCGCTACTCTAAAGTATACCATTAAGAGTTCCTAACTGGTGTATGTGTGTTCAAAATAATTTCCTGTGATTTATTAATGCCAAGCCGACTAAATGAAGACAAGTGTCAACGGTGATGATGAGGCCTGAAATACTGATTAATATAGAAAGAAATAATTAGTATGACTTATTATGGAAATGCTCGAAATACAATTTCGTCATTTTTTTCTGTAAGGAAGTTAGGGTCTCGACTTGGATCTTATTTGTAAATGCCTCTTTCATATATACCAGGGTGATTAAAGTCATTTATGAACAAATGACAAACTGTACATCATCTGGTGTATTTTATGACTGCTAATTCCTCTTTAGTGTTTCATAAATCTCTTTTTATGCTATTCTTATTTTATTTTCACTGCGCTACACATGCTTATATTTCAAAAGCCGACAGCCAGTGTCACAAAAACAAAGAAGATCGTAATTCCACGCCTGTTTGCATGTAAATCATGCCTATTATAAGCGAATCACAATTAGCAAAGCGTTGTTTGTGCGACGCGCTCATTTGAATGGCGTCCACATATATCTACTGGCAAAACACCAAAATCAATATATGAAATTTTGCGCTGTAAATTAGTTACGATAAAGGAACGTACAAATATCATTTTTAAGTTTTCACAATGACGGATTATGTGTTCATTGTACGAAACACGCGGACAGGAATCCTCTGTATACCATAAAGAGAATAAAAACTCCAATTATGACCACAGAGTGAAATGTTCCACATACATGTGGATGTTTTCATTATCGTGCTGACTCAATTCGGAAAACCATATACATGCCGCTTAAAACACTGCAGTGAAAAAACAGAGCAAAAAGTTACCTCGATGCACAATAGCTGTAAGCTCTTGAGGGGTAAAAAGGGGAAAGGAAAACACAACCTGTTTTGGTTAGAAAAGCAATCAGCTATAGCACTGAGGATCATTCCGCTATTCTGAAGAGAGAAACAAATGTACACTATTTATAAATCTCTTAAACCAGCCTATAAATTGACAAGTAAGATTAAGATACCTCTGTGTAGTATAAACAAAGGAAGGAAAGTCGCTCTTTCTAAAGATTATTTATCTTAAGCAATTTAGACACGGATAATTTTAAAAATTCATTACTCATATACCTACCTACGGTTTGCAAAGAAATTCCACATCACAGACTTTTTCAATTACTTGTGTAAGTAGAGAAGCAATTAATACTAGAATAAGATTTTGTGCTATGACAGTAACTTTGCTCCGAAACGAGCACAGCGTTATATTACAAATTATATAAAAACGCCAGCTATTATTTGCTGAAAATGTCATTTAGTGAGTGCATACCTTCTTCCAAGATATTGCTTTTAAATTACAGAAATAGACATAATTAACAATTAAGACAGTGCAATTATAAGTGTATTGGAATGTTAATCTGGGTTTCCTGTAATGGATCTAACTTCTTATAAGCAGAAACGTAGAGAATTAGGTAAATGTAAAGGCCATTAGGCTGAGTTATTTCTCACGTTCGCAGTATTTTGTACAAATACTTCACCTATTCTCTCGTATCCTACAGTAAGGTCAGCATATGACATCAGAGAATACGGCTCTCTGATTCTTGGCTCAGAGAGAGGAACACAGCGTGTAGAAGGCAACGGCAGGTTCTGAGGTAAGGAGAAAGAGAAAAGAGTATGCGTGTTATGCTTTGTGCATATATGGCTGCAAAACACCAGAAGCAGCCAGTATGTCCTTCACTACCATCCGCATTTGTTACCATAGCGTTTACTTTTCGCGCATTGAGATGGCTGATCCTATCCTGTAGAATGGGAGGATACCAACTCGTTTAGGGATTTTGCGAACAGTATATTGTCCAAAAGCTCTATCCATTACTTTGCAAGAACGCTTGCCAAATGTGTTTAAAAGTAGCATTAGCAGCTGTTGCTATGTCAACCTTAGAAGCTTTCATAGCCACGCGCTATGCTGGCTGAGGAGTGCAGATTCAACGCAAATTACTACCTTAAAAGCTATCTCGCATCTGACTGTGGCTATTATTTTCAAATACTACTAACACAGGCTAATCCACAGCTAATTGGCTTCTTCCGGTTGAACTGAAGGCGTATAGCGAATCTATATAGAAATGCAGAGTCATCTGTATATATTAATTTTAACAATTTACTGAGTTGATCATCATTATTGTACTGATTATTCTATCCTTTGTCGATCCTTTAAGATATAACTTAATTCAAGAGGAACTGTTTAGTATGTAATGACACATGTATACTACAGAAGTTTGCCCTTCGAAATAAAATTATACAAGATTACTGGAAGAGTTTGAACTGTGGAAATGGGGAAGAATGAGGCACGTGACGTAAAAACTGAAGCTTTTCTTAGGAACAGTGAGCAAAGGAAAAGCAATAAACGAACACGTAAAGAGAAAATGAAATTTACTGGGTATCTTTTTGAGACAAAACTGCTTGCAATGAGGTGCATTGGAAGGAATGCTTAGTGAGAAAAAGATTCGGGGCAGAAGAAAGCATATGAGAAACATAAATGGTTCTATAAGAAAATGAAAATGCAAGCGGAAAAGGAGGAACAAAAGAAAGTGAGTTGCAATGAGGGATCTCATTATGTTTATAAGACTGCGATTAAATAATTAATTCACAACGAATGCCTTTTTCGGTGCACAGGCTATTGCGGAATTTATGCTTAGCTTATTCGTTTGTCCATTTACAGAAATGGAACAACTCAACTAGTGCCATAAAAGATTGATATTTACATAAAAATACAAATCCAAAAACAAATATTTCAAATTGATAAAAAATTATAGCTATTTTGTTTCAGTTTTTAGTCATATCGCTATACATACATACGAGATTTATACATAAAAAGTTTAAGCTAGATTAGTTTACACACATTAAGTTTGATTGAAGTTGTAAGTAACTGACTACAAAATGGCAGGAGAAAATAAATACTTTAGCGGCTTTTACTTTCTTTACCAAGTAACTAATACCTACATAAATAGTAGCATTGCATTCCATTTAAGAAATGGAAAAACTGCAACATTATATGGAAAAAATTAAACCTTTTTCCCTTCTCAAAAATAGCTCAAACGATTTATTAAAATATCTTAAGATTAACATATCTTGCTTATAAATAAAATGCATTTCTTGAACTTTCTGGGAACAGCTCGTGAGGTCCTCTTCATTCTCGATGACTTGTATAATTGTTATAGAATTGTTATGTTTTGTATAATTGTAAGAACAAAATCGTTTTATAAAAAAGTGTACATCACAGTAAACCACGAATTTACATATATCTAATAAGCTTTGGCGGCGTTAAACATTTTCAAAAACGTCATTACCTTAAATTTTCAAATATTTGTACTTCTTTTGAGTTGTATTTCGCTATTCGTTTTTTCTGTTGTGGTTAGTAAAGAACATGGAATATCAAAGTCACAAACAGCGATTGCTCTTTAGGCTTCTTGTATTTATAGTAAAATGTATAAATTTGTACTAAAAGTACCAGAATTAATATATATATATATATATATATATATATATATATATAACCTGAACGAACAAAAGTTCAACAATAAAAAGTTCGAAGATTTATTTTGAATGTGTAATGAATGATACAATATATGTAACGGTAAAAATGTATGTATGTTTGCACAAGGCAAACTGCACACAATGAATGCACCGAAACATTATATCGGAAATATTGTATTTTTCAACCACGGGAAATCAGATAAAAGTGTTAAAAAGAGAACGGAGAATGTAAAATAATAATTAATAACCTATACAGAGCGAGGTGGCTCTGCTGTAAAGTGTGACGCTAGCACAAGAAATCGATCCGGTTCGGCCACTACGACGATGGTATTTTTTCGCGATTTCTCTGTCGGTAGGCAAATATTGTAGTTATCATTCAATCATGAATTTCTTGTCCTGATCATTTACTTTCACGTTTCAGGTGATGGCGGCTGGCGTATTACAGCAGGAAGCACTAGATGGAACTGCTACGGTGGATCGCGGCTGGATAGACCTCCAGGTTGAAGATGGCAAAACAGCGTTAGCCGAGCTGCAGAACCTCCATGACTATTCGCAGCTCCAAATAACAACCGAATATACATACTATTAGTGTGACTGATATTTACATAAAGTTAAGCATAATATATATCGTGAGTCTGCTGAAATGCATGAATTTTAGGAATATCTCCTAAAGTTCTACTATACTGAAACGTAATCTATCTGCAATCTATATTTCGATATTTATTGTGCTCTTTAGTTCATCTGGTGCATAGGCAGATGCAAGTACAAATCAGAAAACAGCCTCAGAAGATGCACAGTAACTTTGGCAAATAAGCAAGAAAAATTTATGCATATCTTCAAAATGAAATTCATTTCATCGCATTAGACCTGTGTGTATCGAAATGAGAATTCCGTGAGACTGAAAATTACTGCAAACATGTTGATGAATTTGTTTTCGAAAAGGGCACCTTTTTTTCTCCTTTTTTCTGTGTTGACTGCTCTAAATATTTCAGTACAGACGTCAGCATTTATTATGACCATGCTTTGGCAAACAGGTCTCTCGTGGCTTTTAGATGCATCTTAGCGGAAAGAGTAGTAATGAAAACCACTGTGTGAATGTGTCTAGTTATAGCTGATAACGTTGAACTTGTAAATGCATTGGCCTAGCTCTCCTTTGTTTTACACGTAATGCACAGAAGATTCTCTTTCTAAAATATGATGCAAATTATGGGTGGAGCAAGAGAGGTAGTCTCAGGGTATGCGTGGGTATGAGTAAGGATGGTTCTAATGACATTGGAATGCAAGTTTCAGACTGGTTTAATGACTGCTTCATTTTATCATCACATCAAACTCGAAGTTGCCGACCAAGGTTATCAATATTTTACTGTTCAGAGTGACCGTATGTGAAATGCTTATTACTCAATAACACTTAAGTCGTTACGTATGAATCGACAGGTATCTTTTCTCATCGCTTCTGCTCTGCCGTCACCCAAGACAACCAGAGGACCGCCTTAATCGGCCGCCAGTCGCGGACTGTCTTCCTACACTATGCACAGCTACTTGTGTGTGTCACTTTCACCTCTGGAAGTGCTGTCTTTTCACACCCAAAACTCCTTTGTGACTATTTGGTCCATTGTGATTATTAGTCTCGGTCATGTCATTATTAAGGGTCCGAAGAATACCTATTCAAACGGAGTCAAGTGCTATCCCTTTAGAACCCTGCTAAGAACACTGTTTCTTACATTTCTTTTGTTAAAACAACTATTCAACCCAATGTACCTGCCTGCACGTGTTGTAACAAGATACAGAATTTCTTTGAAATCCATTACGATGGTTTACTTATTGCATCCCTTAATTTTGGTATCAAATAGTATCATTGTTTATACAGAGTTGTAAAAATTAGGGTCAAACATTTTAGGGGAGTGTTGTTCGGGAGGGACAGAAAACGTTAAAGCTCACATTAACATGGAAGTAAATAGTTATTTATGGGACTTAGATAAGTTGATGTTTATTAGCGAGTGTGAAAATGTAACATCCCAAGCGTTAGCGCTGAGGGCTTAAATTTCAAGAGCATGATAAACATCAAACCTCGCTAGTCCCATACGTAATTTTATCCGTTACCTAAGAAAAAATCGGCTTGAATCATGAATTATAAAAATATTAAACATTGTTTTACAAAACATTTACAATCGATGTTTTTACAAGGTGTAAGATGATACTGGAGGCTTTGAATAGCGAAGAATCGTAACTATGGTGATGCAAAAATAACAAAGGGTGAACTGTATGTCAAAATGAGTGATGAAAGTTTAATACATGAAGAAATTCGAGAAGAAGCTCGAACTGCTAATGACAAATATCATCTGCAATTTGTGAAAAATAGTATTTATGTTTCAAGAAATGGTTTAAAAAGTGTTACGAGTATTTGCGAGAAAGTTATTTTAGAATCATTTTCAGAGAAATCAGAAGTACTATAATTATTTAGTCTGTGGTCGAAGTATTCGATATTGAGATTTACATTATCGATTAAAGACTGAGTGGACATTAGTATTTCAAATCAGATTATTTGTGGAAAGAAGAAAGGGCATCTCCTGTCATTAACAAGAACAATTTAGCAGTCATGATCGATTATAATTTGTCGGGTAGTTATCCTGCGCTTACATTTATGAACATTAATTTATTTAATTTGAACCATTGTACCGTTAAATGTTAATTATGCCGTAATAAAGGCACTAAATTATGCAGTAATAAAATATGTTTCTGTACATCGTATATGTCGTATGTTTGTTTCTTGTTTTTCAGACAACTAAAGAAAAATTGAACATCGGAATAAGCCATCTACGAGGTAATCGATAGATTATAATACTAAGTCTTTGACACTGTTTTAGAGTAAGCGTTCCTGAAGAATCATGTGTTTCTGTCTAGCAAATTTTAACTTTTTTCCTCTCTTCTGCTTGACCTGGAAGAGATATTTCGATTCTCTGCAGAGATCATTCATATCTAATAGTAAAACACCTACTTTTCAGTAACAAAAGTATCGCGTAGTCATGTGTTATTTCTTTGGTGGCGGATAAAATCTATTGTTAGGAACTATTGGATTTCCCCCCTGCATTCTCTTGTCATACGTTGCTATCTATTGCAAGATCCACCAACAATTCTGAAGAGACAGGTTCGTTTGTAAGGAGAATTTTGGATGCCGAAAAACGAAGGTATATGAGGCTGTAGTCCTGAGAAACGAACTCTTTAAGTCATAAAAACTTATGAAAATCTAATACTACATTAACGGAAACGTTTACTGATATAGCTCCTGGAATATGCTGCAGTAAAACCTGTTTTGCCTGTATCACTTTCAATACATGAAAGGATTATATGCGATGATGTGTAGTGTTTAATACCCGATTTTACTACATGCGGCACTGCAGGCGGTAACACTAATGATACATGACATGAAAATGAAGCACCGGTGGAATGAGATGGCGGGGGAAACCCGAGATCCCGGAGAAAACCCGCCACAGCGCCATGTTGTCCACTACAAATCTCACTGTGTGGTTGCCTGGGATCGAACCCGGGTCTACCCAGGTGAGAATCGAGTGGTCTAGCCACTAGGTAACCACTCAAAGATTATATGCCTTTTTTAAATTATGTAAAGTGTAAATTCATTTTTTTTTTAGCATTTCACAGCTTCGGTTCTGCGGTCTTAGAACTTGGTCACATTCTGCAGCCTGGATATATTCCACTCTCAAACCTTCCTCAACAAGAAAGCGTTAGGGATAGGGATCGGAAACATAAGAGGATTTCAGCACTGTGTGCTACTCTTGGACTGATTGATTGCGCCTAATTGCTAGTGAAGGGTCCTGGCCTAATTGCGTCTAATTGCTAGTGAAGGAACAGTTCACTGCTCAAGACATGTCTACCGCACTTGTACACTACTGAACATTGTGCCTACAGACCTGAAGTATGACGGGAAATGTATAAGTATAGCAATATTTGTGGCAGTATATAATACACCAAGTATTCGCTTAACGTTCTGGGAAAACCACTCGGAAACCCTAAGTTAGCCGGGTTAACGAGAATCCAACCCAGACCTCCAAAATGGAACCTTACGGGCAGCCAGAAACCAATTATATCAGCCACAACTATAAGACAACAAATTGTAAACTGAAAAAATCAGCTGGAATACTTATAAAACGTTTGAAGTGGGACATATCTTAATTTGCTCCGAAAGCTTTTCTTTTTTTCTTTGAACTAATCTTCCAGTCACTTATGAGGCAAATCGTGAGATTACTGCGAAAACAGCACGATTTTTATTATATTTTATGCACAGATATATCTTATTGTTCTTATTTGCTAAGGCGATTTTCACTTGTACTCGGCTGAATACCAGAAATTCCTCGTACTGGTACTTTTAACGATTAATAACGCATCTTTACTCATATTCACTAACCCTACTTTCAGTTGGCTATTCATGTTATTCGCTTTTGAAATTTAATGTATTTCACACTACATTAGCTGCATGTGTAACTGGTTAAAGCAGGCTTGTATTGTCTCAACTGGTTACTGCAAGTTTTAGCTGTGTAACATCTTCTGCCTTCCTTGGACAGGCCATAAACTTACTCGTTGCAGACACCGTTTTCCCCGGACAGACTCGTCTGTCAAGACACCCGCAGCGCCTGGGGAACTTCGGCAGTCTTTCTCGCTTGGATTTCCCCTAAAACAAAAGTTACTGAGTGCGTAGGCGGAGAAGGGATGGCAGTAGGAGGGGATGATAACCCCAGCACAAGCAGTTTCTGCTTTAGTCTTAGTTTGGAAGTCGCAGTATTGTTTGAAACACAGTTGGAATATAGCAAGAGGCCAATGTTTTCAGCATGCTAGGTTTGACAAATTAGGCTAAAACTTGAAGGCGGCACTGTGATCTTCCAGTTCTAATTTTGAGGTATCACAGTGTTTAAACCAGTACAGATGGAATCTGATTGCAATTAACAAAGCGCGTTCAAATGAAGAAATCAAATCTACCATGTCCGCATCGTCCTCAATAATAATTAACTAACCAGACCAATCAGCCCAATATTTTCTAATAACTTTGTTGTATGTAACAGATTTTTAAATAAGTGCAATATTTTTAAACTAACATAAAATTGTTCAGAATTAGGGGTTCGTTGAGACCTTTTTAGCATGTATTAGCTGGTGGCGTATGGTGACTGACACGGATCTTATGTACATGAAAGTAAATACAAACACATATTCCATGTCTTGGTTATTTATTAAGAGTGATAAAACAGTCATGCCAAAGCCATCAAAGCTTTTAATCTTTGAGGATTTTTTTTCCAGTATATAAAAGTTTTCTTTCTTATTTCTTTTCTAGTTTTAATAATAAAATCATATTGATGGCTTTGATTTGAAAAGAAACATTTGATGTGCCTAATTCTTGGTAAAACGTTGGCAATTCATTCTTCTACGGACACAATTCCGGTCAAAATAATTGCAATTGTTAATACTAAAGTAATAAAAATAATATTTTAAAGTAGGTACCTTAGATTGTCTAATATATTTACGAGAAGCTAAAGAAACACAAACTATACCAGTAGACACCTTAAGATAATAAAGTGTCTACTAGTATAATGGTGGTAGTGATATAATAATAGAAATAATAATAATAATAATAATAATAATAATAGAAATAATAATAATAATAATAATAATAATAATAATAATAGAAATAATAATAATAGAAATAATAATAATAATAATAATAATAATAATAATAATAATAATAATAATAATAATAATAATAATAATAATAATAATAATAATAATAATAATAATAATAATAATAATAATAATAATAATAATAATAATAATAATAATAACAATAATAATAACAATGTTATAGATGTTTCGATAATTAGTGATTTCTTGTTCTTCTCCAATACGGTTTATGCCGTTTAGCCTGTTTCGGCTCCAAAGTGTTGCTCCTTCCATCTATTCCTCGGTCTTCCTAGGTTTCTTCGTCATCGAGGTTGATAATTATATGCTATTTTAAGAATTCTATTTTCTTCTATTCTATTTAGATGTTGCTTCTATTTGGTTCTATGTTCTATTACTGTTTTATTTAATTCTTCTATTTTTAATTGTTGTATTTCATCATTTTATTTTATGTCGTATTGTATATCCAGCTATGCTTCTAAGGAACTTCATTTTTGCTGTATGTTACATTGTGTCGTCATTGTCTATGTTTCTGAACCATACGTTACAAATGGGACAGCCATTGGTTTATACAATTTTATTATTAAATCGTTCGTTGCTTTATTCTTTAGGGGAATAAAGGAAAAGCTGGACTCATGATTAGTGTAAGAGATTTATTTTGGAAAGATGTAGAAACAATTTAAATATAACTACAATCTGTGCACTTAAATCCCATATGCGTATGGTACAACTGCCTAAAGCCTTTTTTTTTTTTTTTTTTTTTTTTTTTTTTTTTTTTGTAATTTAGTCCTCCAACGTTGTCATATCAGACGATGAATGAAATAGGTTAAATCATGCTCAAATGAGCCCAGGGTCCATGGAGCTTAAGAGTTACCCAATATTCGTCTTACAGGATAAGGGAAAACCGCGGAAAAACCCTTATCCAGGTAACTCACGCTAACCGAGATTCGAACTCGGGATCTCTTGAACGTAAGGCAGACACGCTACCATCTATGCTACCGAGGCGGGCTCTAAAGCCATTATTTATGAGTATACCTTATGCTATTATCTTTACCACTATACTTACAACTATAATCACAATTCGCACGATTCACATCAAATGACAGATTTCAACCTCACAGAGAGCTGAGACTTTGCACTGCCTGCACAATAGTTCATTCGCACGTCTTCAAACGTTCTTTGCTAACCTAACCATGTTCAGCGATCAGCAGAACAAAATCTCTGGGTAGAAATCGTCAGCTAACGCGGGTGAAGGCAGAACATCCACGTTGTGCTTCCTACTGATCCCAGTTGTCTCGGGCACTCGCTGATCTCTATGTTTACTATTTTGTTTGCTAACTGGTGCTATATTTTTATTATGCAGAACGTACCATTACTGGTGTCACACAAACAGTAAAAACCTTTATATGGATATTATATGAAAGTCATTTGTTAGAGGGTTAAAGGATTTGTCCTTTCGTTGACACCAATAATAATTAAATTGTTTTCTGAGATTGGTTGCTTTTTATTTGATTATTTGTTGCAGAACAAAGAATATAGCAACGCTTGAGAAAGACAGGAAGAGAGAGAGAGAGAGAGAGAGAGAGAGAGAGAGAGAGAGAGAGAGAGAGAGAGAGAGAGAGAGAGAGGAGCGAGAATGGTTCAATTTGAAAATAGAGTTTGGGATGCTGGGAGACCAAGAGAGGTGAAGAACTTCGTGATATGGACGCAAACCCATCAAATAACTCAAGATGTACTACAGTTGATCACATCATTATCTCCAGAAGTTTGCACGGAAATCTTCTGAACACATATCACGTTCAACAAGTGCACAATTTAATATGGCGGATTATGAGTTGAGTTAAGAACAGAGTAGAATCAATACCACCCAATTGGTTCCGTTTTTTTTTTTTTTTTTTTTTTTTT
Organism: Mantis religiosa; assembly: GCA_030765055.1. Taxonomy (NCBI): domain Eukaryota; kingdom Metazoa; phylum Arthropoda; class Insecta; order Mantodea; family Mantidae; genus Mantis; species Mantis religiosa. The sequence continues at coordinate 79,215,218 of CM060951.1, forward strand.
TTTTTTTTTTTTTTTTTTTTTTTTTTTTTTTTACTCTGCACCTGAATGCAGAAAAATATTTAGTTTCTCAGGAATTATTTGCATCCTTTAATTCATGATGTGTGGATATCATCCAACGAATGTAGCTTTTGCATGATGGTACGCCAGCTCATTCCAGTACAGATAACAGTACTTTCTTGAATATGTTAGTGCATATATGGACTGGTCGAGGGAGATTCTTTGCACTAGCTGCTGGATTTTCCGATTTGAATCGGACTTCGTCTGGGGACATTTAAAATCCCCGGTTTATACGACTCGTGTATATCGACACTGTCAGAGAGCGATTACACATTGGATTTGACTCTAGGAATACGCAACATAGTCGCGATAGAATGAAACGCAGGCTTAGATTATACATCAAAGTAGATCACTTCGAGAAATTTGTGCAGCCTTCAGTTTTATCTTAAACTCAACAACAAACGAATTTCATAAGGCCTTCCTTTTTCTACTGCGCTGATGATAGAAGAGCTTTCCCGAAGTATTTGATATAATGTCCTGAATTACTGGCGCACTGTTAACTTATTTCGTGACTATGGCAAGAACCAAAGGGAGGATCTTAGCCACTATCAATGAAACCATTTGTATCTACGACCCTGACAGGAACGTCCGGGAGGAAGGGATAAGGTGAGAGGATATTAAGGGTGAACGGACTGAGGAGAGATTAACACAGAAGGCAGGGTCCCCAATTCCTCGGTAGCAGCTCTACAACCGACTCGAGCCACCTGAGGACTTACACATCCATGGGGTACCAGGGACTCTGGAGGACGAAAATTTACAGATACAATGCACCTGTCACGCACGTCGAAATTGCTACGGATACTTAGAATCCTGAAAGAACCACCCAGGAGGAAAGGTAAAATGAAATGAGGTGAGATAAAATGGAGCGACAAAAAATTGCTGCATATAAATAATGCTTTTCCGCATTCGTCTAGCTACTCGAAGAAACTCAGAGAAAACCATGGGTCAGCACCCATTCCGTTTGATTCACTTATTTCTTAGATCAAAGAGTCGTATAAGTCCACCATATCCTGGATTAATTTTCCATTTCATTCATGATATATTCAAAGCAATACCTTTGAACGATGAACTTGTTTCTAAAGACAAGTCCACTGAACTAAGTTTCACCTCGTTACTAGATTTGCGTCCATTAAAATTGTACTATCTTTACATGCTATACAGACATACTGACTATTAAGTTTGTTATTTTATTTATACGTATACAAATATATACAATCTACTTATACAAATTCTTTGTTCAGGCTCATCGAAGATGTCAATTCATTTCTCGTAGTAAAGTAGTCCTCCCCGTTAGTTACTTAGGTATACTTCTGTAAATCCTTAAATATGAAGAAGTATTCTTTATAAGTATGTGTTTTTATGAAGTCCTAGGCTGCTGCGACCTTTGTCGAATATTTCCCCTTGGAATGAAGTTCCCGGTCGAGATAAAAGTTGTTTGCAGCCGAAAATTAATTTGTACTTTTCTTAAGGTCGTGGCCTCGAATTAAGATGAAAAAAGGTGGTGTGGTTACGAAATAACTGTTATTTATATTTTTCTTCCGATATGCTTTATATTTATCAAGTAAATATAAAATACAGTATTCATAGTTTTAAATAAAAACTGCCGGCATCCCTTACTGACACGAACAAAATTGTTATTTTTTTAAATTACTTAAAATACATCTTGTTTCCTTGGCGTCTTTTTGTAGAAGACAATAACAAGTACTATCTTTTTAGGGTCGTTGTAGAGAAAAAGATATAATTACTGAATAACTTTTATATACACATTTCAAAAACACGTGTTAACATTCTGCATCTCTTTTGAAGAACTAAGATTATTGATTCGCGTTACTTCAGCGACAAACGTCCCCATACATAATTCGCGTTCAAAACTATCTCTATATTACATGTCTTTCTTTTGCTCATTGATTAATCTCGTAAACATCACAAACACTTCCAACAGTTTACAATAATTTCTTCGTAAACATTTTTAAAATAAGGTTTGGATGAGTAGAGCCAGATTGAAAAATTCAATGCCAAAGCCGGGATTTGAACCACGGATCTCCCGCTCTCCGTGCGGTTGCTCTAACCAACTGAGCTACTATGGCCAACATGCTGACATAACAGTAAATTCTCCAACTGACTCACATGTTTTCCCGGTAGACCACTAGGGGTTCTCATATGCTATGAGACACGCTCATGTCGGCATGTTGGACATAGTAGCTCAGATGGTTAGAGCAACCGCACGGAGATCGGGAGATCCGTGGTTCAAATCCCGGCTATGGCATTGAATTTTTAAGTCTGGCTCTACTCATTCAAACCTTAGCCTACACGCGGCTATTGTGGAAGAAAATATTATTTCCATTTTTAAAGTAAATTTAGAATAACAAATATACAAAAATAATATTTTGGGGTTTGAGATAAATAACTGTTTCAAATAATATTCCATTATTTCAAACTAATTTTGAAATTCATTTAAAAAATCACACCTTGATTTAGTGTCTTAATTTTCTTTACGATAATCAATCAAAGGTTGGGTTAATTGTCTCATTTTGCATGTTTTGGAATATTAAAATCGATACATTTTTACTTTCGGTTATTAACCAAAAGTTACTAATATTTTACATGTTCAAACATCAGGACAAAAAAGAGATAACTCTATGTACCATATACATTGGTCTTCATTCGCTACATTTAACATGCTTTTTCAAAGTAGAAAACGAAAACCATGTGTTTAGTTTTGTAAACAAGGAAATTGGTTTAATTATCCCTTGTTATCCCGAAGCCACAAATGAAATCCTGTGCAACATACAGGGAACATGCTAAGGGTGGTCCTTTGATGGAACGTGTTGTTCAAACGTCTAACAGATCCGAAATTGGCTTAGTTTCGGATATCTGAGCAACTGTTTGTTGAGTCAACTGAAAAGCACCCTGGAACTCTCGACTGTCATTTGCGCAAGAAACGAGAATGCTAAACAGAGCAGCATTCGGAAGTTGAAGGGTTCTCAATAGTGTTTTCCTTCCCTTCTTCACAGAAAGGCATTGTTAAGGTTTTGACATGAAGAGCTGCTCGGAAATAGACATGTTTCGGGCACGAAATAATGATGTACTTTCCTTGTTGCTCCACAGCATTTAGAATATTAAGTCACGGCTCAGTACCTCTGTAAAGGTATCAATGATCAAACGGCTTCAAAACTTTAAACTGCTTTCACTCCAAAGTTTATCGCACATGTTTTTTTTCGGTCTTAATCTTCCATGATCGCATACATTTTTCTCTTTTTTCCAAAGGGTAGACTATTATGTTGCATCCACACATTTCCCATAACTCACCAAAAATATCAATTTTTTTGGTCCCTAAACTACCCAATTTTATTTTCTTTAAACAGGGAAAAAGACAAAAAGAGAGATTATTCTCTTCATATTAAGTTAATTTTATGTACTTTTGTACATATGGTTTTGCGAAACCATAGCATACAAAGTCTCAAGTGAAAAATATGCCGAGCATTAAAGTACAAGGTTTATATATAAATATATCGCGTTGCCATGTTGTATGCTTACATTTTCTCAAATGTTGAAAAGGTTTGAAAGTTTGCAATTATTTTAATATTTTCGTATGAGATCATCTTAGTAGTATAATATTTGAATTGTTTTTATGTATATTAAAGTCTAAACTAGATAGTTCCAATTCAGTTTGTGTCCATGTGTGTTGGTTGGGTGAGAAAGAGTGAGTGAGAGAGCATATAACCGTTTTAACGGATTTGCAGCTAAAAATCATTAAATAATATGTTGCGCATGTAGTAAAAGCGGGCGTTAAACACTACACATTTCATTGTTTTCTTGCCCTGTTCGTTTTTAACCTAAAGCCATCTGCAGATTTTTGTAAGAGCATAATTTCGATTATAATTCGTGGCTATCTTCAGCGTGCCAATCGACAAAGGTAATGCCTTATTTAATTCGTCACAATGCCCGCCTTGGTAGCGTGGTGGTAGCATGTCTGCCTCACATTCAAGAGGTCCCGAGTTCGAATCTCGGTCAGGGTGAGTTACCTGAATAAGGTTTTTCCGGGGTTTTTCCTTATCCTAAAAGACGAATGTCGGTTAACTGTAAGCTCCATGGACCCCGGACTCATTTGAGCATTATTTCATCCATTCCATTCATCGTCCGATATGACGTAACGTTGGAGGACGTAAATAATAATAATAATAATAATAATAATAATAATAATAATAATAATAATAATAATAATAATAATAATAATAATAATAATAATAATAATAATAATAATAATAATTCGTCACAAGTATAGACAGAAAGGCACATGTCCAAGAATCGGTAAGTGATTAAATTATGCTAATGGTTAAAAAGTCTAATTAGCTATATTCTTTGGAACAGACAGGCGGATAAATATTTTTTTTCCGAAATAAATCCCTCGTGATATTATTTTCGACATTTAAAAAATATCCATCGATAATACCAATATGTGTATTGGGCTAAACCATCTCCTAAAGGGGATGGCTTACAACAAGTACGAGTTAACGTACAATAACGTGCAGTGCTGTGTTTGGGAGGTCCCGGCTTCGATCCTTGCTGGGCGTTCACCCTGACATTACTCTTGTTCTGTTTTTTTATCGGCGTGAATGTTGCAGTGGTGTGTTTTCTACCATTGGTCTCAACACATCCATTTTTTCTCATTTTGTCTCCTTCTTACGTGTTACAGGACGACTTCGACGCTGTATGTTGGCCGTCGGCGGGCAGATGGCGCAGAGGCTCGAGAGTTGGAACTTTTTGGCTTTGTCAGAGGTAGGCCATTCGTTGAGTGCTGATTCGAGCTGGTTCTCACTGGAGGGGAGCCTTTGAACCTCCCTGCTGAGGTTTGGGCATGAGCAGCTTTCAGCCGAGTGAGCAAGCCAATAACAGTAAGGAGCTCTGCGCCTCTACCCTACGATTCCTTCATCTCCTGGGATATATGCACAAAAGATCCAATGGCGGGTCGATATGGTTTAAGTGTCTCCTCCGTTACCTATTCTATCTGTATGTACGAGTCAAACATTCGATAGTATTTCATTTCATTTCAAGTCTAACATTTCCCTTTGATTTTACTATTTATGTAATTTTAATATGTTGCGTACTCCGTAAATATCATAAGTTGTTTGATATATTCTATTTTCGGCTTTTTATGGGGATCATTGCAGTTTTAAATGTCTGAAAGTATTCTGCCTTGCCTGTCATGGGTGTTTTCTCATGCACAGAGAGAGAAAAGGGAGACAGAAGGGGAGAATTCACTTTGTTGGAGAGAGAAGGGAGATAAAAGGAGGAACATTTTGTTTAAGATGGGAAAGGATATGGAAGAGGTAAAGAAAGAGAGAGAACGCAGTAACGCAAACAGAGCTGTACGTTTGTCAGTACTAAAACCAAGCTTATCAATTGCATATGCAATTACTAAACATCTGTTGCTAATTCCTAAGAAGAAATGCAGATCACACATAAAATTCCCTCATTCAGACACTTTCTGCAGAAGAGCACGTTTTACAATAGTGGAAACTGCCGAAATCCTTTGAATTTCACTTCACATCTGTGGATCTCTTTAGTGCACATCTATCGATTTTATTAAACTTTTCTTTCCCAATACCGCACACTTGGCGCAGGCCATTAGTATAACTTTAGCCGCTCGGGGCTTCAACAGTAAAAGCTGGTTTACGGGAAATTGCTTTTAAAGTTTTACTGCACACTCAAAGTGATATAAAACAGAAGTGTCCCGAAAATTTGGGTTACTTTCAAACGCGGTCTCTACGACAGTGTCGACCAAATTCAGAACGAAATATAACCACTGAGATAAAATATGCAGCATACAGAAGGCAAGTACGGCTCCCATTAAAACTGTAGTATTTTCGAAAGCAACAAGCACTATCTTCTATAACCTATGAAATACAGTTTTGAGATACCCTGCACCTATATATGTACAAGTGAGTGTATGTGTGTGCGTTCCGAACTATATTCGTTATTAAACACTTAATGCAGTTCTAACGATTTTGGTTAAACATGCTCAAAATTTTCTCTGAATAGACTAAGATTGCTTAATTTTGGATTAAAAGAAACACAAAATGCATACAAAAAGTAGGAACATTCACAGAAATATACAATTTTTCAATAACTTTCTCATCAGCAGTGATTATATCAAAATATTCGCTTTTATATTTCAAGTTATCATAGGTTGTACAATTATGCACCTTTCACGATTCTTGTTTCTTTTTCGTATACCTAAGTTAATTATTAATCCTCGCCCCCCAAAAAAGAAACTGATAGAACGTAATAAGAGTTGTGTGTAGAATTTCATATGAACACAAATTTAGAGAAATCATGCGATTGTATCACATTTTATGACATTCTTCATGCATTTTAATTACATGTATTCATATACGTTAAATGTCATCTATTTGAACTTCTTAATTAAGTATTTTGGCAAAGTCCCTATTTATACATAGAATACTCAATCGTTGTCTCCGTTCTGAGATGAAAGTCAGAAGAAAAGTGCAACTGCAGCAAGAGAAAGGCACAAATGTGCCCTCGGATGCTATGAATAACCGACAAGGTTATTTGGAGGACACAAATGTATTTGGTACATGTGGATTTAAAGTAGTCGTTGGATAAAATAGATTGGAAGACATACATATATGGAAGATCTGAAGAAAATTGTCTTGGAATAGAATTAGAAAGGGCTCCTAAGATATCTAAGAACCAAAAGGCAGCTTTTATCAGAAGTAGAATAAAAGGGAGCTGAAAAACAAGAATGCTCTTTGTCACGTATTAGGTATGTCCAGCATTTATCTGCACTGCTTCCACAGCAAGGAAACAGTGAAATGAGGGAGAAGAATAAATTCGAGATTAGTGAACGATGATTGGAATGACGTTAAGAAGTAAACAGATCATAATAAAGGAGAAGAAAGCTTTACAAGACAATGAAACAAATTTTATGAAACCTTGGGGATACTCAAGTAAGAGATTAAAGCATTGTTTCGCTTACTATGAAGTGCGAAGATTTGAACGCTGCGAGGAAGTGAGGAAAAACTATTGGAATACTCTTAGGTAAGAATGGATCCTGGATAATGAAACATTAAAGCAAATAACGAGGCTATTTTACACAGAATTAGCAAAAGAACTTGTTATAATTGATCTAAGTGGAAAAGAAATTAACTGTGACACTGGATGAAATAAATTTCTTACTAAGAAATGTATAGAAAAAGAAGGATGGAAAAAATACATATTCCGGGTAGAAAAGGATACCAAACAATAGACAATTGGAAAATAAATACTAATTGCCTGGAGACTAAGAGAAAAGCCAAGGCAACGATGTTCCAAAGAAGGATCTTTCCTTGGAGAGGAAAATGAATATGAGGAAGCAGAGACTGTGCTAGTCTTCATTATAAGGATGTTCATCACTTACCTAATGAATACGAAGTACAAATCAGTTTTACTTTCTCTACTACTTATAGGAAATAGGCAAAGTTCTGCGTTCCATTCAAAATATTCTGTGCCGATATTTCTCGAAAATACAGGTTTTTGAGCCTCCTCGAATCCAAAAAAGAGCTAGTTAAAAGGGTTAGTATGTGTGTCTATGAAATCATTACTCAAAAAGGAACAAGCGGTTAAATATCAAACTTCGTACTTAAATTCAGCATCTTCCATGAACAGACAGGAAATTTTCCAGAAACTTCTCATATGAGACTAACCTTTACACGAAAGATTTTTTGAGAATATTTACTTATTTTTCAATAATGGTGTTAGCGATTTCGATTGAAATGCCATATTTTAACGATATACATAACAAGTGAAAGTAGATACATATATCTTACATTTTCTGGAGATGGCCTCAGAAGTCCTCTTCATTCTGAACGAGATCTGATAAACTGGCAATCATAAGAGGTAGACAAAATATTTCCTCGTCAAAACACGCAATAAATGCCAAATACATTTTTGAGGAATGAACTATTCCGATATATTGATCCTTATTTGTTTGAGTTTTCAATATTTATACTTTCCTCGAATGGGAAGTCATTGGTTTTATATGTCCTATGCATGCAAAGAGAATGGTATTCAAAGCCATCACTTAGGGGCCTGCTCTAATACATTTCACTATCGCTTAAACTTACTGTTACTTTCTCCTCGTTGTATCTACAAGGAAAGTGCAATAAGTTAATAACCATTTCTATAAATATCTTCTATAGATAGAAGAGAAATGTTTTTAAGACTACTTTGTGTAAGAGCAGAGAAGCTCCCGTAAGTTCACACATTATATATTTTTGTTCCGATGTCACATCCATTGTCACTGTTAAGGTTAGAAAATAGACTGCCAGCTCTGCGATATCCAGCAGTCCTTGTTTAGTGAATGTTTGTAATTCTCTACTCTCTCGGAATGGAACCGGCGTCAGATGATTTATTGAGAGAAGATTACATTTTGCGAGAAGTCGCGGCATAGTCTTCTCTTGTCTTATTCTCAAGTTCTCCTTTCTTTCATGGAGAACAATTGCAAGTCCTTACTGGTGCAGTTAGAGCACGTCCTCTGCTAACAATAGACTCTGTTTGACTGTTGCATTATCCACGTGCACTGCTCTGAAACTTCACACTACACAACGGAAAACTCCAGGATCTGAGAGACCCAGAGCCACCTTGCCGTTTTAGTTTTAAATAAACCAGTAGACGCAACGTTTTGAAATAACTCTTAAAACATGGTGTTGCAACAATTATTGTTTCTATTGCTTACCTACAATAAGGAAAGTATTGCAATTTGATATCAAGCTTTTCAGTTTTGAGATCCCCTTAATTCAAAAGGAAATTTAAGGTCGCGCGTGCGTGGCCGAGCGGTTAGTCCACTTGACTCTCACTAAGGCGGCCCGGGTTCGATCCCAGGTGATCGCATGTGAGATTTTTGGTGGACAACAGGGGGCTGGGGCAGTTTTTCTCCGGGATCTCCGGTTTCACCCGCCATCATCCCATCAATTGCTTTCATTCATTTTTTCCTTGTTCTGTCATCTACTTCTGTCACTGTCCTACCTGGCAACGGGCAGATTATCCTTCCATAAGGCATGGGCATACGGCATAAACATAAGGAATAGAGGAAAAAGAATCCCCTAATACCACGATAGTCGTAAAACTAGGGAAGTTGAAGAAGAAAAGGAAGGGATGACCATAAGAAATGGAGGAAAAAGGATAGCCTAAACCACAATAGTGGTAAAATTAGGAAAGCTGAAGAAGAAAAAGAAGGGGTGTGTGCGCGCGCATGGAAATACGTTAACTCAAAAACAGAAAGTCGGTTAAGTACGAAACTTTCTGCTTACGTTGTGATAACGTTTTCAGAAGGATGCAGCAAAAGATCTTTTACAAGATAAATTTTGATAATTTTTTCTTTTATAGTTATTAACTATTAGTCTTAGAGCTTCTTGGAAAAATCCGTTAAGTCTACCTCATTCCGAATGAATCTTATATAATGTAGTATAAATTCAACGGGTAAACCATAAAAGATAGACAAAACGTAATTTCCAAAATGTAGATTGCTTTAATTTATTATAAGTAACATTCTTGCAGTATTCGCCATTTACAGTGTTGATGTTTTTTAGGTATTTCTCGCAACGTTACGGAAAGAGCATTTAAGTGACGTTTTAAAGCATCTATCGATTTGGTTTTCTCTTGTGTCTCTTGTACCCATAATCCAATTATATTGCAAATATTTCTGCAATGGTTTATTTTGATTAACCCGAAGTACTACCGTACAAGATTATATAAAATAAAATTAGTAGCTATAGAATATCATATTACTGTAGCAAATCATGCCTTTTCTAAAAGACTCATGTAAGACCATATTGCCCACCTCGGTAGCGTGGTGAGTGTGTCTGCCTCACATTCAAGAGGTCCCGAGTTCGAATCTCGGTCAGGGTGAGGTACCTGGATAAGATTTTTCCGGGGTATTCCCTTATCCTGAAAGAAGAACGTCGGGTAACTAAGCTCTATGGACCCTGGGCTCATTTGAGCATCATTTCGCCCATTCCATTCATCGTCTGATATGACTTAACGTTAGAGTGGAGGACGTAAAATGACAAAAAAATAATAAAAAATAAAAAAAGACCATATTGGGAAATCTAGCTTCTATGAGCCCTGCTTGAAATCAAAAAATTATTTCACAAATGTATCTATGAAGTGCACTAATTTTAACCATATCATTATGCATAGGTAGATAATTCAATTTATTTGTCTTCCATTAGTTACTCAAAGTTATACATTATTCACAACTTTGGTTTGTCGTACCATTCCAAGCGTATTTTAATGCCAGCGATGCCAAAGGCAGGCTTAGTGAAATCGCTTTGGATACGCCACAGAGATTACATATTTATATTAGAACGGAGTCTTCAGAAAGATATTTTCTACTAATGAATTATGCATGTTTTGTCCGAGAATCGCTTTTGTGTCGGTGACAATAATGTATATAATCGTGCATGCCTTTCTAATGCCATTCGTCGAACTCACGCAAAATATTAGCAAACCTACAGGACTGAATATTTTACCATCACATGGCTAGTCGGTTGAATATGCTTTGCAAATATTAAGCTTACGATGTGAAATGACGTAAGGAACGGACGGGGACACCTGTCCCATCTCGAGCCGTCAGATATCGCGGGATATTTAGGGGTGTGAGGTGGGGGAAAAGATGGGGCGAAAGAAACCGCAGCACCCTTAGAGGACAGAGTCAAAGGAACCGCAGAGATGTGCAGAAGCTCCTAGTAGTTGGACAGATTATCAGTCAGGGACTTCCAAGCTTCTCGCCACCACAGACGTCAATGCAACGATCCTAGTCACCTGGGTATAACTACTTCAACGGGAGCCTGGGAAGAAGGTTTACAGAGCGCACGCATCTGCACCATCTGCTAGCATCCGCCGGGACCATGGCGCTCACAACGAAATTTGACAAAAGAGTGAAACGAGAAAGGAAATGAAAGAAAATAAAAAGAATTCGTTGGTTAGGAAATCAACCCCAAAAAACTCGCCAGTGACACGGGAAAACCACGGGGAAATCAATAAAGAGAGGTCGATCAACAGGGAACAGAACCACGGCCTCCCGAATGTGAGTAGCACACGTTACTGGGACTCTACCTCACTCGGTAAATCCTATCATAACTTTGATATGCTATTGAGTTTAATGTTTGAATATTTCTCGATTATTATTACTCTCGTATTACCATGAATTAACTTAATGTTTAAACATATTTCTGGAAAGAACTGCAATGTAATTCTATCAATGAATGATAAAAGCCTTGCATAGAATGTTAAAAAAAACATTTGGTTATAAGAGTTGTTTATTACAACGGATGATACGTATATACTCTTCTGCATTTAATGTGTCAATTAACTTGGAAGTAAGTTTTCCAAAGCTTTATCGTTACTTTTGCGGAAGCATGTTGATCAAATAGCAGTCCTAGAGGATTTTTTTGTTTTGTTTTTAAATAATGACCAATCTTCTCGGACTTAATTCAAGGTAATATTGCGAGTGTTCACGGCTTCTGATTTCATTGCTCGCCAAATGCTGCTAATTATTGCTGCCTGAGTTCCAAATTATGACATTTGATGTCGTTTTGCTAAACAAAGCTAGAGCGAAACTAACATATATTGTGTAATGTGTTATGGGCCACATACCTCTTACAGGATGTGAATGCTTAATTTGATAAAGCAAGACATAAACAATAAAAGTCCATAGAGATGACACTGTTGCGACTGGTGGCAGGTTATCAATGACAGAACGAGAAACGAAGCCTTAGGAAAGAGTTCTGATATTCAGGACTTGTGTTACAAACACGTTTTGAGAAAATAAACTTCTCAGTGTTCACAAACAAGAGGCATGACCGACAATTAAAGAGATAGTTCGAACATTATGTTATGTTATGTATTTTGAGGTGGAACAGGTCAAAGTCCTTTTTTTTTTTATTTTATTTTATCCATCGATCAGCAATTATGCTTTACAGATGTTTGTTATAAGATACATAGGAACAGGACACATAACAATGGAGGTAGCCATGAACGACTCCTCTAACTAAATATGGAGGATAACTGTAACACAAATTGAGAACTTAAAGTCTTATGGTAGTAATCACGTGTCTGAGTCTGTGCTGGAGACGTCACTCAGGAGAAGATCTTGGGGCAGTCTGCGCTTCAGGCGAGTTGGCTGGCGAGTGCGACAGCCGAGACGGTACGCAACAGCTCCAGGGACCTCCTGGAGATGGTAAAAGAATGGACGTGCCAGGCGTCGGATGTATTGGTGAACGGGTAAAAGACCAAACTCATGATGAAGCTGCTGGTTTCGGATGAACCATGGAGCGTTTGTAACTGTACGAAGCACCCTGTTTTGTAGTACCTGCAGTCGGCGGAGATTAGTCTTGCAGGTGCCACCCCAGACTGGAGCTGCATAGGTAAAAATAGGACGGACTAGAGATGTGTAAAGAAGCAGGGAGGATTCATAACCAAGTGAAGTGCGCCTGTTGAGTAGAGGGTACAGTTTTGATAGCCGGGCAAACGCAAGCGTAACAGACCGACAGATGTGGGCGTTCCAAGTAAGTCGGGTGTCCAGTAACACCCCAAGGTATTTCACTGGCACATTGCTTGGTAACCATGAGAGCGGTTCCCCCAGCAGCCGTAGTGAAGGAGGATCCCTATAAGGTCGTAAAGAGAAGATCTTAACCTCTGTCTTGTTAGTATTGAGGGAAATGCGCCAGTGAGAGAACCAATGAGCTAATTGATCTAGGGCAATTTGCAGTTTCTGAATGGCATGAAGAATATTGGCGTGAGAATAATAGAGAGCAGTATCATCTGCGTATAACGCCGTACAAACTGGAGCTATATCAGGAAGATCATAAGTGAATATATTAAAGAGGAGTGGTGCAAGTACTGAACCTTGAGGTACACCTGCTAAAATAGGCCGTCGGGTGGATGTGAAACCAGCAATGCGCACCACAAAGGTTCTATTGGTGAGAAAACTTGCTATGATTTGTATCAGATAATAAGGGAGACCAATGCGATATGCTTTAAGTAGTAGTCCACTGTGCCACACCTTGTCGAATGCCTGGGCGATATCTAGGAATGCTGCTACGGTGTATTGCCTGTTTTCGAAACCTTGAATAATAGACTGCGTGATTCTGAGCAATTGGTGAGTGGTAGCATGCTTCGGGCGAAAGCCAAACTGAAAAGACGGAATTATCTGATTATGGATCAAAAAATGAGAAATACGTTGATGAATAATCTTTTCAAAAAGCTTAGAAAGTGTAGGTAATAAGCTGATTGGTCTGTAACTTGAGGGAAGATTTTTTGGCTTGTTGGGCTTGTGGAAGACTATAATTTCCGCATGTTTCCATGTAGATGGAAAATGACCAATGCGCAGAGCAGAATTGAAGATTGATGATAAATAAGCTAGGGCTTTGTTTGTCAAATTCTTCAGCACAACGTTAGGGATAAGGTCATGACCGGGAGACTTTTTAACGGGAAGACGATGAATAAAGCGGGACAATTCACATGGAGTAGTGAACGAAATTCTGTTGTGCGCTGTAGGACGAAGTTGGTACTCAAGGAGTTCCCTGTCCACGGAAGAGGGAATATTAGAGTCAAGACAGGTGTTAGGCGTGAATGTACGCTCGTAGTGAGTAGCTAGAGCGTCACACTTGGCAGCAGAGTCACTCAAAAGGGTCCCATCAACCTGAAGAGGTGGAATCACTGTCGGCTCTCGGAGAATCCTCTTAGTGATGTTCCATAAGGTATGATCTCCGGGACGGATAGTGGCTAATTGTCGCTGGTACTCCTGAAATCGGTGTTGCTCTAGTGCGGTCCGTACTTGTCGAATGAGACTATTTAATCTTTGGCGCAGCCAGGGTAGACGCTGACGTTGCCACAATCGACGGATGTGATGTTTCTCTTGGATGAGTTGAGTAATATGGATAGGCAAGGAGGGGAAATGGCGAGGTTGAGGACTGCGAACAGTAGAGGATCGTACACTGGAAGAGAGCGCAGAGGTAAAATGGTGAACGGCAGTGTCAATGGCATCCGCATTACCCAGTTGATAAGAGGTGTGGAGTGCAGCATCCAGGTGTGTGCGAAAGATGTCCCAGTTGACAAAACCATCGATGAGTCGCGGGATTTGTGGCAAAATATCAGGAGTGAGGTTAAATGTGACCAACACTGGACAGTGATCGGAATCGAGCGCTGGCAGTGCAGAAATCGATGCAGGTAATCGTATATTGCGATGTACTCCAATGTCCAAAATGTCAGGAGCTACCTGTGGGTTGCCAGAATAGTAAGTCGGTTCTGTGGGAGCCAGTATGTGAAGACCAGTGGCATTAATAGTGTCAAACAGACGCCGTCCATTCGGGTTTGTGACTCTACAGCCCCAAGAAGTGTGCTTCGAGTTCAAATCCCCTAGCAAGAGAGTGCAGCTTTCTGCTGGGAAAAGGAAAGAGAAATAGTGAGTATTAAGCTTACTATTTGGGGGCTTGTAAGCACTCATTAGAACGAGATCGTTGCTATCGCGAAGCGAGAGTTTAACGCCCACTACCTCAAAACCGGGAATCACAGGTAGGAATATTTCATGATGAGTCAGAGAACGTTTAACTAGCACAGCTACTCCCCCAGAGGCGGTAGGTGCATTCCGATCAAATCTATAAATCCTGTAGCCTGGAACGGAGAAACGTTCATTCGGGAGAAGATGAGTCTCGGTGATACAGGCAGCATCTATACTGTGCAAGCTGAGAAAGGCAGCGAAGGAGGCACGTTTAGTGCGTATGCCATTAGCGTTCCAGTTCAGGAGAGTGAGTGATGAAAGAGATGGCCTATTACACGCCACCATTGCGGAAAGTAGTTAGAAGAGCGTTTTGGAAACATTGTGTAAATTGCGGTAAGAGAGGAGTGAGGAACGTGGATAAAGAATTTAGAAGTTGAGTGAACAGGCTAATTAGCAGAGCCGAGAGAGATGAAGAGTCAGAGGGATCTTGTTGTGCAGTAGTACGCCTCGTCGAGGAAGCAGAAGTTACACTGGCATAAGTTGCTGGTGAAGAAGTTGAAGGTACTGGTGATGCAGCTGGGGGTTGTAATGGTTGCTGTGCAGGATTGTCTGATTGTTGTAGGGGACGGGAGCGATGAGAATTCCCAGGCTGTTGCCTTGTGTTGCTATTTTGTGTTCTGAATTTCAGTTCTAAATAATGCCGACAACCTCGGTAGTTAGCTGGATGGTTTTCATGACAATGAACACACTGAGCTGGAGTGTCTCTCGGTTTAGTGCACTGTGAGAAGTGATGATTTTCTAGACAGCGAACACACCTCGGGGTCAGCTGACAATAGTTCTTTGTGTGACCGTAATTCTGACAGCGGGTGCATTGCGGTATGTCAGTGTTACGACGGCGATGTTCCACCTTAACAACACTGTAGAACAGGCGAGTTAGGTTGAGTATGGCTTTACCATCATCGCTGTTTAACAATTCCACCGCACAGAGAGGAATGGGTTGTTTCGACCGATTCATAAGTCGAGTGACCTTCCGCACTGGGTAGTTCTGTAAGCACAGTTCGTCATAGATTTCCTTATCAGTGAGCGAAGGAGGGATGTCTCGGATAATTACCGAGAAAAGCTTATCTGTCGGATTTCTGTAAGTGTAGTATTCCTGTTGTATGGAGCTGAAGTATGTAGTAAGTTTACGGAAATCGTCAGAAGTAGAGGGATGAACCTTAAGGATAGACCCGCGAAGCTCTGTGTGAAATTCAGAGGTAACATTATTTTTTAGATCTTGTAATAGAAGTTGATAGTTACCAATGTTGCGCAAGCAAATTGGTGGAACTTTTTCCTTAGGTGTCTCGGAGTTGCTTGTCTCGTCCATGGCTGTGTTGTCTTCTAGTAGTGCGAAGCGGTTGTGCGTGGAAACAGAGTAAGCATAGCGCGAGGCACTTGTTTGTTCTGATGGGGCAGCTGTACAGCGACGTTTGCTCGGGCCAGCTGTGGCAGCAGCATGTGTAGCAGCGCGACTAGAGCTGGTTGCAGGTGAACTGTTAGATGGGGCAGTCTCATGCATGATAACGTCACTCGTAGTTTTAGCGGTAACTATGGCAGCAGTTGACGTGGTAAGATGTAATTGTGACGGGCGTAAGGGTGATTGACGCACTGGTGAATTAGGATTAAAAGTATTGGTGCGAGAAACCTGGGTTGGCTGCGTAGACACTGGTTGAGCTTGCTGTGGAGGCACTGGTAACTGTGGGAATTCACTAGTGGTATTATAAACCATATCGATAGCTGAGCGTACTAGATGGCCGGTAGTTTCCGGCGTGAGAGACATAATAGGTGAGGAAAGAAAAGAAAAAAAAAATAATAGAGAAAAAGAAAGAAACACACCTGTACCCAAAGGGCACTAGTACACGTTAGTAAAAGAACACTGTTTACACTGATTGTGAAAATACAATTCACTAGAAGATATCGTAATCCACAGTTAAACACAGTTACACTGTAATCACTCACGGAAGCAGCGCGCACGAAACACGTCTGTCTGCCGCGACTGTCGGTACACGACTCAGGTCAAAGTCCTAAAGTGCACTACTGCCACTGATGATCCTCATTTTATTAATTCCGCTGATCATTAAAACATTTGGGTTTATGCGGGAATCTCGACGTTGCATAGCAGGCAATGAATGTGTAGTGTTTAACGCCCGCTTTTACTACATACGGCACCACAGGCGATGACACTGATGATACATGAGATGAAGATGGAGCACCGGTGGAATGAGATGGCGGGGGAAACCGGAGATCCCGGAGAAAACCCGCCCCAGCGCCGTGTTGTCCACCACAAATCTCACTTTGCGGTCACCTGGGATCGAACCCGGGCCGCCTTGGTGAGAGCCAAGCGGTCTAACCACTGAGCCACGGCGCGGCCGCATAGCAGGGAAAAGGGATGCTCTCTGCAACTCGCCATTCTCTGAAGAGCTACCCTCCCTATAGGATATGTAAGCCTGCTTCTTTCAAAGCATCATGTGGACCAACATGAGTTCGAATCATAATGTACATGTTTCTTTTTACTATTGTTATAGCAGCCTCGTTCATTGCATCCCAGGCGGCATCAAAGCTTTCCCTTCTGACCACGCCTCCTCACATGTAAGCAATTATAAGGGTCTTCCACCCTTAAACATATGGGTCGTCCTTCTTAATACGTTCAGCAAGTTAAAGCACTGTTGCAATATTTCTCTTGTGTCCTCAGAAATTAGCTTAAACTGTGCAAACATGCTTCCTATGTATGTTAATTAAGTTTATATTTATAGAAGTTACATAGTGTTTTACTTAGTGTAGTTTTATACATTTATTAGTGTTTAATAGTTATTGGCGTTTAGCACTTGCGTAATTTAATTAAGATGTGGAGACCGTGGGTATCGAACCTAACATGGATTTCCATTCATACTTGTAATATATATCTAACAGTATTTCTAAACTTTCTCGAGTTGTAAAGCGTTTATGACATATTTAATTATTATGCGGAGTGTACGTGATTACTTATTTAAATTGTGTTTAGCAGAAGAGCCCCCCTCCCCCAAAAAATATACTGCTTAACGTTATTCAAACTTGTAAAATTGGCAGACATCCTTGTTAAAAGCTTCGAAAATTTAAAAAGAGTTAATAGAGTTTCCTTACTAGTTTTTCTTTAATACATTGGTTCGTCTTTTTTACTTTTTTTTACTTTTGAAGTGTTTATTGCTTTGTTAAATCAACAAAAATTCACCAACTGTAGCTGCCATAGAATAAAGGAAAATGTTTTAGAATAAATCGGCTCACGATTGCAATAAACAAAGCTCTAACGTGCAGTCTTTGCTTATAAATTATTATTAACTACCAGAATATCCAAAGTGCTTCTTTAATTCGCATGTAAATATCCCTCGCAAATTCATAAACATTGATGCAATTTAACCCTTTGAAAATTGTAATGATATTTTACTAAACGTTCTTTAGATATTATGCTAATAATACGCACTTAGTTCTTGTACGTAATATAAGTACTAATAGCATAACATAGGTGACATATCTCTTTTCAGTCATGTTACAAAGCGTTGTAACATTATCTATTACTTATAGGAAACATTAATCATTGCTTTATTTATATTTTGCCTCTAAACGTTATGTTAAACAACGGCAACCTTGGATATTCTCAGCTGTAAACACGTGCCTAGCATTCTTCACCTCTGACCCCGGTTGGTGTTTTCTAAGATGTTTATGACATTGTGGTTAGGGGGAGGAATAGTTTTCCCCTACAAAGAGAGCCGGTTGGGGATGGTTTAAACGCGGCCACTATACTTTACTAGCAATCTCTAAGGTTTTTCATACAGAAGATAAATGATAATACTTAAACCAATTCATTTATAAAAATGCAAATAACATATTACGAGGGCTGTTCAATAAAGAATGATCACAATATTCTTTTGAAAACGTATTTTTACTCATCCTCAGAATTTTGATGGTCCATCTCAAAATAGTCTCCGCTGAATGCGATGCACTTGTCCCAGCGTTTCTGCCAGTCTTAAACACATGCTGGAAACCATTTTTGAGAGATCCTTCAAAATCGCCTCCTTAGCCTTCACCACTGCTTCTGATGATGAATAATGCCTCACACGAAGGCGTTCCTTCAAGTTAGAGTATAGAAAAACGTCACATGAGGCTAAATCCGGACTATAGGGAAGGTGAGAGATGCACTTCACGTTGATTTTTGCAAGATATTCAGCAACGACATTGACAATTTGTGGCCGTGCATCAATCGTGGTGCAGCATCCCGTCTGCTTCATGAAAATGTGGTCTTCTGCGCCTGATATGGACTTGCAATGTTTTCAAGACATCTCTGTAGTATTGTCCAGTTACTGATGTGTGTGCAGGTACAACATGCTGATAAACCATTCCATGAATATCAAAGAATGAGATGACCATAACTTTCCCAGCAGAAGCAACCACTTTTGGGGGGATAGGTGATGAAGGAGATTTCCACACTGAGCTTTGCTGTTTGCTCTCAGGATCAAAATGATGTTGCCAAGTTTCATTAGCAGTGATTACGTTTGAAAGAAATTCCGGATCTTCCTCCAACATCAACTCTAACTGCGTGTTACCTCGATTGTAGCGGTAGGCGATATTGAACATGTCTGAGCTTGCCTGGTTCTCACAGGCGGGAACCAGGAGTACCAACAATGAAACTACTACGGCGTGTTTGTTTCACATTAAGCTAACAGAATATAATAAGATTGAATTTTAGCCCGAAAAGTTATGACCGTAAAAAAGTTATGATCATTCTTTATTGAACAGCCTTCGTATCAAAATAAACGCAATGTTCTTAGAAAATTGCCTTAATATTGCTTGTGTAAACACTCGGGCTCATTCATCTGTTATGAATGGTGTTGGCATATAATGCGAAGTATCCTCTCTTGAAAATTTCACTAGGGATTTGGTTTCATGCATGCTCCGTAGAATGAGGGCAGCTACAAAAGGAGAGGGTTTATACACCCTTTACTAAGTTAATTTTCAGTTTTATTTGATTTTACATATAGGTATAAACAAATTTATTTCAGTTAGTGCAAAAACAGAGTAGAGTGTTTCAGTTTTTATGGGTGAGCATAAATGCCATACAATCAAGTAAACCTTATATTACAATGTGCATAATACACATTTCGTATTTCTACAACAACAACAAAATCAAAATGATGTGTGGGATTCGAACGTGGGATTGTAGGTCTAGCTCGTACGTACTTGTCTATAGGTGCTCGTCATCAGTGCATGTTTAGTAACTGAGACTCAATTTTTCGCGCACTGTAATGTGTGTGGAAAAAAGGAAAGATTCCAAATGTGGATATGCACGAAACATGAAACAATACACCATGTTTGAAATTGCCATTATCATCATCATCACCATCACCACTATCTTCCTTCTTCTTCCTTCCTTCCTCCTCCTTCTTCCTTCCTTCCTTCCTTCCTCTTCCTTCCTTCTTCCTTCCTTCCTTCCTCTTCCTTCCTCCTCCTCTTCCTCTTTATTATTATTATTATTATTATTATTATTATTATTATTATTATTATTATTATTATTATTATTATTATTATTATTATTATTATTATTATTATTATTATTATTATTATTATTATTATTATTATTATTATTATTATTATTATTATTATTATTATTATTATTATTATTATTATTATTATTATTATTATTATTATTATTATTATTATTATTATTATTATTATTATTATTATTATTATTATTATTATTATTATTATTATTATTATTATTATTATTATTATTATGAGATGATTCAGTTGGACGGTCTAAAGAGATGCGTTTTGTGACACCATTGTGAAACGGCCCTGGATACGACGTGGGCTTCGAAAAGTATAAGCTTCTGGAGCTTTTTTTTTGTGGGGGTCAAAGGGTGTACGTAAATTCCGCGGGACGAAATTCCAGTACATCAGCGGCGCCTATATGATCCTGGCAATTGAGTACGTCGTCAACAACCAAAATATTTATTTATTTTACCCATCGCACGGAGGATGTGCAATCGGCTGAATCTTCTTTACTTTGACTCTGCTGTAACGTGATGGTACTATCACGGTTTATCCTCCTAAGCTATTCGCAGCAACGAGCAAGGGCTTGGCACGCAAGAGTGTTTTGGATCCTTAATAAGTTCGATTTTAATAGCTGGTAAGAGACTAAGTTGTTTTATTTGGCTGCAGTTTTCATTCAGATAAGAGTGTCATTAAATTTGCATGTTAAGGTTAGCTAAATGGGGAGTTTGTATTAAAGACCACGCTTCTTTTTCATAAGATTACGTTAATTATGCAAGAGAATAAGGTAATGTATAATCCAGATAAATTAGCCGTATCATTTTCAAAATGAAATTTTTGTATCTAACATCCAATTAGATAATATTAAAATAATTTTATAATAATAAAATACTCAATATTAAGTTAGTCCTGTTAGCGTTATACAGCATAACAATTCACATCTTTCCTCATTGGAATTATGTCATACCTTATAACATAATTATTTTCAACAAGTCATAAATACTAAATGTAATATTTGATAAATGCTTAGATTTTAAAGAAAAAACAACTATACACCACAAACGAACACAAAATTTTGAACATAATTGCTAAATAAGTGCCCTTCAAAAATAGTTGCTTGCTAAATAAATGTCATCAGGAGATTACAATTTGATGCCATAAAATAAAGTGACATTATTTTATGACATTTGGAGAGTATATTTTAAATTTACTCAGAAATTATTTTACCATTATGGGATTCTGAAATACAGATTTTAATGTCGCAAATTCAAATTTAAGCGCAGGTAGAATTTTACAAAAATTTCTGCTATATTTAAGCCAGAATTTTCTATGAAATGTAATATTCTGCTAAATTTATTCGGCATAAATATAAGTATATAATAAACGTATAAAAAGTTAATCTGTTCCAAATGTTGTTATGCAATTAGTTTAAAACAAGCGTAGGTAATTAGTTTGGAAAACGTGACCTGTTTTCCAGTCACTACAAGTTACTTCAGCCAAATGGGAACATCTGCCAACTCTCGTGACAAAACCTCCCTCTCCTTCTGGTGCCAGATTAAAACATTGTACTGCAGCTTGCAGGGGCACTCACTTTAGGAAGTTGTAAACAACCGATAATAGCACATTCTTGTCTACCAACCAAACCGAAAACTGTCTTTTTCCATTCCGGACAACATCCACCCCTTTCTCCTCCTACGTCGTATTTTCACATCGAAATGATGCAGTGGAAAACACGAGGGAGAACTTTTAATGCACTTTACAACGTTATCTGCAATATGCTAGCTACTCTTCCGATTACGAAAACATGACAATAGTCATGGCTACTTATGGACGTACAGTCACCGCTAAAATGCCAAGAATCAAGTAATACTTAACAAAAGTATATTTGTTTTGATACATTAAAGGATTAGGAAAAAAAGCTGCATTTTATGTTCCAAAGCATCAATTTAAAGTATATATTAAATATCATTAACTTCGAATTTGACTACATAGCTGAACATTAAAATCTACGCACTCAGCCTTTCTTCCAAAAGCCAATTTTTTTCCATTAAAGTTTGCATGAATTAATATGAAATTAGAATGGACAGAGTAGTGATTAAAATAGCGGTTGAATTAAAGAATAAGGAGGGAAGAATATAATTTAATATAACACACACACACACACACACACACACACACACATATATATATATATATATATATATATATATATATATATATATATAGAGCATCCCGGCAAGGAAGAGAAAATATTCTTGTAAAAATCTGTACACTTCGGAGAGACGGGATAGGAGGACCGTTACCTTCTTTGTACTAGTAAAGGCTCAATATTTGAGAACTATAGAACACTTCCAGCCAGGAATGTGTTGGGACAAAAGGGCTTTCAAAATGCAGTTGAGCATGAACGCTAAAGGGATTTACTTCGATGATTTGATAACGATGTATACCGTTACAGAGAACCCAGGGTAGGCATTCCCCAACTCAGGGGTGGGCTGAACGTCAATGAGTTAAATGAGTTTTGAAAACCAATGCGAAAATTAGAAATAAATAAGAAACCAATAATAATGTGACATTTGAGAAGGGTGAGCTAGTTTGGTCATGTGATAAAGTTAGAGAGCGGATCAGAATAATGTTCGAACTGAATCGTGAAGTAAGAAAAACTTAACTTAAAAGGTGATACTACGACAGGAAGGACGTGTTCATGCGTGTTAAGGAGGAGAAGCGAAGATTTATAAGTCCGAAATGTAGGGAAGTTAAGAATAGCGCAACCAGCGTAAGTGGAAGCAGCATTAGAAGTTTATTAGAGCAAAGTAGTCGCCGTATAAATAAGAAATAGAAACCGCGCGGAAGTAACTTTAAACAAGTAATCCAGGGTTTCCAGTAAATTGAATTGATGTTAGGAATTTTACTAACAGGTGGTCACCGATCCAAGTCGATAAAGAAACTTAGTAAGAATTAAACTAGATAATTTTGCAACGAACCAAATGTTATTAATACAACTGAGAAGCCAACAACCACCAAAATCCATTTCCTACAACAATTCACCTGAGGATAAGAGAACTCATAGCTCCAATTAGAACCCAATCAATTTAACTCTGGTATTCGGGTTTGCCGCTCTCTCAACTGTTTTCCCTTACCAACACTCCTGGTAAGGGTACAACTTTTTGCAGTGTGTTCGTTCTCAGTTTTGTTGTTAAAAGTGACCAAGTACGAGTGGAAGAAAACTGTGAACTTTGGTGATTTTTAAACACATAGTTTGTGTACACAAATTCTGTAAAATGAATTTTAAACATAAGACCTATCACTGGAGGAAAAATTAAGGTTACTGAAGAACATAAAAAGAACAAACGTTCAGCTAAAGAATTAACTGTGTTGTTTAGAGTGGGGAGAGACTAAAGAGGTTTTGAAAAAATAAAAATTAAAGACGAGTGGTTAAAAGAAACAGCAGAGCATGTAAAACGTATCACATCTTCAGAGTATGACGAGCTAAATCGTAATGTGTATGAGTGGTTTGTTACTGAGCGCGCTAAAGGAATTCACACTTCTGGACCATTGCTTCAGACTCAAGCTTTAGAGACAGCAAGAAAATTAGGCAAACACAATTTCACAGCGTCAAGAGTTTCAAACATCGCCATATCATTGTTCTGAATGCTGGTGAAGCAGATGATGTTGATATGCTGACAGTCGCAGACTGGAAAAGGAAAATTGAACACAGAGAAACAGGCGACAAACTATAATTATTGTATGTAAGTTGAAAATACAGCACATAACACATATTAGCCCATCACTATTATTATTATTATTATTATTATTATTATTATTATTATTATTACTATTACTATTACTATTATTATTACTATTATTATTATTATTATTATTATTTACACTTTATTCTATATTATTCCATCACTGTAAACCTGTGCGACTATTTCGTAATTTCTTTGTATTCAAATTTCAAACACAATCCTCTGTAAGACGGAAACCTGTGTAAACGGAAAATAAATGCCAGAATGATCACTTTTTTTTAGTGAGATTTTTCTGTATGCACCTCCTCAACTTAAGTAAAATACGAATAAGTCAACAGTTTCACTTATGAGAATCGAAGAATCGTCCGATATAAAATCAATTTGTTTACAAATATTTCTATGAATCCAATTAGAGGTATGTTGAACCAACTCGGTTTGCTCGATTTATCCTGTGAATAGCTGCGTGAATACTTCCACTTTGAAATGCAATTTCATAAATGTGAATGCATTTTGCCGCTAACTAGGAATTGCTGTAGAATTACGAGCAATATGAGCAGATAATGTTTAGTAGCACATATCCCCCACATACAGAGTGCGAAATTGTTGTTTTTACACACCGGTGCAATCTATATTAATGTTGATGCACATCATCCTTTCAATACGTATATGAAATTCTGATATATTGCATGCAAATAAATCCCTCTACCCACTCTTCGGCAAACTATTTTTTTTTTTTTTTTTTTTTTTTTTTTTTTACAAAATCGTGTTATTTTATCCACTTTTTGTTGCTTTAGATGTATTCCAATATACATTTATTGAATACTCTGAAATTTCATGCTCAATGCATAAGTACGAGAAAAAAGAAAGAAAAAAATTAGTAACTTATCAACTGAGAACAGTCTACTATTATTTGCAAATTCAAAGGAATAACAAGGAATATGTTGAAAATGTGAACAAAAAATTTTCATTTAACATAAATTGGCTAATTTAAGATCTTCCGTTTTTATGTACATAATACTTTTCTATTTCTTACGGTTTATCAATTATTTATTTAGGAAGTCATACAGAATGAGGTGGATTTTACAAGCTATTCCCAGAAAACTGAAGACAACGCATTTCATTGGTCATGCAAATGTCTTAAATATATGGAATTTTGATTAAAATATTAGAAACATTTTAGAGAAAATAAAAAATAAGGTACATTTTCCGTATAAAGAGTAGTTAGGAGTGGATGGATTTTCTTAAATCGATGCACGTCGGTCAATCAGAAACAGCATTTTTTATACATGAGTTTCAGAATGTGCACTTCGAGACAAATCTCAGTATCGAATTTATTAGTGGATTGCAATACCGCTTATGCATTAGAGAAAGTAAAAACAAGGCACGAATTAATTTTTTTAAATGCATTTTAATCCTGTACCATCTTACAATGCATGTTCCAACTATACTTATTTTTCAATTAAATATCCTAATACCTTATTATAATTGAGGAGGTCAGAAGCCTACTTTTGAACATTTTACACATTTATAAACACTAGAGGTATTGAAAATGTACTTGACTGTGGAATTTTGTTAACAGAAATATTATTTTATCGTACAGTAGTAACTGCTCCCTCTTCAATACAATATAGTAAATAATTTATATCACTACTACCAATATTTTGCTTTAGACTACTATTAGCTTCTAACATTTTGTGTCTAAGTTCTTCTAGGTTTGATATAATAATGTTTAGTATGGTTTTGTTTATTTTAATGTAAATATACTATCGGAATACCACTGTGTGGGCAACGATCTGCTACATGAAAGAAAATAGCAGTTCGATTTCACATGATCTGGAACACAAATCATGTTCATAACGTATGTTGCTTTTTAAATATGGATATTACTATGGAAAAACTGGAGAGGGAGATTAAATAAACCGAACAAGGGAACTATCACTGTACTCACCCAGCTACGCACCTAAAACTTTGATGGTATAAAGCCTGCTGTATATAAACCATGTGCACCAAAAATGTGCTGCAGAGTAGAACAGCAACGTCCAAAACCGAAACCTGGAAAGTACAGCATGCGGCAACTTGCAAGTAGCTGCTGGACATCCCTCGTTACCTCTGCGGTGGGTGTGAGGGACGGTGCTCCTTACTTACGTCATGTGCAGACCGCTGCATATAAGAGGTAAACAATCCCTCCGGTACAATGGTGGTTATTATGTCTATACGTTCCTACATATTTTGGACTCATTTTCGCGTACTTCCAGCTATACTCCACCACGATTTTTGGCACCCATGCCCCACATAGAGCAGAGATGATGGCATCAAACTCTCAAGCACGTGCATAGTGATAGTTTCCTTGGAAGAAAAATTTCTGCTTCTCCGCCGCCAATTGTATCATGCAGTTCTAAGTAGTTTTTCTGTCCCCACTGAGTAACATAGATTGGGACTTTATTTATATCCCGCTTATAAGAAGCTTTTATTTTCATACGTAGGTCCTAAATAATTTTACTTTATCAATTACGTATGGTAAATCGAAAATTGTCCTGCGCCGTGGCGTAGTGAGCTAAGGCGTCATGCTTTGGTTCCCTGTCACGGAAAGCGGCCCGGGATCGATTCCAGCCCTAGGGATGCGGATTTTAAGTCCCGGGTATAGGACCGGTTCCCACTCAGCATCGTGAGGGAATTGAGGAACTTACGATAGGTAAACGGCATTGGTCAAGAAAGCCAACTTTCCGGCTGGGAGTGCCGAGATGCTGAACACAGCATCCTCCCCGTATCGGTTGGATGATCGCCCACCTCTACCTTGCGTATGTGGGCGTGAGGCCGGCAGTCGTGTTGGCAGGCACTGGCCCTCAATGGGCTGTCACGCCATGGGTTATTTTAAATCGAAAATTATTTCGATTTCGTGTTTTTACCGGCAATGTATTTTTTCAGGTCCGATTGACATCAAAAGACGTCTATGTACAGGATAGATCAAGAACGTGGGGCATACACTAAACTTCATATTTGAGTTAGACGCAATATGCACTGTGAAGACTTTCAAAGCGCTTTTTAACGGAAATAACTTATGTTACCACTTTGTCAAAGATTACTAAATATATACGCGCATATGTAAAACACATTTCTTCAATTCTCTGCGAGAGCTTATAGGCTCTGATGTAATCGTCATTCGAAACGAATTTTTGTATGGCAGTTAAATTAAGCAAGGCATAAAGAAAGCCTACTAAACGAAAATTGGCAGCTTAGGTATAATTTACGTAGGATGCAAGTTTAATAGAATTATCGTTTTAGAAATAATCTTTGTTACAACTTTAAAACTGTTCAAGTTAAAAAGTTTGCGCGTGCGTTTATTAGAAATTAAAATTTGCTTAAGATACGTAAACATTGTGGATTTTTACTATACCATGCAACCAAATCCTTATATATTAATTTGAAATTATTTGTAGAATTGTGAGTTTTATGGGGAAACGTAGAGAAAGCTATGCAAATGTGAATAATCTTCTCCAAGTGAAGCCTTCTGTGTTGTAATTTATCTGAGCATTGAGTTAGATATTAAGAGATCTTGCTTAATGGGGATGGAACGGATTCTAGGGTCTAAACCTTGAATGATGACTAGGGAATGCTGATGGTGATGATGAGTTATAATGATGAATTAAAGTTAAATAAAATATTGTGTAGTGCTTCTAAGAATTTCGATGACTTCAGGAACCTGAAGATATCTGTGGATAGATGCATCTACCAACATTCTTAACATAAAACTGATTACAATTTATTTGCTTCTTACGTATCATAATTACTTTATTGTAAATGTGGGTATATAAAATATAAACTATTTGAATTGCTGCTATTTTCTTGACATGTATTGCTGAGCCCTATATACTACAAGAATAGCCCCACATTGTTTTTGTTATATAATAGTAAATTCGTTTCTTAAAATGCAGACTTTCTTGTATTCCGAATTTTACTTAATGGTTTTGGACTAAATGAGTTAAGTCAACATTCTACGTTAATGTGTGACTAGGATCAGATCTTATTGTTCAGTTCTCTGGTAAGATTTATGTTCACGGTAAACAAGATGTGTATAAACTGCTTTTTCTATATAAATCCTTTAGATTTCTGGTGAGGTCATCTTAATTCTCAAAATACAATCGTAGACAAGATTAATAGACTTCTGCAGCTCATTTACCGATTTTTCCAAAGTTCCTCTGTTCAAAATGTGCTAATGACATGCTGTTAGAAAACTGATGTGGAGAAAATAGGGATAAAAGGTAACCAAGAATACGTCTCTGTATAACACCAGTTTCTAAATAATTATATATAATTATAATTTGTCGCCGGTAATCCTCGATATCTGAGTAGTTTGTGTGACCCTGTTTCCAACAATGATAAAGTACCCTAATGTATTATTTCTGTTCACAGAAACTATACAATATCTGGAATGGAATTGAATGCAACATGATCAAATCCACTAGAAATGTTTTACCGTAAACAAATATTATATAGAGGATTACTATTATTACTAAAATATCTCACATTGTTATAATCATGTTTCACACTAACATCTGCTATAAACATATACATATATTTGGTAGATAATCATTATCTACCAAATGACTTCGGCCGTGAAAGCCTACGCACTACAATATACATATATTCCTTTTTGTAATTTTCCTTTTACAGTTAATGTCACGGTGGCAGCGAAAGGCTATCGCAAAAGGATTAAGTGTGATTTATCTCATACCACCGCTTTTGTTGCTTTCCGTCAAGAAAAGTTACAATAAAAGAGCAACATTCAATGACACCCGCTGACGTCAGGAGCCGGAAGTATCACATTTGTTGTCCTGCGCAGATCGTTCGATTTCGGCAGATCTGAAAGATTCGACTTCAGCAGTTTTCTGTTCCTAGGAGTCTAGAAGTTTTTTCTGTGACTGGCAAGTTATAAAAGGAGAGCGCTAAGACAGCCTTAGTTGAGTTGCTAGTTATGAGTTTACCAGTGAGTTTTTGAGTTGTGAATGAGTCAGCCAGCCAAAGCAGCGTAAAAAGCGTATTAGTCGGCAAGCACAGCTGCGCCAAATTTATGATATAATAGACACATAAAGCCAGTGCTATGGAAAGAGGCATGTTTACCATATGCATTTTAAAAAGTGAAAGTTATTGTAAATGAGCACTGAGCTAAACGATTCTAGTGAACAGTTAAAGTGGTTTGGTGCACTTCGTGTTGCCATTTAATCACAGTATGGTGAATACGGTGTCGTAATTTATGTTCCTTTCATTCTATGAGTATTACGCTGGATAAATTACTTGTACAACTTGTAAAATATTTTCCAGAAAGCTGAATGCCAACAAAGTTAACTTCCTGATAGGTAACTGTCCCCAATTAACGATTCAACAATTGATATAATTTAGAAAGCAACAAATTCATATAATATGTTAAATCATAGCATTAAAATTTTCTCTTGATGCATCCTACGTAAATTAATTAACTGTTCTTTTGCATACTGAAATGTTCAATCTATGATTATACTCGAATATGAATTTACACGCAAGAAGATAACAGATAATAGAAAATGGTTTTCATAAAATCAGATCAGTTCTATATTATATACAAGAAAGAAAAAAAGGAATTACACATTACCGTACAAAAGGCACCCTGAAAATGCCCACTATTTAGCAACAGCAGCATAAACGCATGAATTTAGTTGTCCTTTATCAAAATTTAGCAAAATACCAAAAGTCCTTGACATTACCAAACTTATTAAGCTTTTGCCTAATGTAATTTAGATTTTCAGTTTTCCTCTTACAAGTGTTGGTATCCTTGCTAGATTTCAGTTTTAAATCTCCGTTATATGATGGAGTTTCTTTTATAAACAACATCTACCAAGCTAGCGCTTTGAATTATGGAGACAAAGAACCTTTGACTATAAAGTGTATACTAGAAATATTCAGACCCGTCTATGTGAAACGAATGCGGGCGAAAGTGTCTCGGGAAACTATGTCTTCATACATGTACAGATGCATCATCACATTAGCTCTTTTGTAGCAGCGTCTGAAATCGTTTTCTTTGCTTTTCTCCTCGTTATTTAATCAAAGGAGGCAAGGGCATCATTATTTTGTCGTTAAAGGAATGTAGAGGGAAACGCGAAGGAATACAAGAAAAGCAAGTTATTGCCTCTGCTGCAGTGATCTTTGTACAAAATGCCTTGAAAGGAAAACGTTAGGGAATGCAAATAAAGAAATTTGCAGTTTTGTTTGTCATTAGGGTCGTGCTTTCTTGCATCTCTCCCTCTGGGAACAAGAATGAGCTGCTTTCACATGTAATATAAGCCCTTTTCAGAAATACTAACACAGTGGTTTTACCACTTTTATTATAATACATTTATTTATAATGAATTTTTATAGTATGACGTTGTGATTTACTTCCTTTCATGTTCATGTGTGTTTCAGAACCCCAGGACAGGTTTTTCCGCATGCAAGGCATTGAATTTCGCGGATACTTACGGAATTAAAATATGGGAACGCAAAGCATCAAAGAATTAATTTAGTCCTGTACTTAAAAGAGACACAATGGGAGTTATTTCCTGAATACCCCTCCCCACAAAAAGAGACATATTCATGAAATTTCTATTTCCTCTTCAAAAAGTCACAGCTGAGAGCTGGAGCTTTAGAAAAACATTGAAATACATTTCTAAAACGGCACGACATTAATTTATCGATTTGCAATGCATATAACACTCGCTGATCCAGAACGAAGGTCGGCATACCAAGACATACACAACACAAACGCTAGAATACTAGGTTATAAATGAATAGAGAAAGCATTCTGAATTTAGGTAACACATCAGACTTCTTTTTCAAGTTTTCTAACACTTACTAAAGGTAAGTGGACGAGACATTTTATTTCACCAGAAAATTCGATATAATAATTTGATATAAAACAAGTTTCCTTAAATAATACAAACACAGCTAAAAAGAAAAAAAGATAAAGATGTATCAAACTTCGTATTTAAAGTTGAGTATCTTTCAAGATTGCAACAAAATTTTGATATAAATGAACATGTCCGTCCGTTTTTATTGTTTATATGAAATGATTTTGGAATATGGAGATATTGGGATGGAAAATACATTACATACTTTTAATGTTTTGTGAAACTTATAAACCGTCTTAACTGTAGTTAATTTTATATAGCTAGAAAACTATAGCAGAGAAGTAGAAAAATTGTAATACATAACACATGCTAAACTGTTGTAATAGGTATGCAAAGTGTCAAAACCCTCTTTTTTGGGCTTTAGTCGTTTATATGACTTTTTCAGTTGCTTATGGTTTGTCGCGTTCCTCGCTAAGGCATAGTGTTAAGTTATCCAGGTCAGTACACAAAGACCTGCCTTTAACACATTTTTCTACCTCCTACTGCAAACGTCCAGTGTAGGCACAACAAAGTATGCACTGCCACAACTTAGGCTTATATTGGTCATGTTTAACGGAAGGAATTCCCCTACCCCTAAAAAATCGAATACACTTGATAGAAGAGAAATATTTGTGGTTGTAGTTGTTTAATTTACATACCAAAGTTCGACTTAAAAAATAATTGCTAAATTCTTACTTGCTTAAACTGGATCCATACATCTGCTTTAGCTTCGCTTAACTTGAACTATACTTGATTCATTCTACCAAATTCTGTGAAGGAATTACTCTAATTACATACATTGTGAGCCGGGAAAAGAACCTGACACCTACAAGGAGGGTGAAAAATAGCATACTAACCACTAAACTTCGGTTTAACTTGAAACATGGGAATTAGAGAAGGCACTATTGCCCGCGCTATTGTAGGTAACCTGGATGATCATCCACCTCTGCCGTGCGTAAGTGGGCGTGAGGCCGGCAGTCGGGTTGGTAGGCCTTGGCCCTCTAAGGGCTGTCGCGCCATGGGTTTTATTGTAGGTAGCCCATGACTGCCTAATCCCACATCGTTTTACTTCCACGCAATGTTCCGCGTGATTATATTTTAGCGATCCCTTTAATACTTTCAAGCACAGCGCTTTAAACACTACTAGCGTTAGTATAGATAGGGGGTAAAACATAGATAGTTTATTAGGGGTTTCTTGAAGGATCTCGGCAAACTGCTAATATCTTCAGCTTCACTGTCATTGGATGCTGGGTTACACCCGCAGTCCTCAAAAGTAATCGGTCGATTCAAAGTCACTTTATTCCAAGTTCATGATGGAATTGTCTAACATATCAACAATTAATCCGTCTTTTCCCCAATAGGTACATTTCTACAACCGGTTCACGTGTACAGGCAGACTTCCAATTTTCTCGAGTAACTTTAAGTGCTACATTGCGGACGATTGCACTTACATCTCGTTCTTTGAATGTCACATTATATTTCGTCACATAACATTCGATTTTGGCTCATATTAGCTCGATAGCAATTTAAATCATAATGATACGGAAGCAAACGAACTATGGTATGTTTTATTTAATTCAGCTATGGGGTCTAGTGGATAGCGTTTGAAGTTCTTTCTTATCTTTACCACATTTCCATGTGTATGTAGAAGCAGTATCCATTCAGCATCGTGATGCATTTAAGAAGCTTTAAGTCACGAAAACCAACATTTCGGAAGGGGAAAGTGATGTTGACGAATCACATCACATCATCTCTCCATATCTGCTGGATGATCAGGGTTGTTATTTCTAGGTCCATAAATGCTATTGTATCAAATATGATACCAATAATAATTAATAATAAAATAACAAATAATAAAATAACTAAGAATAATAAGTTATTGTACAGTTAAAATTTCATTTAACTATAGCATATGTCTGGTTAAATTGTTCGTTTTATTCACTACATCTTAATTTCTTCATTAGGTCTTATCAATAATTAAAACTGCTATCTTATTCAATCAACCTGTACACTGTTCTGTTATGATTGTGTATGTGATCCCTTGAGAGCAAAATATTAATCTTCATTGTGGACATCTGTAAGTTGTAACTTTTGTTTAATTTATCTAAAGCGTGTATGTCTCCAATAATAATAATAATAATAATAATAATAATAATAATAATAATAATAATAATAATAATAATAATAATAATAATAATAATAATAATAATAATAATAATAATAATAATAATAATAATAATAATAATAATAATAATAATAATAATAATAATAATAATAATAATAATAATAATAATAATAATAATAATAATAATAATAATAATAATAATAATAATAATAATAATAATAATAATAATAATAATAATAATAATAATAATAATAATAATAATAATAATAATAATGAATGAGAGAAACCCATCGACATTTTAGATATGGTAGAACACTGTGCATAAGCGTGGACAAGAATAATTTAATCATTGAAATAATGTAATACACAAACAATGGTAGTCATGATGGTGATATTATTATTTAATGCAAGCGGCACAGTTGTATATTTACTCCCCGATGTTGGTGTTCCAGAGCAAACGGAATGGGTAATGTTCATTAGAAACGCAGCTAATCTATACGCAAATGAGACAGTAACAACGAACCAAGCGCCAGAACACGTATAGAAGCAACTAAATATTGTCGTCTCGACGCCGTTTGGCTCTCATCTACCCGATATTTATCGCTTGGACAAAAGAGAATGGCACTTTAGCTCACGAGATTACCCGTGATGCCTCAGCAGTACAAAGAACGAAGAAGCAGTCCTGAATCAATATGGCGCGCGCGCGCACGACAGCCACTACCTTCTTTTGTCTGTGAACAAGGTGGAGCACGAGAGTGGAAGCAGACAATAACAATTTTTGTTAGCAAGCAATTCTCCAGGAACGAGGGAGAGAAATGTAGGTCGCCCGACACATTAACGACCTGTTCGAGCAGATTAGGCTCTGAAGGGAATATTATGTTCCAGGTATTCTTGCTTCAACTCCGATAAACGATTTTCTTACAAGAACTCGCAGGTACCAATTTCCCCCACTAAACTTTATATAGCAGTTCCGACGAGTAATGTTCAGAAATACTATAGATCAGTCGTTTAACTGCTAATTGGATGTAAATGGAATTGATGGCTTAGGATACGTGACAAATAAAACACTGCATTTTAAGGCAAGTGTCTGCAAAATTTTACAAAAAAAAAAAAAAAAAATAAATAAATAAAAAAAATGAAACGTTTTGATATTTTGATTCTTGGATATTCATTATAACTACATCGCATATCTTCATGCTGCAGAATTGATTTTTACATCACTAATTTTAAAGCCACAAATGTCTATGTAATTGGTCCTGTATCATTTAGGTACAATTGAACCTTGTACTTTATTTTTCCTAATTCCTCCTTTTTCAACTTTTTAGGTATTAAAATGCGCTTTAGACCACAATTTATACAATGTTAACTTAACATTTTCAGGAATTGTTGATTCAAATTGCGAATTTTAAGAATATATTAAATGGTTCAGCTGAAATGAATTATATTGCATAACTAACATTGAAAAAGTATTAAAATTAAATAACATGTAAACAAAAACCATTTTTGCTTCTTTAAGAAACAGCTTCACAATAATATCTTTATCTACTGAGCTCAATTTAAAAATATGGGAGGATACTACTGGATGCAAGGAGGATTTCATATTAATATATCAGCCCGCCTCGGTAGCGTAGATGGTAGCATGTCTGCCCCCCCAGGGACCTACTTCGGTAGGTACGGGTTTGGCGCACCCGGGGTCCCGAGCCAACAGTCTCCCTAATGTGGGCTCCTCTTCGTTGTTGAGGGAGACGGTCAACAGGCCCACCCACGTGTAGGCCGTGCGTGGAGACCGTGGAGAAGGTATTTAGATTCTTGTCTAGTTTAGAGTTTAGGATTTAGTGAACAACATTTTTAGTAGGTTTTGATTGATGTTTTTTATGTACGTGTATTTTTAATAGGTTTTGTTGCACTTGTATAGTTTTTAGAAATTTTTATATCTGGCTTTTGCCATGACTAGTTTTTTAAATGGCGCTGATGACCGCCGTAGTTGAGCGCCCTTATATATCATCATCATCATCATCATCATCATCATCATCATCATAGAATGTCTGCCTCACGTTCAAGAGGTCCCGAGTTCGAATCTCGGTCAGGGTGAGTTACCTAGATAAGGGTTTTCCGGGGTTTTCCCTTATCCTGAAAGAAGAATGTCGGGTAACTTAAGCTCCATGGACCCTGGACTCATTTGAGCATCATTTCACCCAATTCATTCACTGTCCGATATAACTTAACGTTGGGCGGACGTAAATTAAAAAAAAAATATTAATATATCAAAGAGTTATTAATTATGGATAAAGATAGTATGCTAACAGTTTGACATTGACGGTTACATTTTTCTGTATTATGTTTTATGTTTTGAGTTCATGAGAAACAAAATGTCAAAGAAATCAGGATCAAATTGAGAATATTTGCATTTTAAAGCTTTTAAGATTTTTGTATAACGCTGCAGTTTGATTACTATATATAAAACGCTGTTGTAATATATACTGATATTCTATTTTATTTAATTTCGTTCCCTCTCTTGTTACCTACTCAAGGCATTTTTATCTTGCAGTGCTTTCGATTCCAGAAAGCTCTCCACTTCAAAGTTTTCACTATCTTCCTTTCCTATTACTTTCTTCTGGCTCAAATTGCACCACTTCCGTTGAATGTATTCCATCATTCATTCTTATTATATGGCTGAATCTTTAGATTCCTTTCTTCAGTGGTTATTTCTGGATTTTTTTTTTTTCTGTGTTCATTAGGCATCTTCCTATTCTGCGTTATTTACATTTATCCCTCTTCCGACTGACTAAACTACACTCAAAATGTGTATTTCGCTGGTTCCTAAGTTTCTACTCTCTATTTCCATTCTCGGTTCCAAACCATAAAGCACCACACTCTCAACTGTTGCAAATTCATTTCTCTGAAAGGTATGATTCAACTAGAAACCTATGCTTTTATAAGTTGGCAGTTTACAACTAAACGCATTAAAAGAACACATACGCTCAATTTTCTAATCTACTGTTCTGGGCCGCTTGGTTCATCGTAGCAACGCGTTGGTGAATTACTACTTCTGAGTTTGGTAGAATATAAGCTACACTTATGGGTGTCCAATTTCCTTAAATGAGCATATCCCTATCGATATTTTTCAGAAACTGCCCCTCCTCTCAGGCTTTCTCATTCTGATCTCCTGTTGAAGTAGCTCAAGCTACCAATAAGATGTGACACGTTGGCTTTCTTGTTAAACTAAATTTTTCACATTACACGCTAAAATTCTCTGATAGCTTTCATAGAGATTAGAGAGTTATAGATAACATTCGTTGTTAAGAGTGATTTTAAGGATGACGTTCCTCAAAGCTTAGTTTTCTAATCTCTTTCTTTCAACGCATTCATTTACGAGTAACTGCCAAAATACAGAATAATTCAAAGGTTTATTGAAATTTTCCCCAAATCGTTAATTAATATATTTGTGTTATAGGTATATAGTTGGTAACTATTCTGCCAATAGAGGTAAGATTGGCTATTTTCGCTCGTATACGAGGATTGACTTAAGAGCAGGTCCAGGAACAATTCACCAGAAAGTTCAGGAAACCAGGTCCTAGCAAGCAAGCTATTAGAGATCTAGCACTAAAGCTGGCGGGATCTGTTGTTGATGAGGCACGTAATGGGAGGCCGGCTGCTGGACCAGAAGACGTGCACATCATACGGGATGCCATCATACGAAGTCGCGATGCATCAATCAGAAGATTCAGCAAAGAGCTGGGTCTATTCCAAAGAACTGTATGGCGTACATTGCGCTTCAAACTGCACAACCCTCTTATCACATCCAGATAATGCATAAGCTTGAACCAGAAGACTATCGGCAGACTTGCTATGCGTGATAACCTGTTAAATGCCATTTAAAATGAACACCTAATGGAACATGTTGTGTCCAGTGATGAGGCTAAATTGGCATAATTGCAGCATTAGGGCATACGAACAATCAAACGCCATACAACAGTTACAGACACACCAACGCTAAATTTTTATGTGTGTGGGAATAACAAAAAGAAAACTAACGGGCCATTCCTGTTTGCGGAATCAACAGTAACTGGAATTACGTATCTTGACGTGCTATAAAAATTTCTGGAACCACAGTTGCACAAGATGCAAATAAGATACTGTGGTTTTGCAGCAAGATAGTGTACCACCCCATTCTACCACCTCAACGAAGTTTTTACTTGTAGGTGGATCGGTCGAGGTTCATCGAGAATTTGGGCGGCACGCTCTTCAGATCAGACACCACTAGACTTAGGGTTTCCTCACGTCCAAAGTGTATGAAAAAAGAACACCTTACAGCAGTTTAGAAACCGAATAGCTGCAGCGTTAACTGCACTATGCTGAGTTGAAATGCATTAAGTTTATCATCCAGTAATTATTACATTTCTTATGAAATAAAAAGTGTGATATAAAACATTGTCATGACAAAAAAAAAAGTCAAGACACTTTTAATCCCCAGCATAATGACCTCAATTCGAGCAGACTTCAAACAGTATTCTATTTCATTTAACTTCAAGCCGTAGTGTATCACCTTCAACACTTATAAGATTTTCTACAATTTTCTACCTTTGGCCATTTATGAATCCCATTCCATTAATTTTGTTTAAGGAATCTACATGCGTCCATTTCTAAAGCATGATCAGTTAATTTTAGCCTAATCTTAAAATGTGTATTCTATGTATTCAAGTTGACATTTAGGAGTTCTCATATTTTCTGCTTTCACTTTTACTGATAATAAATTCTTTAGAAAAGTACAACTGATATAATCACTAAAAAACTTCAGCTTAAATCTTCAAAATATCCTTTCGAGTATTGCTGTTTTCTCTCTCTCTCACTCAGGCGCGCTTTTATAAAAGGCCGTTTCCCCCGTTTTAATCAATGAACCCCAAATGCATTCTCGACGGAAACTCGATATGACCTTTCTAAGCCACATATACTGCCTCCTTATCTTAGGTTGACGGCAGAGAAACTGGGGCCATACAAATAAAAATTACTAATTTTCTATTGAACTAGAACATTGGAAGTTTATCATCTAAGTGTGTTTGGGTTTACCTATTTCTGCAGAATCCACATATTTCGTTAAACAGTACTCATTTTCAATTCATTTAGGTAATAAACAGATCCAATGATTATAGGTATAATCTTCGTTAGCATCTCTAAGTATCCATTTAAAGAACATGGGATTACCTCATTTTAATTTTCATATACAGCAACCAATAGCTTGCTTTAACCGTAAGAAACAATTTTTACAAGATATATTAATCCGCCTCGATTGATCTGTAATTAGCCAACGCGTAAACTATCAAACGCGTACCCAAAAATAAGATGTATGTTCACTTGTGCTATGAGATACAACGAGGAATTCTATGAGGTTATCGCTGATCTAATCCTTCTAGTAAAAACAAAACACAGTGCCATAAAATAAATACCCTTAAAATGCTTGTAATTTCCAAATGGGTGAGGCAGGTATCTGATGGGACCTTCTGTACTCCGTAGGGATTCTTTCGAGCGTACCCGAAGCGAAGCAGTATTATCACAAGCTTAGGCTTTAGAGAATAATGCAAACCTCGGCTTTTGCAGGATGTACCTGTTCCCCAGAGAGCACCAAAACACAAAGTGTAGTGGATGGCTATGTTCACTCTATTGATTCTATCCACCAAATCCTTCGATTAGGAGATGTGCCATCGAGTAATGAAGCACACCATTAGCGTAATGGAGAGCATATCCAACCTATATTGCTCATATTATACCTTTGAAGTGTTTCGCCAGTTTTCAGGAAATTCCACATTAAAACAGCTGTAAAGGTACATATAACCAAACAGGTCTCTTTCTTTTCAATCAAAAAGATCTTCAGTTATGTATCACCAATTCTGTTAACTTAAATGAGGCAGTGAAGTCAAGTGGTATCCGAAACCTGGTACTCCAATTGCTTTAAATTTTGGCATGGAGAGTTTAGGCGTTATAGTTGCTAGTTGTGCTGCTAGTAAAATAGCAATGTTTCAATCCAACACAACTGCACGTAAATTAAGGGAGCTTAAATGGCCATAACTTCAATTAAATTACATTTTATTAACTGATTTTTGCTTCTGAATTAGATACACATTTTATATCTTTAATTAAAATCAATTTTTAATTTACTACTTTAGCCATTTTATACAATGAATTTTACACCATTTCACGAAAAATATAAATCATGGAGTCTTTGGAGTGCTCCGGTAAACTTAAGTAGTACATTTTAGGGAAAGATTTGTTCTATAAATTGGTACTGCTGTTAAGTATGTTAGTTTAGCTTTTTCCCTAAATAATGCAAGTTTGGTTGTATTTTTGCCCCGAAAGGCTTTATCCGTGAATGACACTTTCTGATACTCGTAAACTACTGAAGGCAGATATAAGCAATCCCAAGAGCTGTTGCGAGTCAACTGCAATAATTACGATTACATTTTAATCTAAAGCCGGACATTTTATGTACATTTAAAAACGTTATTAGCTAAAGGTACATCATGAATCACCACAGGATCAATGCACTTAGATGGTATGCGTTTACATCATGGAACATTTTCAGTCTTGCAACTGAATATTTTCCAAGATTACAGTTCATGAATTCAAAGGATTTAAATTTGAAAAGATAGTAGTTTTAATTTCTCCTTAAAGTACAGCATGAACATACATTTGCATCTATTAATGCATTCAAATAACGTCCTTACCAATTGCAAATTGATATGTTACCATATGCCTAGGAATTATTTCGAAATAAATTAACAAAAAGTGTGTACTGTTCACACGGTTATTACACGTCCGAAGAGCATTTAAATAAAACATTTCACAAAAATTTGGCATTCTAATGGGCTTTATATGTATTTTTTTAAACATTTTATTTGATTATCTCATACGCTTTCTGCTTATACAAAATTCAATGAAATTTCAATTTTACTTCTATAAAATTGTAATCAAAATCATTTGAATCTCTTTTGAAAAGAAAAAGGAAACAAAAATATTCCCAGTAAACATTGGGGATTAAAAAGAATTATCACAGGATGTTATATACCGTTCTTGAAAGATGAGCTTTCGATATGTGTCAGACTTTCATGTAAAAATTAGCTCCTTATATAAACATAAGCACACGCGCACACATACACAGACTTTTAGGCCTTTCTCCCCCCCCTTTTTTACCTTTAAGTGGATCTCAAAACGTATGTTTCCAGTGAAATCTCTATATAAAAATCATGGGTGGATTACACTACGTACATTAACTACTACAGATAATGGATGGAAAGACAGAATAACAAAAGCGTAATACTATTAACAAATACAACAATGTAATAACGAAGTTTATTAACCTTTTGTTACAGCGAAAAATATGGCAACAACAATGTATAAAGTTTTAGTAAAAGATCTGTGACGTGCAAGACAAAGATATAGGGAATGCTTGAGAATGGTAGCGAAGAGAAATTGTCCATGGCTGAATCGGGTTACAACTATTACCTCATTCTGTAATTCAGAAATATGTTTTTAATAGTCTGTGAAATAAATTCACTAATATAAGAGGTTAGACTTTTTTCCCTTGCAAATACTGCCATTAATATTCTGTTTTGTAATTATTCATTTGCCCTTATTGATTTGATATCAGAAATTCATGATCTATGGTATTTAAGACGCAACCTTATTTTTCATCCTTATTTACTCACATAAAATATGCGTTTATCATTCTGGTCATGATAAGAAATATGTAGTGCTAAATGTAAAATAGCTGCCTTTTATATTTTAATATTTTTATGACTAAGTAGCATAACAGCACTGGGTCTATTATATCTTCAGTTTAAAGAAGTACGTAAGTAAAACTGTAAATATCCTATCCAAATAGACTACCAAAATATTCTCCGTAGCTAATGCCATTGAAGTTCTTCTTTGTTGTTTTGATTTGCACCTTTACTACGTATTAAATATTATATATAGCTGTTATGCATACTTTAATTCTTCTAATACAATGAGAAAAGTAATACATACTATTGCAGATTTTGCAAATAACACTGAACAGTCTACAACGAAGATAATGTGTTAAGAAATTAGTAGAAAGCAACCAAGCCAGATCATATGTAAATGTCTTGCGTATGCAGATGAGCAGCATTTCATTACTCTCAAGCCCACCCACCTATTTGTTACTGGAAGGTGACAATCCGTTATATAAGGAATCCAGGCGATCGTCGGCGAAATGTGTAGTGTTTAACGCCCAATTTTACTGTATACGGCACCGCAGGCGATGACACTGAAAATACATTAGATGAAGATGGAGCACCGGTGGAATGAGATGGCGGGGAAAAACGGAGATCCCGGAGAAAACCCGCCCCTGCGCCGTGTTGTCCACCACAAATCTCACTTTGCGGTCACCTGGGATCGAACCCGGGCCACCTGGTGAGAGCCAAGCCGTCTAACTACTGAGCCACGATCGTCGGTGATCCTCTCTTTGGCTCCTATTGGTAGCCTCTGACAGCAAGCAGTTACCCCCCCCCAAAAAACCCTTTTATGCATCCTACTTTTATGAACTATACAGACTAACTGTTCAATATATTTGATTAGACATTTTCAAAATTTTGAATAAGGTATGTCGAGGAATGAGGCTGGACTCAAGCAATCACGTCGTGTACCGTCTGCTATTTGTTAATGACCAAGTCATAAGAGGGCAAGAGTCCAAAATATGTATAATGGAAACGTTTCTCGTTTTGGCTGATTTTGACGACGTTAATTATTTTCAAACTTGTAAACGTATAGCATGATCAACGAATAGTTCTGATTATCCTACACCTTCAATTATTGTTTGTGTAATGATTACTTACAATATTATGATGGGTCCCGGGTTAGATTCCTGGCGGTGTGGGTGGGGTATTTTTCTCCGACCAAGATAATTCTCCCTCTTTCCCAGAGTCTGGAAGTATGAATGAGAGTGCCAATGTGTGCGTGATCTTATGATTAAAACCCAACGAATACGAGTTAACACCTTCGATATGTTCCAAAGGGGAACGGCCGCCGATATGACCATTGCAGTTAAAGGTGGGGTATAAATGGAACAAATAAAACAAAATATTATGATGTAACATTTCATTATTAATTATTTAAATTCATTTAGACAATCAACATTTTTAGACCTTTGCTCTGTGAACTTGTAAATGTACTTGAAATTAAAATCTAAATAATAACAGAATACTAATATGAAAGTAAATGATATGAAAATTGAGAATGTTGACAAATTTAAATATCTTTATTCTATTATTGACATATTTGATACCTTAGTAAATGAATCAACGATAAGCGAATCAGGTTAGCAAAACAATCCGGTCGTCATATGGTATAGAGATGTGACAAAAGGGTAAAACCGTAAAAACATTTTGAAAGTTATAACAGAGAAATAAATTACCTTGCATGACGAGAAGAAAAAAGTTAGATGTGTAACTCACATGAATCTAATTATTCTTGTATATAGACCATTCCTTAAAAACAACTTTTCTTCTATCTACTTCATCACAATCAAGATAAACATATCTGAAAATGCTGTTATTATTACGTATTTCTTTGTACTTTTAATGGGAATAAATGAATACAGTAGTCTTAAGCAGGTCAAATCTTTTAAGAACTGGTCACTTTGCGATGGCTTTGAAACTTCGTTTTCTTTATTATGATCAAAATAAAAATAAGTAAAATAAAACAAAGACTTTCCATTTGAAAAAAGCATTTTTAGTATTTCAAGATATTCCTTATTATAAGGTTGCATTTTCCAATATTTAAGATTGAATCAATGAAACCCAAAAACCTGAGGCGAAAGGCCTCCTGCAATTGGGGGAACTCATTCATTAATTCTTTCACAAGTGCTGAAAAACCCGGATCATTTAAATAATATAAAAGAACATTTAAAATGGTTACTAAACCAAGCAAAACAAATAGAAAAACAGATAAGGAAGAGAGAGAAATGTATTAGCATAAATTGTGTTTCAATAAAATCTACACTTTTTTGTGCAGTGAGGTTTGTCTATTTCTTATGATTGGACTAGTTATCCGAAATTCAAGACGTGCATTTCGTTTATCACGAAAGAAAACATCTTACGCATATGATATATAGATTTTTATAAAATTGTTGCAGCCATTTTTAAGAAAATCAGTCTTTTGGAAAACTTTATGTAAAGAATAGCCTGTGGTAGTTCTTTCTCTTGAACTCAATCTTGGAGAGAGCGAGAGAGAGAGGGAGAGAGAGAGAGGGGGAGAGAGAGGGAGAGAGAGAGAGAGGGAGAGAGAGAGTGCGTGTGTGTATGTATGCGTGTGTAATTGAAGAATGCATAGCACATATGACCAAGTTTATGCAACGACAAAGCAAGTGCCCAAGGCATTAACACAACGTTATTAATTTCGTAACTGGATTGCTTCTCTCTCTCTCTCCTATTGGCTACTGAAATGAGGTTACATTTTGCGATACACCCTGTGCGCTTATTGGCAAGAAAAGCGCCGCTGTAGATGACATTAACCTCCCATTCTCATGCATCAAAGCGACCACGAGAAACACAAAAAATTAGCAGTTGCTGTGTGAGCAGATAATATCAAGACTGCAATGAAGAAATCCTTTCATAAATTCTCCGTCAACAAATGGTTTCCCTCCCACTATAATCGCTCTGGTGATAATATAACTCACTTTAACGCTTGTTTTATCTTGCACATTTCTTTTGGAGAAGATTCATTGCATAACCCGAGCATGCTATAAAAACGGGAAGAAAATAATAAAAATGCTAGTTCACTTTGTCATTCCAGGAATATATTCGCCGAAAGCATCATTCTCTCGGCTCTCCTCTTCTTTTCGCTGGACTTCTTTCCTTTTTCTCCCCGCCTCATTACAAATTAAGGACCTCGTTGTATTTTTACTATCCACAACTGACATTGAGTGTGTTTTTGGGGGAAGCAGAAAAGAGAAAGTGTATAAT
Organism: Mantis religiosa; assembly: GCA_030765055.1. NCBI lineage: Eukaryota > Metazoa > Arthropoda > Insecta > Mantodea > Mantidae > Mantis > Mantis religiosa. The sequence goes on from CM060951.1 coordinate 79,259,080, forward strand.
TCCTTTCCCGGAGCTATGTGTACTTAACACAAGTACAGCTGGCGCTGCGACGATTGCATGAAACTGGAGTTACGAGCATTTCGTAACTCCACCGGAAGTGTTTATAGAGTTTTCATATAAAACTACTTGCTTCTCGAGGGAAAAGGCGACTAATGTGATTTTAAATTCACGCTTGTGGTTCTGTGTAACTTCATTTAAATTTTCTGACGCCCTGTTTACTTAGTCCATTTCCCAGTTATAAAAAACACGTTCAAAATAAAATAAATAAAAACCTTAGGTCACAAGTGACGAGCGTGAAGGCTCTACGTAATCTGTGAGGTTTGCATTTTGGAGGCTTGAGCTCGATTACCGTTGAGTCAGATTTTTTCGTGGCTTTTCAGATTGTATGGCGTGTGTAGAGAAGGTTTCTCTTCTACCAAGAGTTTCCTTTCATCTGTTCCACGGCTATGGCACCATGCGACGGTGGTTGGTATGTTGCAGAGGGACTGTGGAATTTGGGTTTTGGAGATATTTCTGCTTAGCAGCATTATTGAGGGTCCCTTCCTCCTTGGGAGTGTCTCGTCTATTCCCTGGACCCCGCACGTTGCGTGGCCAATGAGCCGACCGCACTTGCGAGCTTTACGGCGCCCTTGTATCGCCAATGTGCGCGTGGACTGCAAGAAGAGAGCTCGCACAAAAAGAGGTCAGCCTGCGTAAACTTTGCAGAACTTCCTTTGCGCAAACTCTTACGCATGTGAGCATGCTTGTACATGTGTTGTGCCATTTCGATCTCTCCCTTCCCATTGGGATTATTATCCCGATATGGGAATGATTTGGCATCATCACGGCTGAAATCTACGTCATGATTGTCCAGCTTTGAATCCCTTTCCTGATAGGATGGTAGGTTCTTGGCACAGCACGAGCGCTACAGGCGGCGTCAGTGAGAACTAGAAGTAGAGAGTGGAACCCGGGGGCCTGAGCAACAGCGTATGCTAGTTCACGAGAGGTCGGTTTACACATGAAAAGGGGCGCTGTTCCGTGTCATACAACTTCCAGGTTATTCCAAATTCTATCCTTTACGACAGTTTTGGCAATTATTAATTCTAAATCGTTTCCAAGTTTTTACATAAACTCACGCGGTAATAAGGATGGAACGTTTAACTCTTCTGCAAAATTCTGTCAAATGGGTACTATAATATGATGGTATATCTTATAATATATTAGAAGCAAACTAAAGACATTATTCATTTATGTAATTTATTTCTGATGGAAGAGAATTATACGTAAAACTCTAATTTTACCCTACCACAACACCTGAGAGTCCTGCGTCGTTGCGTAGTGGGCTAAGGCATCACGCCTTGGTTACCCGCCCGAAATCGCCCGGAATCGATCCGGAATCGAAAATCGGATGTGGATTTTAAGTCGCGGGAATAGGGCCGATGCCCAACATCATCGTCAGGAAATTGAGGAGCTTGCGATAGGTAAGCGACCCTGGTCATGAAAGTCAACTTTTCTGCTGGGGGTGTCGAGATGCTGTCATCTTCTCCACGTATCGGTTTGATGATCACCCACCTCTACCTTGCGTATGTGGGCGTGAGGCCGGCAGTCGGGTTGGCAGGCTCTGGTCCAATATGGACTGTAGTGGCACGGGTTTAGCTCAACTATCCATCCTAGACTATACAGTGTGTGTGCGTAAGTGCGCGTGTGTGTAAAAGCGTGCCTTTGGTCGGAAGGGTAGCTTAATGCATGAAATGTGTAGTGTTTAACGCCCGCTTTTACTACATACGGCACCACAGGTGGTGACACTGATGATACATGAGATGAAGATGGAGCACCGGTGGAATGAGATGGCGGGGTAAACCGGAGGTCCCGGAGAAAACCCGTCCCAGCGCCGTGTTGTCCACCACAAATCTCACTTTGCGGTCGCCTGGGATCGAACCCGGGCCGCCTTGGTGAGAGCCAAGCGGGCTAACCACTGAGCCACGGCGTGGCCTTAGCTTAATGCAGGATATGTAATGTACACATATATTCCAAGCTTTTATTACAGTGTTTATATAATTATACATCATTGACATATTTTGGGACACAGTTAAAAGGGATATTCCAATAAGGAATCTTGTTAAAAGATGACATAGACATTCAGATTTAAGTCAGTCTTATCTTAAAAGCTAGGATATAGATTCGTGTTCTATCGCTGAATTATAATTACAGGAGTTAATTTTATTTATTGTATCGGAAGTTTTCTTCTTCGTATCATTCTTTTGAACTTTTTATCATACAAGATTAGCTCCTGCCACTGAATTAGGACAACGGCGTAGGAATTATGCATTTTTGTCCATTCTCAAATAATTAAGTCAGTCATCTGGATATTCGCTAATGTCTTTAGTGAAACTGATATGCGAGTTTACTTTTCTTCTCAGAGGCAGCAGTTGGTAGCATTTCTTTTCACTAATGTACAATATAGAAATAAGTGTAACACAAACAGATCTTCGGACCACATTGTTTCGATCTCGACAACATCCTCTTTCAAAGAACAACTAACGTTTGCACAAACTTACTTGCTACATACATACAGCCGCAATACGCTTGTATCTTGTTCGTGCAACTTATACCAAACAAGTAAGTCGCTGCCGTGTAGCCGAGGCTTAAGGCAGAGTAACCGGCGTCAGGGTCATCCTGGATGCACAAAGGGCCCACTATGCGGTGTAGGGCTTTACTTACTGGAAGCCCCATCTAGCTCTCTTAACTAGTCCGGATCTTGGGAAATATGAACGAAACCAAGAGCGACTGTGGCTCCATTTATATACTGCCATTAACATCTAAATTCATTACAGGGGCGCTTCCACTGGAACATTGATAATCGGGATTGATGTTCATTTATTTACAAATTCTGTACTTTGTAGAATTGAGTAATTCATACACACATAGACGCATTTACACGCACTCATACTTCCAGACTAGTATCATAGCAAAATAGTCAGCTCATTGTATTCTTTGACTGTATACTTTGTATCATAGCAATTTTTTTTTTTTCGACACACCAGTCTGCAAATGAACCTTCACGGATCAAAATGTCGCGCGTTACTCGCACTTCGTTCCTCGCGGCGATTAGATTTAGGAAAGATGTGACACGATGGCACGTCGAACAGACGTTACAGAAGTAAAACAGTTTTACCATATGCACGAGGTGGCAAATATAAAACGAACAGTAATAATAAAGTTGTTATAATGAAAAGGAACGAGTGCATTCATTCAAATTAAGCAGCAGGTCCAGATCCAGAAATATCCACGTCCTGGAACCTTCGAGGAGAGTCCTCAGGTGAACCTCAAAATTAGATAACCCACTACTACCTCCCACCGCAGTACACTTCTGTCATTAAAAGTGTGAGGCGATGTAGCTCGAATACTGCACTTATACTGCTTTATTATTCACTTGCAGGTTCTCTTATTATTATAAATAATTATTTTTTGTCATGAAATTCACTAGTATTAAGGTTCTCTCTGTATATTTTAAGCTTATATTTAGCTACTCTCATTGAGTGTCCTGCGTTGTGGCGTAGTGGGATAGACCGTGTGCTTTTGTTCCCTGAGTCTGGAATGCGCTCGGAATCGATCCCAAACCTGAGGAGTGCAGATTTTAAGACCCGAGTAAAGGACCGGTCTCCACTTGAGTGCAGAGGTTCTACACCAATTAGTCCAGGACCGTAGGTCTAAAGACGCTGGCGCTACCGAGCTGTCCCAAAAGGGCACCCGGCGTCCTCCGTGGGGCTTTCAACAGGGCAAGACCTAGAAGCTAAAAAGCCCCCCCCCCATCTGGTCCTATGGACTCAAGACGGGATGGAAGTGGATACGCCACATACGCGCGCCAACCCCAAAAGGGGAAGCCTACCGATATGACATCGGTGGGGCCGTCTGGCGATGTAGCACACCTTCTACTAGCTATGCTGGCTAGTACCCGGGAATATTAATGGTTTCCCTCAACACCATCCGGAGACGTACCCTATCTCCCACGGGTATCGGGAACCACTGCCCCCTCGAGACCAACCCAATCCGAACAATTCCATAGGGAGGGGCTCCAATGTTCGGCCCGAGATTCCTCTAGTAACGTCAGAGGTACCACGAGTCCGCAGCGCCCGCACCACGACAGCTGAAGGGGACGGGAACCGGTGTCCACTCAGCAATGTAAGGAAATTGAGGACCTAAACTAGGTAGCGAACCCTGTTCTAGAAAGCCGACTTTTCGACTCGGAGGCGCAAAGATGCCAACCACTTCTCCACCCCGTATCGGTTGGATGATCGCCCACCTCTAACTTGCGTATGTGGGCGTGAGACCGACAGTCGGGTTGGCAGGTTCAGGCCCACTTTGGGTTATATTTACTCTCATCGAGTGAAAAATATACCTTACAATGGTTCGGGGCAAGATTTAATTATCTAGTCTAGCGATTAATACGCTTAAGTTTTGTTAGTTTGATCGTTTATTAAACCTGTATGTTATCATTTAGATACATATCAAACAAGATTGGGAAAGTACATTATCTTCTTCGGCAAGCCAATATAATTTTTACTTTTTCTATACCTTGTATTATTTTATTCTTTTAATTGTTCTCCAATAGGTTCGGTTATACGACGGAGAGACACCTTACGCATTTTGGCCTACATATCTCTTATTTGGCTACCAAGGAGGAAGGGATGAAGTGAAACAGTCACAGGAGACTACATACCGCAGACCACAGAGACGCTCTGAAAGTCCCTAATCGGAAGGCTCGAAAGCTCATCCCACAGCTGGAGCCATCTAGAGAGAGAGAGCAATAAACGACCTATTGAACAAGCAGCCCTCCAGAGTCCAAAGCGAGCACACTTTCCTTTGAACAAGCACCCGCATCTTCTGAGCGGCACTGACGTACGCCGTGAAACTTAGAAGCACATGTAAAAATGAGAAGAAAACGTATGAAAAGGACATGATGGAAAGAAAATCAACGTATATCAGAAACTCCCAGCATTCAACCGACCAGGGAAAACCAAGAAAAGCCAAGGTCCGAGTGGACGGTCTATAGAACCTCCCGCAGAATGATCTCGTTTAGTTAATATCCATTCACCTGCAAGTGCGCTCTATAGCAAAAATCCATGTTTCTCTGAACATGCTCAGAACTGAATTTATACAGAAAGAATAAAAGACATCTTTTGCTGGTTGTGCCTTAGGTGATAAAGCTTAATATTGACATTGCGTTAACGTGGACAAAAACTGTATCCGTTTAGTCTTTTGTTGATTTTGTATCGCTGGAGTGGCTCTTTCTTTACCTTGTTCGTTACCAGCCATTTTATACAACTGCCACTACATGTTGTGTCCTGATGTATGTGGAAAATGTAGTATCCAACTACCAGATAATACGAAAATATTATTAGGATACTACTTGACATTCACTTCTGCTATTGAATGTCCAAATACTGTAATAAATATTTCTCCTACCCCTTGTATCTTAAATACGAACGTTTATCATTAAAATTACTGCGATGTTATTACCCTAATTTCTCCATGAAAAATAATGAATGCTTACAGAGCTGCTGTATGTTTTACGTCAGCTTAACGGTTTATGTTAATGAGCTTTGTAAATTAGATAATATATTCTAGATATTATAGCACTGTTAGTAAAGCTATATATTTTTGTGTTGGATTTAATGCGTTAAATAAATTGCCTTATACAAGGGAGAGCAAAGCAGCTAAAATATTGCAGATAGCTATAGCCTAAATGGCTGGATTAGCTAAAGTGATAATACCATTTTAATGTTTTCTTTATCTCGAAAGGAGAGAAGGATTACAGCGCATAAATCACAAGACCTTCCTTCCTGTTTATGCCTTCATTAGCCTCACATCCGCTTAGTAACCACAAGAGGAGGATGAGGAGTAAGAAAACGTCCAAACTTCCCTGCTCAACAAAGTAAGAATTTATTATCTTTCCTAGAGAAACACTTATGCAAACATCACTACTGTTCTATATTTGTGCTTCTTGGTTTCAATAAGTAAATGTTATTTATTCCATGCAGTGCATAAACTGTGCAGGTAATGGCTCAAGATTGATATTCAAAGGCTGTCATAGCACGACAACTTTGCATAGTTTTCTATACCTATTATTCTAAAACCATACTTACAGCTTACTGTTCTATTTACTTAATGTTAATTGAGATAAATATTTACATAAATTGTTTACGATATATTTCCTTGTAGCTACATCGGAATAGAACACACAGGAGATTTAAGCAATAGTCGGATGTTTTAAGGGATAATCGCTCTGGGATGTATTTGAAATTCCATTCTGTTTGTACGCCCAGAACAAATAGAGAAAGAATGAAAAGTAATGGCAATGACTCCCAATTTGAGAAAACGATAAGCATTTAAAATTAAAAAAAAACAACTAAAATATCGTTAATTCCCCAAAATATACGTACATTTGAAATAAACTGTATGGCTTAACGTCATCTATAGTTTCTGTACACTTCATGGCAAAGCGAGGAGGCGTACCGTAAAATATACGAATAATAGAGATGTTTACGTAAGCTTATCGCACGCAGGCACGCACATACAGTTTATGCATTACTCGACCGAGCGTTGAGGCGTATTGACCTTCATGTGACCAGCGCTGCGATCGTTCCTTCTCAGGTCTTATCTGGTCGATTAGAAGAGTGACATATTACTAAGATGACGTATAGTAAGTTACGAAACACAAATAGAGCAATTGGAAGCTGCGTCGGGCCCAAATGACCTTGTTGTCGACGGGCCCTTAAACACCACACACTCACTCACTCACTGGAAGCTGCGTGTGTCTATATGATATGATTTCTCACGCCTGCCGATGTATGACACATTGCTATCCAAAGACATGATTATATCTGAATAGATGTGTTCTGGACTCGTGACCTCCGCGGGATGAGGTGTGGGGGAGAGGGAAACCGTTGTCCGGTTACGCAGCGAGTGAGCAATACAGTAAAAAGTCAGCAATTACCTGCAGAAAGTCAGGTAGGCTACTTACGTAGCAAGATGTAGAACTAGTTCAGTGCAGTAAGATTTACTAATCTTCTCACCATGTCTGAAAATCTTATGAAATTTAAGGTTGTGCATTCGGAAGGGCGTGAAATTATGAGTAGCGTTATAGATAAATGTTATGAAGCGTTGAAAAAACAATATTCATATCCAGTGTCACAAGCAACACAACGGGCTGCCACTTGTGTAATAAGTAGGCTGCATGTTATCTTCCCAGCGTTTCTATCTGTGCGCGACTCCTATATCATTACGTCACATTGTATATAGTGTGTATGTCTGTAGTGAACGCATTCCTTTCAGAGTTCATACGGCCAGAACATAACAATACATACACTGGACTCACCGTGTATGTGCGGCTAGCTCAGGTAAACATCTCTGTGTTGCGAATTTTTCCAATACGCCTTCTCGCTTTGCCATGTAGTACTGTCTACGCACCACAAGAAGGCAAGTGGGGCTTGAAGAGGGAGAGGGGTTTGAACTGTTTATCTGTTCTAGTATGAATCTCTTTACTACGAAATGAATTTTTGAAAGTGCTTGTGAGTCACCCATGCTGCCAGATCTAATGCTCGTCTCAGCTAGAGACGAGCATTGGTATTATGTATGGGAGAGTTATGTGACAACACGGTACTTTAGATGAACCTAGCATCCTTATCATATGCGGAAGGCGAGCATAAACACAGCACAAGTGATTACGTTACACATTTCTCTGCCTTGCCTTCTTGTACTGGATGGGCACTACTCTGTTCACATGCAATCACGTCTTCTGCACAACAACGTGTCATACACCAGCAGCCGCGAGAAATATCACACGCATGCATACACGCACGCACACACACACGGTAGCGTGTCTGCCTCATGTGCAACAGATTCGGAGTTCGAATCTCGGTCAGGGTGAGTTATACGGATAAGATGTTTTTGGGTGTTTCCCTTATCGTGAGAGACGATTGCCGGGTAACTCTAAGCTCCATGGACCCTGGACTCATTTGAGCATCATTTCACCCCTTTCATTCATCGTCCGATATGACAACGTTGGAGGATATAAATGACAAAAAAAAGCAATAAAATTAAACTTATCACGGTTATAGTCAGTATATTTTTCTTCATGTTTAAGCCATTTCTATTGTCAGACTTGCTCCGAAAGTTTAAAATACGTCGCTGACACTATTCCACGATATAGAAGATTAGCTCCACATTTTAATCTTTAATAACAACAAAATACTTATAATATCAGGTATTTAAGATATTAGACAACGCTATTACGTGCATTACAAACTCCAGGATGTATTACAGGTAGAGTGGTTTTTAAACTGAGAGCTTGCGACATTTCGAACTTCAGCATTGTTAAACTGAACTTTTTACTGTCGCTTGAAATAATACAAAGAATTTAGCAAAACTATGCAGTGAATCCATTATATCATGTCGATATAATGCACAGGGTTTATGTTGGCAAGGAAATATTAAACCGCCTCTGTCATGCCAGGCCTCGTTCCTCTTGTCTGTTTCTACCTACTTCTCTCTTTAACTTCCATCCTGAACCTGAAACCGATCTTATAGTTTGAGTGTTCAGACTTTCGAGTTCAAACCAATAATAATTGGACTCATTCAGGGTCTGGTTTGGACAGTCATGGTGAAGCTTGCATTGCAGTCACTAAGGTACTTCCTTCCCTTTCGCCACTCCCTAGGTCTGACCTTTGTTCATAGGTTAATGCATTAACTTGCATTCAAACTAAAACGATATTGGTTCATCCAGAGCTCTTGTAAATAAAGAATGAAAGGAAATTCTGCATACATTAAATAAATAAAAACATTATAAGAGGCCAGAAACACTGCAAAGTTTTATTAAATAGACTGGACTCCACCCGCACCTTACATTCAAACGGACGAAAAGAATCTTTTCGCTAGGAATTTTATATTGGAAACAAAATTCAATTTCGGCACCTAATAGAACAAAGTGACACTCTAGTTTAATTCCATGGTGCAAATCGTTAAAACGTGCTATGTAAGTATGTTATGCAAAATAAGTTAAGGGTTGTAATTTTGGGTATTCAAAAAATTGCACCTTCTTTAGCCTTTTCAAATGAAAAAGTAAGTGTAATTTATAAAATAAGCAGTAACTTCTTAAAAGATAAAACAATTACGAAATTATAGTTTTTCCCTTTATAATTTCACTTGCGTAACTTCAAATTATCTGTTACATCTGATGCGTAACAAGTATAGGTTGAAAGCAAAGTTAACTATGGCGTTTCTCTTTCTAATTTTAATTTCAGAAGTGTCTATTCAGTGCCTGATTCCTAAAAATATTTATAGTTCAACTGAATAACACGCCATGAGATTTTAGTAATCTTGGTTGGGGAAAAGAGACCTGCTATTTTTATATACCAGCTGACAAGTCTCTTTCTTAATAATAATAATAATAATAATAATAATAATAATAATAATAATAATAATAATAATAATAATAATAATAATAATAATAATAATAATAATAATAATAATAATAATAATAATAATAATAATAATAATAATAATAATAATAATAATAATAATAATAATAATAATAATAATAATAATAATAATAATAATAATAATAATAATAATAATGATGATAATGATAATAATAACAATAATAAATAAAGATTTTTACTGACTTCTCACGGCTTAATAGAGCCTTCAAGCATTGGAGAACTCTAAAGCTGCGTTAATTCGCTAGAAATTATATAATTTATTGCAGTTTGTGGTAACATCACAATTTAAAGTTCTTATGTAATAGATAATTCAAGCCTTTTTAATGGCAAAGAGACAGGTTACACTATTTGAAAACGTTGGCCAGTGATACCTTTAATTTTGGAATTGCGTTCTAAACCGTACAAATAAGATAATTTCATCTGAAGTTGAAGCACTAGTAGTATCGCAAGTAAATGCGCTCCGTACTCTTTATGAATTAATTGCTATTTCAATGAGCGCATGAAATAATACTTACAGAATGCTTTGACATTTTCAAGGTTGCAATATTATATAGAGTGTTACTGAATTCTTTCAGGGGTTTCAAAGGGACAGTAAAGAACACTCCCCCCCCCCCCCTCTTATTTCATCCACATGTTCCATTACATTTGTAATATTACATGTTCTGGTTTGCTTTGCTTTCAGATTAATTGTTCATATTATCTGAGTTATTGAGATTATTGTGTTTTTTAGATTGTATTCACAGCCACTATAGTCTTTTAGAATTTATTTACCTATTTAGTTATTCAGCACTTTCTAGATTTATTGTGTTGACATATTCACTAAAGTCCCTTAGTTGATGACTTCTATGGTCTGAGACGACACACACACACACATTATATATATAAGCTCGAGGGTATCTACCAGGGCAATCCACTCAAAGTGAAGACTGACCTCCCCTCTAATGACCAGGGAGTTGCCGAGCTGTCCCAAAAGGGCGCCCAGCGCCTCCGTGGGGCTTTCCATAGGGCAAGACCTAGAGACTAACAAGGCTCCCCCCCCCCCATCTGGTCCTGTGGACTCAAGACGGGACGGAAGTGGATCAGCCACTTACGCGCGCCAACCCCAAAGGGGAAGGCTACCGATTAACCTCGGTAGAGCCGCCTGGTGATCTAGCAGACCTTCTACTAGCTCTGTAGGCTAGTACGCGGGAATATATCCATCGAGTCCAACCCAATCCGAACAACTCCCAATCATGGAGGGGCTGGAATGTTCGGCCCGAGGTTCCTGTAGTAACGTCAGAGGTACCACGAGTGCTAAGGGTCGGCAGCGCCCGCACCACGGCAGCTGAAGGGAAGGGATCCCTTGGTCTGAGACGACACACTTTGAACTAGGTAAAGATTTTTCATAGTTACCATTGTGGTATCTTTTAAGTTATGACTTTGCTTTTTATGGAAAACCGCTCCACCAACCAAGGGCCAGACGCGCGCATGTGTGCGGATCTTTTTCTAAAAGCACTCTCAGGGAATTCATTCGGCATCAAAACATGCATTTATGGTGAAATATCGGTACTGAATTTTTTGGATGGGAGCTCTATTCCTGCAAATATGTAGTAGAGGAACCAAAAAGTAAAATTTTAGTCAAGACATTGTTATATGTACAATTAATGTATTAGCAAGCATAACCACATGTACTGTATATCGATTCACTTCACTGTACTTGGGTTTACTGGTTTGAAGATTGCTTCTTTAAAGTGGTTCAGGGATATAAACAGTTTGGCCATGTAAATGTTAAACAGCGCCAGAGCTATGCCTGCGGCCAGTACTGTTAACTTCCATCCAACCCCAGAGAACGAGGAAAGCGTTTTAAAAGCTTTTACTTTATTGTGTGTGCTATGTTTCAGAAACGGTTTCCCATGCAAAGCGGAGTGCCTATTGCATGCTAGACAATGAGAACGGGCTAAAGGAATGGCACAGAGAGCTAGCTCAAAGGATTACACCCTCTCACTTCCACCACCCACACGAGAGGCATTGTTTACTGATGAACTCCATTTCGCCTGTGTCAATGAGGCCTTTCCTTGCAAAGGGAGAATTCTCAGCACCGATATATGCACTATCCAATATCCATTGTGGCCCAGTCTGCTTTATGTGCACAAACGATGCTATGCGGAAATGTATTGAAGCGGCGTGCATCTATTGCGAGACCTACATCTATCGATTCCTGTGCTCTTAATATCTCCTCAGCTGGTGCTACTTTATATTCGAAACAAGAGCAGATATCCATTCCTACACCGAGCATCTGCAGTAATTAAAAACAGCTCAAAGGTAAAAGCTGTAACTTCGGGTAATACATTTTAATTGCTAGTTGTGTTTCTAGTCGTTAGAAAAATCCAAACATACAATACTGTACGTATTTGTGAAGTGCTAAGAATGTGCAGAAATTAGTTTCTGCCATTCGTTCAGCAGATATACACTCTACGTGCTACAATTATTTATTAAAATGGTTTCAGTTCCCTCTCTTGACTGTTCAGTTCCATTTGTTTCTAATCTATATGCGGTCCCGCACTCCTTTTTAGTAAATATCCTCTGATTTGAAGCAGGATTTCTATGTTGGAAGCACAATTCTTTCTCTTCTCGTGTGAGTTTTTGCGGTTATCAGTTTCTTCTGGTCACCAATTGTATCATCTTTTATTTTAAATAAAAGTCATGAGTTCTCTCGTTTTCAGGTGTGGTTCAGAGTGAAATAAATACAATTTTGAAGAAGTCCAATTTTGTAACAAATAATTTAATTGTATTATTTGCATGGGATGGCTTAAAGGACACAGTGGAATTTTAGGTAACGAGAGAGCTGATTGCTTGGCTAAGAAGGCTGCAGAATCCAATCTTCCTGTGACTTACACTTTGTGTCCTATTTCTAATGTAAGGAGAATAATACATCAACATATTCTTGTGGAACCAACAATGGCTAACAACTCCAAATGGAAGTTTAACAAAAACATTATTTTTCCCTAGTGTATATGACAGAGAAAAATGTGAAACTCTTGTACCAAATTTTGTTTTGACACAATTTTTAAGTGGACATGGTAAATTTGGTGAATACTTTCACGCTTTCACTTAACATCCAACCCCGAGTGCATGTGTGGTGAAGAATTTCAAACTGTGGTTCATCTCCTTTTCTGTTGTCCCATTTTCTGGAGAGAAAGACAAGAATTAATATTCAAGCTAGACTCTCAAGGAACTGAATTTTCTGCTCCGCTCACATCTTTGCTAATGAAGCCACAACGGTATAATTACTTCATGATGTTTATAAACCCAGTGTTTGAACGTCTGAAATAGTTTAAATTAATATGCATCAGATTAAAACATCATTTCGTCCTTCTAGTATCTAAAATATTTTTGTAAAATTGTATCAACTCTAACCGTAATATACCACTGTGTAAAATAGGGTTCAATAAATCTGGATATTAAAAAAAATTGTATTATCAGGATTACATTCTACTTGAACTTCCTAGTCAAACATTGCAGGTTACCTCCAGCATATCGATAAATTATTACTTCTTTAATAAAAAGATTCCATTAATTACATAAAACTCCTTACTCTTGTACGTCTACTCATCACTAACAATATTACAGAACACATATCCTTATGAAGATTATTGATTTTCCATTACTATGCAAAACTTAGCATCTTTTCACATCAAGCAACATTATTGATTTTCTTTTCCCTAACAACCGTTCCTCATTTTTTTATACTGTCCTATTGTCCTAAATACTCAGATCAGAAAACAAAACTCACTTCAAATCGAAACTCCCGTTACAAATTTCAATTATTGTTATTTTGTCTTGTTAAAGCTAGTAGTCAGTGAATTCATTCCGCCAGCTTTCAGTGTCTTTGCATTCAAACATACGTTCTAAGTCTTTTTAACCTCCACATGACAGAACCTTATCTTGAGCAAACAATTCCTTTGACCTCCTTCCACAAAGGTATTCTTGCCATGCTGTATCTTCTCCCGAATTATTTACTTTATCAGATAAATTGTCTTTCTTCTGTTACATATTTCAACCTAACATGAACTTCCCTCTAAATCACTAACAAATTTTGGTACCCATGCCAGGTGAGTCAGCAACCCGTAATGATCCAGTTTTATGCAATTTATTTATGCTTTTAAACATGAAAACATCGGACCCCACTGTATCTAGAAAATTCTTTAACTTTTGGTTTCGCACTTAGCAAAATGCCTTATATGGTAGATGTTATAATATCGTTATTAATGCATTTAGAATACATAGCTGAAGCTAACGAAGCCTTTTCACAAACGAGCTGTGACAAGCAAATACTCCGTATTATGTCAACTAATCAAACTCTCGCGGTTCTAGTTAGCTTAGTTGAAGAAACTGTAGGTATAGTCGAAAACATCTCTTTGGATTTAAAGTGGCTCAAATCACTTGGGTGAACTTATTTGTTATGTGTTGCAATATTCACAAATAATTCTAGTTTAATCTAATATGTTCGACATTGTTAATATCGTCTTAACTTCTGATTATAGTTACTTAATATTTCATAATTGTTTAGTGTTTCTTTTTGAAAAACTGCAGTTAAGCAAGTGCTCAAATGCAACATATGTACATTTGGTGTTGCTGGTATACGGCTAATACACTTTATCTAAGATAGTAATTACATCACATATACTTTGTAATAGCACAGTTCTTTGTTATAGTGCTAAGATATCTATTTTGTAATAAATATCACCTCCTGTTGATATGTTAGGGGAGACCTTTTTGTAAGAAAGTTCTATTGTTTGAAATTGCTGATGATTAACAATGCCATTTGTGAATAATGCGCACCTGACTACTGGAGTGCATGGAAATTCTGATTCAGTGTGATAATGCCACGTAATACGTTAGCGAAAGCATTCTGGATCTTCCGGCTCCTCTGGATAAACTTGCTGCTTGAAATAAACCCATACGAAGAGGTCAAGCGGGGTTATATCAAGTGATCTGGCGGCCAGGAGATGGCCCTTGCCTTTCTATGCACTGACCAGAATATCCTGTAGGTATTCAGATGATTAAAAACGATCATCCACCTATGCTGTGGAGCACCATCAAGTTTAAATCACGTTGTTAATCGTCCCTTTCGGTACATCTTCTGGCACCAAGAGGAGCTCACCATGCTCAAGTTTCAGGTAGAATGTTCCTCTTAAATGTCTCTAGATGAAGACTGGCACAACAGATGGTCCCCCAGATTTCGCACCAGACATACACTCCGTACTACTCTTGATAAGCTGCCTCCCTTAACCAGTAAGGTTTATCAACACTCCAATATTGTACGAATGTTGTCTGGATCTATGGTACCATTGTTATGGAATCTTATTCATCCGAAAACAGAATCCTGGAGACGAAAGCAATATAATGTGCCCCTTCGCTATGCTCCAACATTAATTCACAGAATGATGTGGATAAAATTGGTTCGCATTATTCGTACAAGATCGCTATCACAAGTCTCTCACACGAGACAATCTTAAAAGTGACGTGGCCGTGTAATTTCTGCACATTCGTCTGCGTACCATTATCGTATCTATTCTTGTCTTAAATTAAAAATTCCGCCAGTTTTTTTTATAATAGTTCTTATACTGAACACATATGATTGGTTCCTTTTTCAGGGGAGTTTATTCAGTTGCATAAGGAAAAACGTAAAAGTTGGTAAAACCTGCTGAATACGCGAAACATATGAGCAAATGTGTCGTATGCTTTTGAACTTTACTACTGTCGCGAGCATTGTTGCTGCCGGCACGCGCAAAGAGACAGTGCAACGCGGAGATAAAAGCTTGCCAAAACGGAGAAAGAGACGTATAGATTACTACTAGGTTCGCTTTCTTGATTGTTACAGAACATTCGATTAATTTATAGAACAATGAGTAAAGGTATAAAAAAGAAGCCGCGGTTAGTTGGCGACACAGTCGTAATTGGACTAATTGTGCGCGTGCAGCTGTGAATTGAAAGTGAACTATTTTGTTTACTTACATGTGCAGAAAAGACGAGAGATTGTGTTGGTTTATGTTACGTCAGCTTGCTGCAAAGGGGTGTACAGTGTCTTTCTACGGAAACAAGAGCATTTTGAATTTCTGCAACCTGGACTTTTAATTTCACGAACCCACAAAGTCACATTTGGAGTCAGAAGTGGAACATACGACAATGGAAGCGACATTGATACAGCATTTAGAGAAGACGGAAGATATGAAGGCCGAATTAACGACGAACACGGAAGCGGCAAATAACATCGCCGCGAGTTCACAAATAAAAACATGACCACCGAGTTGAAGGAAATGAAGACTGCGAAGACGGAAAATAGCAACTTGGCCGCGACGATGACCGCGAAGATGGCCGATTTGACCACGAAAATGAAAGCGGCGAACGATAGCCTGGCAGCGGAAATAAAGGTGGCGAACGAGGCCCTCGCCCACAAATTTGAAAAGCAGTTGGCCGGCGTGAAGGAGGATGTCACGGAGTTGGGCAAGCAGATGGGTCAAGTGGACGAGCGCGTCGAGGACCTGGCAAACCACGTTAATGACCTAGAGGGAAAGGCCGACAGCAACGCCTAGTCCCTGAACGCCATGGTGGAGGACATGTTGGCAGGAAGTTGAAGGATTTAAAGGCAGACGCGCCAGGACGGGACACAACATCTGCGCGCGTCAAAACACCAAAGTACGACAGCACGTCAACGTTCGAAGCCTTCCGCCGCCAATTTGACACACTAAACAAGCACAACAAGTGGTCACCAGAGGAAGAGACCACACTGCTAATAGCCAGCCTCCAGGACAGCAAAGATGCTGAACGCGGTCCAGACAGCGGCGGCGCCCAATGACATCTGAGAAGCCCTGGAAAACCGATTTGGGAACCACCGCTTAGCCCCTGCCTACCGCAGCAAGCTGAAATCAAGGTTGCAGCAACCAGAGGAGACGCTGCAGGAGTTCGTCCTGGCAATCGAAATTCCGCCCGAGTTCGTATCCCAGGAAGCCGCCTAGACCTTCGTTGACGCGGTAAGAGACACCGAGATTTGTCAGCGCCTAATGCTCGGTGACTACAAGACCATCCACGAGGCACTGACGGCTGCATGGAGGCGGCCAAGGTGACGACTACCCCGACGCCGAGAACAAGGAGTATCCGCTAAACTGGAGACCGAAGGCCAGCCAAGGGATGCCGGCGAAGACCTAGTGGCATGTGTTGGGGGTGTGGTCAGCCGGGACACCTGGAGAAAGAGTGCCCCCACCAGGAAGGGCAGCCGGAAAACGAGTAAGGGCCGTCGCAGCGAGGGACACGTCGGCGCCATCACCACCATCCCCTAGAGTGACACTGCGCGCGTATGGATGACAGCCTCATCGCGGACGGTTGGGTGAAGGGGAGGCCGTGCCGCGTGCTGGTGGATACTGGGGCAGTCGTGGCCATTATTAGACCTGACGGGGCCATGGGTTACCGTCAAGAAAACCGAGCTGACCATAACAGCCTATGATGGCACCGGGCGACAACTTGCCTGTGGAGAAGGAGGCCCTGCTACAGTTGACCTTGGGACGGAGTGCCATGCGTCAGTGGGTGTTCATCGCGAGGGCGGCTGAGGAAGTAATACTAGGATTGGATGCCCTCAGGAGCCACAAGGTGACGGTCGACGTTGGCAGGAAGGTCCTACGGCACAATGGAGTAATACTCCGGCAACCCGAAGAACGGCTTGCAGTTTGCACGGCCATCTTGAGGGAAGACGTGGTTGACCCCGCGAGAAGCAAGGTGGTGGTGACGGCGCGACTGGATGGCCAGCGGACGAAGAAAATGATGCTGCACCGGAAGACGACTGTGCACGGACTCTGCGTAGCCAGGACATAGTTGCCGTGCCGAGAGGAAGTGCCGGTGAGGCTGCTTAATCCAACAGACACCGATCACGACGTCCAGGCCGGGACGGAGTTGGTGGAAGTGCGAGCCCGTGGTCAGCGTAACACCAATCGATAAGACCCAGGAGCTGTTGCCAACGCAACACCTGGGACTCCGGCTGGAAGGCTTACTGGAGAGGGCGGTCGACAACCTGACCGCAGAGCAGCTAGAAAGGATTTAACAACTACTGAGATGATACCAGCAAGTTTTGAGCCAGAATAACAGCGACTACGGCAGCATGGACCGAGTGCTTCACCGCATGGATACCGGAAACGCCCGGTCTATTCGGCAACCATCTAGACGCGATCCGCTATCAAAGCAAAAGGCGATACGGGACCTGCTGGAGCACATGAGAACCAGGACAGTGACTGAAGATTCTGACAGCCCTTGGTGTTTCCCTGTAGTCTTGGTGACGAAGAAGAACGGCGAGCTACGCTTCTGCGTAGACTACAAGGAGCTTAACGCTATCACCAGGAACGCCTTTTTCCCCTTACCCCGGATTGACGACACCCTGGACACGCTTGCTGGTTCGCAGTGGTTCTCGACCCTGGAGCTGAAGTTGGGTTACTAGTAGCTAACTCTAGCCCCGAGAGACAGGAGAAGACCACATTAAAAGTGTAATTAACTTAAAGTGTCACGGAACTTGGCACACCTTATCAGAACTTTGTGTGCTATATTGATGCCATGATATAGTTATTCATAAATAATAATATAATTCATTTTTACAACTTATTACGAAGAAAGAATAAAGAGAAACGTTGAATCTGTGGAACTTGTAATGGCTTTTGGACACTTCTGTATTCAAACACAATATTTCTTGTTGATCTATATTCATTTTTGTAAATAATATGGCTGCAGTTTACTATGGTTCACATTAGAAAATGTTCTAATCCAAAATAAAGCATAATTGTTCTAATATTTTCTGTAAGATTCTTAACAGTTAAGCCATAAGTATATATACAAAGCAATTACAACTCGCGCGTCATCTATGACATCCTACGTGTACTTCCCGTTGCATGAGACTTCCGCCGTTGTCGCTGTAGTCACTATTACTCAGAAAACACGCGGGACATTTGAACTGCAGGTTTGTACCGGCTTACTTCGTGGCGTTCTCTTTTTAGTGCAGAGCATTACATACATATGTAAAAAAAGCTCGTTTCTGCAAAACTGAAAACTAAAAGGTCAGGTAAGTACATGTTCAGCATCTTCAACAACTAGACAAGTCACATTTCTGTTAGCATTTATGTTTAAATCATAAAATTTAATGAAGATTGGCAACTGATCACTTCCTAGGATGTGTTTACTCTAGTAAATCCTGGAGATTAATATAATATAAAACTAGATTTGCTTCTTGAATAAGTGAATCCCGTGTATGATTTAGTAGCTCTGAAATAAAAACTGTATTGATTCAAAAGCATATGTTATACATTCCCTGCTGGATCACAATTTACAGAGTTTATTTTATCAATGATTCATGACTACAGTTAATACAGACTTGTTTGTTACGACAGTCACCTTACGTCACATCGTATCTGTAAGTATTTGTCCTGTAACTAAGATAGTTTGACTTGTTATACGTTTAACGTCATTTTACACCACTTTTATTGATATGTTATGTACCCTAAGTATCCATAATTGTTACATAAAAGGCTTCTCCAGCATCACCAAGCCCCTCAACCGCCTGGCAGAAGAACGCCGACCTTATGTTTAGAAGGAGGACGCCGAAGTCGCTTTCAGCAGCTGAAGAAGACACTTTGTAGTGCTCCTATTTCGGGATTCCCACAAACAGGCGGCGCCTTCATTGTAGACACTGACGCCAGCGACCCTTGCAATGGAGGCATCCAATTCCAAATCCAGGACGGCCACGAGCGGCCACGAGCGTCACCCAGCGAGAGTAATTGACGGTAGTAAAGACCTTGGAGCACTTCCACAAGTACCTATACGGTCAGCCATTCCATCTGAGTACTGACTACTCCACCCTAACCTGGCTACTCAGTTTTAGGAAGCTGGAAGGCCAGACAGCTCGCTGGGTTCAGAGGCTGCAGGAGTACGACTTCACCTCTGAACATCGTAGAGGGAAGAGCCACGGCAACGCACACGCCATGTCCCGAAGACCCTGTCCAGAAGAGTTCGGTCAATGCACAAGATTGGAAGAGAAGGACGCAGCTATGAGACTGGTCACGACAGTGTCTGCGGACGGCTGGGATAGCGCAGGCCTGAGGAGGGAGCAGCTGGCGGACGCAGATTTGGGATCTTTCTTGAGAGAAGTGGAGGCAGGGACCAGACTAACCTGGGAGGACATCGCAACAAGGAGCGTTACATACAAGTCGTACTGGGCCAATGGGGCACGTTGAATATCAAAGAGGACATGCTGTTCCGGGTATGGGAATCCCCCGATGGGAAAACGCAGAGGGAGCTGTTGGTGCTTCCCCTATGTAAGGTCCCGAAAATCTTGGAGGAAGTGCACGCCGGTACTTCAGGACACCTGGGAGGAAACCGTACGATCGACAAACTCCGACAGCGCTGCTACTGAGGCTCTGAGCATACGCTGAGAGATGGTGCCGTCAATATCACGTCTGCGCGGCGAGTCGCGGGCCCCAAACTGGGAGCCGCGGTCGCATGCAGCAGTACAACGTCGGAGTGCCATTGGAACGCATCGCTGTCGACATAGCTGAACCATTCCCTATGTCCGACAGAGGCAACAAGTACCTAATGGTGGCAATGGGCCATTTACCGAGTGGAAGAGGTGTATGCCATCCCGAAACAGGAGGCGAAGACGATCACCGACTGCCTCGTGGAGCAACTGTTCTGCCGTTTTGGGGTGCCATTAGAGCTACACAGTGACCAGGGCAGCAATTTTGAGTCTAACCTGATGAAGGAGTAACTGGAAAGATTTGGGGTGAACAAGAAATGCACAACATCCCTACATCCACAGTCGGACGGCATGGTGGAGAGTTATATCAAGACCTTAGAAGAACACCTGAGGAAGGTCTTGGCCAGCCATCAGCGAGACTGGGACGTCAAGGTGCTAGTTGGCCTACCTACTGGCCTGCTGGCCTACCACCCGTCAACACACGACACGACAGGGATGACGCCAGCCAGCTTAATGTTCGGCCGAGAGGTGCGCCTCCCTTGTGACTTGGAAGAAAAACAGCCAGCAACGGAGTATGTGGAGAACCTCGTGGATCATCTCCACGACATACATGGTTCGTCAGAACATCCAGAAGGCGAGTGACCGCATGAAGACCCGATACGACAGGTAAGCCAACAGCCAAGAGTTCCAGCAAGGTGACCTGGTCTGGTTGTATCGCCCTAACCGGACCAAGGGACGCTGCCTGAAACTTCAACAAGCATGGCAAGGACCATACCGGGTGGTAAAGAGGATTAACGACGTGGTCTGCCACATCCAAAATGTGCCCCGAGTAAAAATGTTGGTGGTACACCTGGATCGTCCGGCCCGCTACGATGGTGCTGTTCGGGACGACCAGCCTTGAGGAGGGAGAAGTGTCGCGAGCATTGTTGCGGCCGGCGCGCACAAAGAGACAGACAGTGCAGCATGGAGATAAAAGCTTGCCGAAACGGAGAAAGAAAGAGACATATGGATGACTGGAGTGTTGGCTTTCTTTATTGTTACAGAACATTCGATTAATTTCTGGAACAATAAGTAGAGGTATAAAAAAGAAGCCGCGGTTAGTTGTCGACACAGTCGTAATTGGACTAATTGTGCACGTGGAGCTATGATCTGAAACTGAAGTCTTGTTTATTTACCTGTGCAGAAGTAACGGGAAGATTGTGTTGGCTTATGTTACGTCAGCTTGCTGTAAAGGGCTGTACAAACAGCGTCTTTCTACGGAAATAAAGAGCATTTTGAATTTCTGCAAACTGCACTTTTAATTTCACGAACCCACAAAGTCACAGTACTGAGTACTTTATGTGCCTTAAGCCACTAATGCTAAGACTTCGGCTATATAAAAAATTCAGGTAGGAGGTTCGTAAGAGAAGAAAATGGATTAAAAGCTCAAATTCTGTTTAATGAGTGGTATTTGCCTATCTTAAAAAATAGGTAGGGACAGCTAACTCTCCAGGTATATCCTCAAAATGCTTTCTCGTCTGTTTCAAAAGTGCTTTAATATTTTACTCCTTTTCTTGGAGTGAGTGAGTGGAATTTTAGGGCCCGTCGACAGCTGGATCATTTGGGCCCGCCTTTTCTTCGAAGCATTCATTAAGGCACTGTTCTCCACACTATTTACTAAATTACGCACGATATTTTATATACCAAATATTGTTTCTCCTGCGCCCTGGCAGGTTCCACCCTTGGGGGGGGGGGGGGTTGCACCGGGTGTAGGATGCCCACTCAGCATCGTGAGCAATTTGAGAAGCTAACCTAGGTGGAGAATCCCAGTCAATAAAGCCATCCGGCTGCGGGTGCGTGATGCTGAATGATCGCCTACGTCTTACGTATGTGGGCGTGAGACCGCCAGTCGGGTTGGTAGGCCGTGGCACGCTTGCGGGTTTTATTATTTAAACATTGTTTTAATGAACACTCATCTAAGTTTAAGATCGTCTGCCAATATTTTAAGACTCTCTCCACAAACATTTCTGGTGGTGGAGGAGGTACTCGTCCCATTTTTATTCGAAAATCTTGTTTTACTACACAAAAAGTAGGTTAAGAATTTACCTAGATAATTGTTGATGTAGTCCGTGATGATACGAGGACATCTCTAAATTTCAACAGATAGCAAGAAATTATTCGAAACTGAGAACGGAGTCTGGAACCTCTGCATTTAAGAACCAGCATGCTGAAAAATTAAATGATTACTACTGAGGGGTATCTACATTTAACCCCTCAGTAAAAAGATCAAAATATAAACCAACTTCCATTGTGTTACTTACATCCGGTTCTAAATTTACTGCGGTTGACACCTGCGTTGTCATTTTACTCTTCAAAGTTTATTTCTGTTAGTTTTCTTCAGTGTTTTCGGTATTGTCTACCAGCGCAAAGTAGATTAAAAACCATTTTGACCTGGTTTATTGTAATGGAGCAGCTAAACCTTAAATTACTTTCAAATTTTGAAATCCTTGAGGGTATAAAGATGAGAATTCTCTGAATGGAATAAACTACGCTACTTAGTTTGAAGCCTTAAACGAGAAAGAAACAAATAAAAAGCAGAACTGCAATCCGCAATGCTATCGATTATAAGCTTTCGAATGGAAATCTTCCTAGGCATCAAGAGTAATTATATTCTTACGCTTAAATAAGCAGATATTAAGGGATGACTCTTTTTTAACGGCAGAATAAAAAAAGAACTTCAGCATTGCGTCAGCTGGCAAAAAGACTGACGAGAACTAAGCTTTTGCAACTGTCGAGTGCAGGCGAGGACAATGCGCTCTGAACAAGAGAGGTTTTAAGATATCTACAAATCAAATAAAAAGCATTTTATGGGTCTAAAGGCTCTTGTTCAGATGTTAAGTAGAATAAGTGCTCGTGAATGATTTCACATACATTTCATGAAAAATGCGCACTATCACGACGGGCTGCGTGTTCAAGCTCACTCCAGCAGAGGCATTTGGTGTGCGTGATAAATGAATATTCAAGAGCATTACTTACTCTTAGAGGTATTCATTACTGCTTTATGCAAAACCACAAGCTTCTATGCTACATTAGACTTTCGAATGCAAACACGCTCGTGAGCTTCTCTGGCATCCGAAGATGGCAAAACGTAGTTTTAGACGTTGTGTATTGCAGTAGCATTTCTTAACGTAGATGGTTACGATGGAACTGGATGTAGGTTATTACTTTTCTTTCGTTTGGAACATATATAGGCTGTAACTAATGTGACTGTTCACATACAGAGCTTGATGCCAAAATAAGACATCATTGAGATCTATTCTCTTAAGTAACATTCACAGCTATACGGATGCACCGCTGGTATTTTCGTTGGATTAGAAAAATAAGTCATTCATAAACTATATTTAACTTTAAATATTTAAAACATATTTTGCGTAATATACGAATATTCATGTTGCAATTGTGATTTCTACACTACATTATTATAAATCTTTGGAAAATTCAGTTTGCGTTTCCTTACGTCTAGCGCCAAGAACACTGACAAGTTTGCGAGAGAGAGGGGGGGGGGGATATAAAAAAGAGTGGGGTCAACGAGGTGCCAACGATGAAGGCTCTAACGCATCTGATTGGCTACAGGTGAGAACTCTCCCCATTTGAAACACATAATAATCATTGTATGCTTAGTTTTGTTGGCACGTAATACATTCGCAGTAAGTTAACCATTTACTTTACTTAAGTTTCCTTTGTTAAGTCCATTAGTGTTCCCTTGAAATGGTAAACTACAATCTCTGTGTTGATATGTAACGCATTTTAAGTATTTATATGGGCTCAGTCCAATTCTATTACTATTTGCATATTAAATTTCACCGAAATAGCTGGGACAAGTAGTTAGTTGTAAATGCTAGCAGAGATAATTTAATAACAGTTAGGCTGAAACCAGAACTTAGCATTGTTATTAAAAGTATCTTTACGAAATTATGCTTATACTGTGTAAAAGGGCACAACACACACATCACATATACAAACAAAAGAAACCTTGGATAAATATTACATTTATTGTTTGAATTCAATTGCTTTTAAAGACGCAACACGAAGATTTTCAAAGGAATCTCTAATACAAATTACGATTTTTTCGAACTGTTTTTTTATAAAATATTTATTTTATTGAAAACGGTTCAAACTATTTTTATTAAAATGTCATATTATAATGTTTACATACAGCTGACATGTATATATTTGAAATTTTTTGGAAACAGCCTGTTAAGTTCATTTCATTCGAGAGGACAGAGTAAAACATATAAATAAAAACTTAGTTCTCTTTAAAACATAAATTTATTTCAAAGAACCTTTTCTGTGACCACCATGCACACATTGTATTCAATATTTCAACTGTATCTTTTAGTACTAACGATACACGTTGTTTCTTACGTCTTGGAAGGAATGGTAATTTCAAAGTCAGCTTATACAGACATGTGCCTATTGATGTTGCTTAATATATACCCCCGGTACATGCAACGGAATATGCAATAAAATTATTTATGTAAATATTTCCAACACATTAAATGGTTAGAATAGGAAGCCTTGTTTCTCTAATTTAAATGGTCTGGTCAAAAGTAAGTTTACCACTGAGACTTGCCTTGAGATAAAGGGAGAGAGGAAGAACCCCAGTTTAAAAGACTGGTATTTCTTTCGGAGTACTGTACTGTTGATTTCGCTATTGTACCGCATACCATTCCTAGGATATCTTAAAAAATTAACTATTTTCGAAGAGAGTCTTGTTTCTTTCATTAATGAAAGTATATACAGAATGTCCCAAATTGATGTATACACTCATGGATCTGTTATTTCTCCACAACGAAATGAGACAGTTATGTAGATTTGTTACGTATGATCCACAAGACACTGGAAAGGTATGGCAACACGTTCATAAACGTTTGTTTGTTTCATTGCATAGATTGTTGCGGAGAAATAACACTTCAAAGAATGTATACATAGATTTGGGACACTCTGTATAGCAAAAATACCTGCGGCTCCCTTATAAACGGTCTGCTGTAAATATAAAACTTGCCGTGATTACAAAAGTTTCAAATCGAATTTGTGTAGGCGCTTTCATAATGTGCTATAGTATAGTGCAAAATGTTTAGTTCAAACTGGTTACCTTAATGGTACAGTATAGAACCTTTAGCAGAAAATTTAAACCGGAATTTTCTTATTGATGTTTACAAACTCATTCCGTTAACCGTCAAATGAACTTTTGTGTAAAAAAGAAAATAAAAAAGAAAGGAAAAAAATGGAATTTCTGATGCACAACCAAAATACAGACAAACTTTGTTCATGATATTAGTGTTCCAATTCATTAACAATATTTCACAAATGCTGTTTATCTTGATAGGTTAAAAAAAAAGGTATTTGATCTAATAAATTACTTGTGATCGTGTGCTTATTTGTATTATGACTTTGTCTAGCTATCCTTCACTAAGTACTTCCACCTTACCAATCTATCATAGTCCAATTTTGCCTGTGGCAAGATGGCGCTGGTGTGGTCCAATACAGAGATTCTTCCATGTAGAGTGGATGACGTTCTCCGCGTCCCCCTCTGGAAAAAGTGACAAATGGGCATCTGTGTGGGGATGGTGTATTCTTATGGACCTATTAGAAACCCCCTTGCCTTTAATGGCCGTCTCTCATCTGAAGTGGGACTACATTAACGTTTAGCTTTATTTCTCCCACAGCAATGGTCGCGCGGCCATGTTTTCAACTCTTCTTAATCTACTCGGAGAAAATGAATACTAGGCAGTTCAACTATTCTCGACCGCAACATCATATAGGCATTTGTTACATGAAAACGTATCAGGATAGTTATAAGATACGTTGGAAATAAAATAAAATAAATATTTGTAAAATTTAAATTTATATGTATTTCAAACTTAATAATTAGTTGAATAGTATTGACAGAAGTATACCATTTATAAAATGTACTTGATAAAAATTTTAGGAAACGCTGTTAAAACGTGCAAGAATCTAGAAAATAATGGCATTGTCCGGAAGTTTCTCATAGCTCGAAGATAATATAAAGAAAATCTAAATTGGTGGCATCGACTATGAGTGAACATTTTAGGTTAACGTTATGATATTTAAAGCAATCTGAGATGAAATCCCAGTAGAACTACAAAATGACGAGGTTTATTTGTAAACGCACAAAACACCGTATGTACATAAGCAAACATTTTTTTTATTAATTTCCATAATGATTCATTACAGTTCGTCCACTCGAAGCCTAATTTTGTATGTACGCACTACTTTTATTGCAATGACTGTTGTACATTTTCTAGTACTGCAGCCAGCTGTTAATTACGTTCAATATAATCGCTGAAAAAATGAAAAATGATATAGAAATATTAATGGCTAACCAAACCAACCTAGAAGAAAAACTTAGAAAATCTAGAGACTGAAAAACTTCGAAGAATACGAAGAAAATTGCAGAAATCCTGGAAACATTATTCATAAATATTAACGGTAGGCGTAAAAAGGCAGTGTAAGAAAAGTGCTTTATTTGGACGCTAAAAAACTTCCAAGACAAAAGAAAGTGTATTGTTTGTTATTTACGTCCTCAAACGTTGTCATATCGGACGGTGAATGAATTGGGTGGAATGATGCTTAAATGAGTCCAGGGTCCGCGGAGCTTAGAGTTACCCGACATTCATATTGAAGGATAAGGGAAAACCCCGGAACAACCTTATCCCGGAAACTCACCCTGACCGAGATTCGAACTCGGGACCTCTTGAACGTGAGGCAGACACGCTACCATCTACGCTACCGAGGCAGGCTAAAGAAAGTGTAGGAATCTCTATGGAACGGAGAAATTGAAGTAAATGAAAAGATATTTGTTGCAATATATAGAAAATACGAATGAATTCTTTTTCATTCTCCTTCAGGAGCGCAATATTTTTTTCTGGGTGTTGAAATGAGCATAAGAATGGCTCAAAAAGACAAAGAACAGCAGTAATCAAAGCTGTTGTTCTTGAGGCATATCAAGCATCAGTGAAGCCGCGCTAGTGATACGCTTGAGATCTAAATCACCGCTCTCGCCTTTTGGTTTGATGTCAGTGCTTTATACCCATGACATGGCTACAAAGGTAATGATACATTTGATGTCCTTTGTAACCGCATTCTCGACGGCAGTCTTGGAGGGAAGCGGGCACAGAAATTACTTCTCTAGCTTCGGGCTTAATGAAGCTGCCTGCTTCCATAAATGTTGGTCTAACAACAGTCTCCTCTACCAAACATAATTTCCCCTCTATTTAAACAATTAACTTATTTATGAAACACTATAATTTTATATTTATCAGTGTTACACATATTAACGGAGGGGGGAGATAATCTGCGAACAAGACCCGCTTTCTCTAAATAGTTACAAACGTAGATTTGGCTTAAACTGGTTTAGGAGAGTTTAAATAAGAAATGATTATCCACAACCTAGTTTTATCTGCTCATTAGATTTAAATTAAGATAATATGAGCTAAACCTTCCTTCATGTAGATTTAAAGCAAGTTTTAAGTTAAATATTCTGAATACGATTTAGATATGATGTTTAAGGTAATTTCCTAATTAATGGTGGATATAATAGCGAAAGCCATGTCTTTAACAGAGGTGAAATGGGAAATAATGTTATCTTCTTGACCTTATTTAAAGAGACAATGTACTATAACCGAGTTTACTCACAGAAATGTATTTTACGTTACACAGCTGAAACCTGTAGTGTTAAAAAAGGATTTTTTTTTTCAGTGACTGAATGCTATCTTTTATTCAGGGATTAGAAACTAGTTTTAACCTGTCGAGGATGTGGTCACAGATAATTACGATCTTATACATAACTTCAAAGGAAATTATGAACATTTTGTTCACGATCAACACATGCATATTGTTGCGAACCCATTATTTACGATAGCGAGGCTTGTGTACACAAAGAGCCGGCACATAAAGATAGCGCGGAGATAAAAGGCTGGCCGACACAGATAAAGTTACGCGTCTAGAACGTTCATGTTTTATCTGGTGACGTGTTCGAGCACATTCTATAACAGTCTTGAATCATCAATGGTTGTGTATAAAAAAGAAGCCAGTAGACTAGTAAACTGGCTAGTAAAGTAGACAGTTGTAAACGAGAGTTGTAATTGAAACTGGTGTGTTTGGAAGTGAACTCTTTGCTGTGGTCCATGACCTGGAAGATTGTATTTGTGTGTTACGCCATTCTGCTGGTGGACAAATAAAGAACATTACGCAAATAAAGAACATTATGGATTTCTGAAACTCGGACTTTTAATTGTACGAACCCACGAAGTCACAATATTGTCTTTAGAGAAATAAGTTCCCATTTATAACCTTCTTATAATTGTTATAACAGTGACTTATTTCCCTCCCGCAACACAAGTGCTTAAGAAAACTTATTCTCAAATAGCTTCCAGGTTTAAGTGAAATTAAACCTAAACACCTAATTGGTCAGGTAGCTGACATAAAAATAAATTAGGGTATAGAACTTTAGTTTAAAATAGGAAATATACTGAAAATTAAGAGGAGCCAGAAATACTTCAAAATATGACCATTAGTTTAAATTCATTGCTAATGTTATATCAGGCGTAAACTATTTTGGAGAACGTTCCTTTAAACGTTGATATTCCTATTTAAATCCCAAACATCAGAATAAGTGGAAAACAGAACGCCTGGTGCTTGTATGGGAGAGTAAGACACATTCAATAGAACGATCACCAATCAGTAATTTTAAATATAAGTACTAAATGCTTCACCTTTATAATCTAGGACACACTTGTGCTTATCTATTACTAGCTCAGTTTTACGTTGTGCGGTGAGTACGGACTCGAGCAGAATATACTACTGTGGTTCTCAGGGTACCATCCTACACTGGCTTGAAAGATCGCTTAATTGTGTTCAGAGGCTTCTTTATAAAACTTTGTGCCGTAAATCTAAGACACGGAAATAGCCCGAAAAAAAAATCCATCGCTCTCCAGCGTGTTTGGACATGCGATCTTGGGAACCAGAGGCTAGACCACTGGGGACGACATTATTTTATACCAACAGATGCTGAAATATCAAAAAACTGATTGCTCTTCCAAAAGCAATCCTCACCCCTGCTGTTTTCCTAAACGCTAGGTTCTGCTAAGTTTTCCTTCGTTTTCTCCCATTGCATGTGGAATAAAGTCCACCGTTCCAGTCAGAATGTGGTTGTTGAGGCACACATTTGGGAGAATTCACTGCATGCAACTCAGGCATAACAGTGTATTTAATATTTCTCTGCTCTCATTTTCTTCACGGAAATAAACGTCTTGTTAATTACTTTTACTACAACAATTCCATACCTTGAATGTGGTTGCTATAGCTTCAAACCTAACTGCTTGTTGCTGTAGCATTGATCTCACATGTAAAGGGTCTTTCAGCAAGAGTGTCCTATCTTTAACATGCGATAGCTGAGTTACGGCAGTCCTTTTTTCCCCATGTGGCTACAGTTGTTATTGACAAATAGCGATTGAACTATATAGCATTCAGCAACGCGTAGAAAATGTGAAAATTCATTATCAAAATGTATCATCTGTTCGCCAAACCTTCCGGGTATTGCGGGATAGCCGACTGTTATAAGGGACTATTTTTAGCTTCAATTGAATGGTAGGGATCTCAGAAACATCTGGTTCCAGCAAGATAGTGGCACATGTCATACTGCTCTCGAAACAATCGATCTTCTGAAGGAGAAATTCAGAGGTGTCATCATTTCCCGCGGTGGTGATGTTAACTAGACCCCGGGACCATGTGACTTAACGCCGATGGATTACTTCTTGTGGGCTTATGTTAAATCTTGAGTTTCTGCCAACCAGCCAGACACAGCAAATTATGTTATGAATAACATCACACGTGTTTTTCGTGAATTTGGAGCTAAATCACGTTCTTCTGTCATTGAGAATTGGGTGTACCGTATACGTGCAACGTAACGAAGTTGTGACAGTAACTTAATAGATGTCCTCTTCCACACGTAATGCCATTAATTATGTTCCAAAATAAAAAAAGAAATAAAACTCCATCATTTATAAAATGTGTTTTATTTAATTCAAAGATAGGACCCTCTTGTTGAAAGATCCTTTATATCTCTCCGTGATTGTGTAGAAAATTTTAGGTTACTGAAATAAAAAAAAGAACAGACATCATGAGAAAAGTGCCAGCAAACTACATTGTCAATTGTATAGAAAATGAGTAGTTGTCAAACATTTTTATGATTACTCACTCAGATGAGATGTTCTTCATATCCCCAAAAGCGCTTTTCGATCAGGTTTTGACCATCTTCAGTGTGTGTTGACCAGCTACTCTGGTAGCTGGTCAACACACACTGAAGATGGTCAAAACCTGATCGAAAAGCGCTTTTGGGGATATGAAGAACATCTCATCTGAGTGAGTAATCATAAAAATGTTTGACAACTACTCATTTTCTATACAAGAAATATCTCACTTTTAATAACTTGACTATGTCTTCTTTAAAAAATACATTGTCAATGTTCTCACCGCTGAGCTACCATGACGAGGTGTTTCTGATCTGATTTAGGCAACCTGTAAACCTTCAAATACTCGAAAAATATAGAGGTCCTTCTTGTTAAAGACAAGAAGGCCTTACTTCATTTTGGAACTCTAGTGTCAAAAGCTATTGTAGAAATTGTAGATTTATCTATAAACGTCTTGTTTCTTGGTTAAGAAAATGTAAATTAACTATAAACAAAATTCAATTTACTTTTCTGATAATTATTGTGCATTAATAATGATTCTGTGCTTTATTTGTTAAATTATGGTTTACTATATTTACTATATTTTAGACTTAGCTCCTACACAGACAAAACAATGTTCAAGAATCTTACCATCTGTTAATGTTCTGTGCGTGCTGTGAGTGATGAAGTGCGGAGACTACAGAGAACTAAGCCTTATGATTTGACTAATAAAACTTAAAACTCTTTGTGACAGTGCATTAAAATGTATTATTAAAATAATTCATTCTTAATAACATTCTTGCATGTGAGGTTATTCATATATGAGACAAAACTCATTAGTCGACCTGCAGATTGGTCATGGTGTAAATAAAAAAATCTGTTAATGTGAGATAGAGTTTTCTATGCCACTAGTAATGGGCGATCAAGACTTATAGCGTATAAAGAGCGGGCAATTAAAAGTCTCAAATAAAATAATCAATCAGCTTGCAATTAGCATTAAGTTTTAGATTTCAACGTAGATGCCCAAAAATTATAAATGGTTCAAGTTTGATGGATGTAAAAGGGTCATATTTGCATTAAATTAGGTTTAGAACCACTATTATCGTGAGGATCGAAACCTAAACGGAGAATAAATAAACAAGCTGCTGACCCAAAGTGGGCTGAAGTAAAACATGACGCATGTAGGAAGCAGGTTGGTCGCACATTCAGCAACCGGAAGTACGTTTCGTGACTAGCGTGTGGCATGCATGTCGGGGGTAGCTTGTGATTGATCGTACAGAATCACATGACCTCAGCTGTAGCTTTCATTTTAAGTAGGTTTCGAGTAATTCATGGTGTTAGTGTAAAACTACACAAAAATACCATAACTTGGAGGTAATATAAAATTACATTACGACATATTAATATTAAAATATTTAATCTTCTAAGCTAGTAATCTTAAATATTATTTAGTAAATTTAAATAGTTTATTGCATTTAATATCTCAAAGAGATTTTCGCAATATGGGATATGTTTAAAAACACAATTTAAAGAAACAGTGCTATTATTGTTATAAAAGAAGCACAAAAGAAGTAATTAAGTCATATTTCAAAACAAAATCACCACATTGTTACTTATTGTTCTATCATTAGTAACAACTGTTGACTATGTAATAATATGCAACTTTTAAAAACAATGGTGACATTTTGCATTTATAGAATAAAAGTGTAAGACCTACGTAAGAATGGTGTTTAATTTTAAAACAATAGGTAACATAAAATACATAATCCTTGACTAACTCTTAAAGCTGCCATTATACTCCCGCATGGGAATTAACTGACCGGTGGTGTTGCATTTAAACTTGGAAGAGGCACCCTGTTATATAGACCATTTTAAAATTAGACTGACATCGCAACAAAGAATACCATAATATCATGCCATCACCCCTTCTATCGTCACATCATCCATTGGCTGGAGTAGAGGTTGTTGCTACCTCGCTTTCATCCCGTAGGAATCGATTCATACCTAACTTTATCCAACGTGGACATCAGGATATCTTCCTCGCATGAAGTGAATCACGTTCTAGGAATTGGATCGGCTTTACTACAGTGAAAATCGTTGCGATTTCAGTTTAATTTTAAAATGGACTGACTATACCTTATCGGATGGAAGTAGCAACTATAATGAAGCGGAAATTGATATCCATGGCTTTTGCATCACATGGGCGAAATAGCCTGAGATTAACAACAAATCGAAGTTGAAACCATTCAACTTATTCAGAAAGCTACTTAAGGAAGTACTAATCCAAGTGCTTGCGGAAGCTGTCTCATTCGACACATTACGTTAGAAATATAAAACATTTAAAACTAATATATTTTAATAATTAATTGCTCCTTCACACAAGGCTGTGTGGAATAAGGTTTGAAAGGCACGATCAGACTGAAAAATGCAATACCATTGCCGAGATTGGAACTACAGTCTTTCCGGCGAGTCCAATGGCTCTATCCAACTGAGCCATCATTCGCAATTTACACACATATTTTCCGGATAAACTACAATAAGATCTCAATTCACTTTGAGGTACATATATCATCTCAATGGCGAGTTCTGTTGCGTAACCACTTCAGTCCGGGCTTCATATTTATCAGTATTAAGTCAATCAATGGTAACCCATCCACATAAGTCGTATGGAGCCTAATATTTGAAAGTAGAACTGCACTGAAAAATACATTGCCATAGCCGGGATTATGAGGAATATTCTGGTTTCCGCCGGTCACCCTAACCAACTCATGGTAACATGCCACGACGACATAACATTCCCTAAAGGACACATATATTTTTACCATTAAACCAGAAGGAGATCTCCAATTAATTTTCGTTATGTCGACTATTTTTTATGTAATAATGTTGATTTGGACAGTGATAATGATTCTTATTTTCGACAAAATAATTTGAATCAGACTATTTACGAGTTCTTTTTGAATGATCTGAAAGCAATGAACAATTTTTTCGGTTTATTTAAAAGCTGACATAATTCACTGCTCTGCCTAAAATTTTATATTGCAAGGAGATTTCGAGGTTCCATTATAATTTAGTATAAACTGCACTATAAAATATTTAATATCTTAGAAGTACTCTCATAATGTAATTTAGCATTTTGCAAATGAGTTATCTAATGAAAGTTACAGAAAGTGATAAATTCAGCCTAATTACCCATATACAAAAGAATCGTAACAGACTGGTTAGCATATTTATAATTACATTTTGTTAATTTTTTTAAATGCCTCAATAATATCCGAG
Organism: Mantis religiosa; assembly: GCA_030765055.1. NCBI lineage: Eukaryota > Metazoa > Arthropoda > Insecta > Mantodea > Mantidae > Mantis > Mantis religiosa. The sequence continues at coordinate 79,292,556 of CM060951.1, forward strand.
ATATTTAGATTATTGATTAGTGTGAAAGAGCTAGCCGTGTGTAGGACGCACTATGAAAGAGTAGAGCCAGAGTGAAAAATTCAATGCCATAGCCGGGATTTGAACCACGGATCCTCTGGTGATGTGAAAAAACAATTTCCATTAATAGTACCTAATAGTGATCCGAACTATAAAGCCCGGGCCTTAAAGTACTTACAGCTTAGTAAGTCGCCATTAAGGTAGTTGTCTTACGTGTTTATGAGAACTACTAGTGGTTTACCGGAAAAAATACGAGTCAGTTGGAGAAATTAATGTCATGTCGGCATGTTGACCATAGTAGCTCAAGGGTTGGAGCGGCTGGACGGCAACTAGAAGATCCCTGGTCAAATCCCGGCTATGGCATTGAATTTTTCAGTCTGGCTCTACCGTTTCTTAGATTATTGAATTACTCCCTACTACAATCCTCCTTTATGAGCAAAGTAAGAAGATGTCATATACTCTACAGCACGCGCACGACACACATACACACACGCGCGCACACACAAGGTGCGTTCAAGTTATTACACCTATTTTTTTTCAGGACTGGGACCAGATATGAACTTCTGTTCTTTTTTAAATACACGTGAACTCTTCGTGAACGCGCGACAGAGATGGCGGCACTGTACAGTGCGTAGAACTCTAGTGGCATCGACGAGAGTTAGGACTGTTTTTGACACTTAAAATGGCGACGTTTTCATTGCAAGAAGAGCGTGTAATCATTCGTTTTCTCCATTTTCGTGGTGTGATACCTATTGAAACCCATCGCCAGTTCAGTGAGGCATATGGTGATGCTACCATGGATGTGTCTAATGTGCGTTCCTGGGTGCGACAGTTCAATGAAGACAGAACATCATGTGACAACAAACCAAAGACAGTAACGGCCTTGCACCAGCCGGTCTGACGACGTGATCCAGCGAGTGGAAAACGTTGTTTTGGAGGATCGCCGATTGAGCGTTGCAGACATTGCCTCCAAAATTAGCATTTCCGTAGGATCTGTGCACACAATCCTGCATGAAGATCTGAAAATGCGAAAAGTGTCTTACAGTTGGGTAACATGAATGCTAACGGATGATCTCAAGGCTTAGCGTGTGGCAAATTGCCAGGCGATGTTGACGCGTGATGACTGCATGAATGGAACTTTTTTTCAATCGATTGTGACAATGGATGAGATGTGGATGTCCTTTTTCAACCTTCCAATCCTGCTAGAAGCACACAGACTCAACGCCACCAAAAAGATTTCGGCTGAACGCCAGTGCTGACAAAATGATGGTGGCCATCTTCTGGGACAGCAGTGGTGTAATCCTTACTCATTGGATTCCAAAGGACACTACGGTGACAGCCGCATCTTATCAAAATGTTTTGAAGAATAAACTCCTCTCAGCATTGCAAGAAAAATGGGCGGTAAAGGTTGGACGTGTGCTCTTTCATCAAGACAACGCATCAGCGCATCGAGCAAACGCGACGCAGGAGTTTCTTTGTGAGAACAACTTTGAAGTTATTGCTCATGCTCCATACTCACCTGACCTGGCTCCTAGCGACTTTTGGCTTTTTCCTACGACGAAAGACACTCTCCGTGGTTGCAGAATCACTAGTTGTGCTGCTATTGCCTCAGCGATCTTCCAGTGGTCAAAATACACTTCTAAAGAAGCGTTCGCAGCGGCCATGGAATCATGGCGTCGAAAAATCAGCTGGCGAATTCAACCATCATAAATTATTTTTTACGTTTATTGTTCATATTGTTCGTTTATCATAGTATTGTGTTACAGAAATTATGTTAATGCTTGACTGCTTTCAATTCATTCGTAAATTAAAGCATTTTTTGAAAAAAGGCATTTTGGTATTAATCTCAACTATTAATGAACTTGCCCTGTAGCATTTGCTGTCCAATCAGTTTGGAATATAACCATAGTGCGTATATACTACATAAAATCTCAGTGGCCTACTCAGGAAGATTATTCTGGTCGAAAGTAGAGGCAAATTCCAGCACTGACCACTCCTCTGTGCATACTTCCTCCATTACATTAGCATGAAGTATCACGTCTTCTGCGTACATTCCTGAGGTAACATAAAATGTATGATGATCCATAAACCTCACCAAACGGCCTCCAGGTTCTCACACAGTTGCTTGCCGCACGACCATAAACTTCAACAGCGATGTTAAAGGTGAACATCCATCTCGATTTACACTTCGCTGGTAATTACAGCTATACAAAACCGCTACCGCTTCTGCAACTAGCAGTAACTATCCTTCAAGTCAAATTGACCTTTGAGATATCTCAGATTGTAGTTCCTCATGCGCTGTTAGGAAAGATATATCCAATTGGTTGGTTTAGTTCTATTCCTATACTCAGTCCACACTCAGTTATAATTCTATTTCTAAAGTTGATATGTAAAAAAAGACAATCGTTTCAAGGTCACACTTTTACAAAACAAAATTAAAACATGTGACTGCGTACAGCATGGTTTAAGAAATGGAAAACAGTGATTTCTGAGCGAACATAGCTTAAGACTAAAACCACCAAAAGTTCATTAGTTCTTCGCTGTCTGTTCACCTTCCTCGTATTGAGGCGTACACTCCTGTGACTTACAAATGGGCGCCTTTAGAGGAGCACATAAACTCTGGACCAGGTAGAGTAGCCAAGAAGGATATCAATCCGAAGATGGTATGAGAAAGAGGAAACAGATAACAAAGTTAGGACGAAATGGATAAAGGAGAACGTGGTCATGTGACATGGTGGAATGAATGGCGGGAAAACAGAAAAACCCGAGGAGAATTCGTTCATTAGCGACTTTGTCTACCAAAAAACCATGCATACGGATTCCTTTGTAACGGTCCTATTTATGAAAAACCACAAACGGCATTCTCCCATTATTTTTTCAATAAAAGAAAGAATAAAAAGAAAAGATAACTATAGGAATTTATGTTAAGGTACTGACAAGTAGAGGAAGAAAGAAAAGAAAGAATATGAAAACAAGGAAATCTGAATGGTAAAAACCAATTCATCTATCATTATGTTGCTAGCGCCGTGACCACTAAGCTAGAAAGCACTATTTTATACAAGAACCTATAACTCTAAGGATTAAAATGCCAACATCTTGAGAATTATCTCATATTCAGATAAAATCCAACAGAAACTTGCTGAATATTTCCGATTAAAGAGTGACAAAGTCGGTCTCCACCATATTCAAAGGAAATAGAAGTTATCTCATCATTTTTTTTTTGTAGTTGAGAGAAGTGGTCATTTCTCACATACACTTATTCATAATTATTCAATGAGTTGACAGAACTTGTGGGCTTACCGGCTCAATGCATAGCATAAGGCGTGATAAAATGAAGTAATGACGTAATGAAGTACTCTCGAAATGGTAAAAAAAAATGGGAACATTTTTAATTTTCTCTTATTGTTTTCGTACAAATGTGATTAACTGCATCAGCAGGTTGGAAGTAGACTTCTACTTGCGTGAAACAGAATTCCTGCGGAACAAAATTCTGACACAGCGACAATGGTGAATTATTTAGAAATTCTTTTTTTAGATGCCCACTTTTCAGCGGTTGCTTCCGATTTCCTTAACCATAGTTTTCTAATGTTACACCGTCTCTTATCTAAGCAAAATTTATCCATCATTTTTTTCATGCTACCGCACCAGCTTAAGTGCCGCACTTTTCTGCGTTTCTGTAGGAGAACAATAATCTAAGGTCATCTCTCCCATATTCTTTGTACATTTCCGCACCATTAAAATAACTGTTATTAAATTCTATTCAATATCATATTTTTCTGCTTCCGTTTCTGTTCGTACTCTCATTCTTCTGCGTAACCCAATCATTTTGTACTTTCCTACATTTGCTACCATTTCCATTCCGAGTCCAACACTCTGACCCATATATAAGAGACATTAACTAACATTGCTTTCAGAAATACACTTCTGAATGAACTTTCTTATATTCTATTACATATAAAGGATTTATATTACATTATTCTATTACATATAAAGGATTCTGTTACTTTCGTAAACACGTTAATGCTACTGTCAATTTTCTTTTCGAACCAGAACTACCTGTGATTGTATCTACATATTTGAACTGCTTGGCGTTCTTAATTGTTACACCATTTACAACCCAATTCCCTTCATTCGCTGCATCAACTATCATATTCCGTGTTCATGAACTTAACTTTAAATCCTCGTGAACTATAACATTCCCATTGAAGTTTTACAAACATTATCGTCATGATCTTCTTTTACTTCTGTTGGAACCTGTAGCTCGTTTAATTTTCGGTTGCCATTATTTCTACTTTTCATAGCACAGAACCATGTATTAGACCAACCATGGAAGTTTCCTTGATAAAATCTACGAGAAGTAAATATGCAGAATTAGAGTTCATCATATGTGTGGGTGGAAAAGATACAACTTTGGCCGAACACGTGATGCGAATCTCAATAAGGGTATGGAACGTTGCTTATAACGTAAGAGCTAAGTTAAATGTTAACTATCTTAGTTAAATCAATCATTTTATTGATATCACAGTGCATATCGTTTTTGTGGCGAAGAGAGCAAGAATACATATACTTTTTCCCATCTTTTTCTTCTTCTTCTTCACTTCAGGAAATTGTTACGCATTTACACCTTTTCCGTCGTCGCACTCTTTCAATTCCCACCTTTGTCTATGACGTCCGATGTCAGTTTTTTTGCTTCTCGTTTGTATCTGTTAATTAAAACAGGTATCCTTGCTTTACTCGTGCGGTCCATCTGTTCTTTCCATTTATTTTTATTCTCTTCGGCTTTGTTGTTCAGTTTATAAGTATTGAGTTCTCCTCTAATTGTTTCATTTCTGATGTCCAGTCTAGTACATCCTTTCATTCTTCCTAAGAATCTCATTTCTGCCGTCTGAATTTTCTGTTTGTCCTTTTCTTTCATTATCTACGATTCACTGCCATACATCAGCACAGGAACCGCCATGATCGTAACAAACTTTACTTCTGTTTCTTTCCTTGTTTTATTTTTTAAAGTTCTTGTTGTAGTCCCACATATGTGCTGAAAAGTATTTACTTTATTTTCAAAGACTTTGTCTCTTGTCATAGTTCAAATAATTAAAGTTTCCAACCTGCTCCAGGCTATTATTCACGATACATCTTTTTGTTATAACTGGATATTTTCCTTTATGTGCCATTACTCTTTAAAAAAATAATTTATATTTCCTGCTTAGAGGATTCAATTTACAGACAACGCTGTAGGTTCAGTTCATTATTTTTTAATATTAGGATATCATCTGCTTATAACATTATGTTTACATATGTATTCTTATTCAAATGTATTTCTGGGTGCACCTCTTTTTTCCATTTTTATAAGATCATCTGAGTATATATTGTATTTGTATACATACATTTAATTACTTCTATAATATAGCGGAGGTATAATACCTATAATTCTAATAGGTGTATTTTGAAATATGGTGGTTGATAACGAGCGTACTTCTGAGCAGTTAAATCCTCCCAGAATACCACCGTATCATTACTATTGGATAAAAAGGATGCTGACTTCACTATCAAAAAAACTTGTTTTAGTGAACTCATCTACACCGAGCCAATAGGAGGAGCAGTTCTCGAAAGACCTGCACTATCTCTCACGCTATTCAGAATCTGCATGGCCGAATTTCACACAGAACACCTCAGCAAGTTCATTACGTTGCTGAAGTGTTGTTACCTACACTGTATAAACAGTGCCGTACAGTCTCACAGTCTCAGTCTCCATCCCACACATACAAACAGCCTCTTCCAAGTTTGGCGAAGTCTATAATTTTGGCCATTGTTTAACCAAATGCTGCGTAATGAGTACTTATGGTAATTAATGCGTAACTTCATTAGAAAGGAAAGAAGAGCCACTCAATCCTACAAAAAATGCTTCGATATCAAAATTAACAATAGAAACCTTAAACCACTCCTTTTTGGAATACCCATCACAACTACGAAGTGAAGAGCCTTACTTCATAGCAGTCGTTGAGGAAAATTCTAGCTGTCTTCTGTCACTTCCAATGCCTCATTCTCACCCGCACTCCATAACCCAATTCTCATCAAACAAGCGTCAAATCCATCGCTGTATGTCACTTTACAACACTCGAGCTGCAAATGCTTCGCCGTCACCTTTGGATCGCTAATAACCCTCAGTTTTTCCAACCACCAACAGTTATATCAAGAGCTTACTCTTATGCTTCTTCTCCTTTAGTATTAACCGCACATACTTCGGGAGGAAGTATTCTATCGTACCACCCTCCAGGTCGTTCCAGGTGCTGTGAGGTAGTAAAATCGGCAACCGAACCCACCGGTACACACTTATGAAGAAAAAATTTCCCTAATACAGCTCAACCATACTACGCCCTCATGATTATTATCTGATTTTTTGCACTTCCACAGTTCACGAATCGCAGTTATTCCCAAAATGTAACTTTTACCGATGTCATAGTGCCCATCATCTGCAAGTCCCGTGTCAGTCCGGTGTATATATAGTACAACTAAATCTCAATAATCTTGTATTTTGTGATCCATCACTTATAAACAAATAAAAAATATAGGCTTGTTGCCTGAAAAAGAAAAAAAGCAACTTTTTTTTTTTTTTTTTACTATTTCTAGCACCAAATAGAGGAAGTATCCCATTTCATCCAGAGGTATCGATATTGATATTGCATGGAAATAAATAATTGGAGGACCGTGAATAATAAATAAAAGACCACATATGTGCCTGAAGAGCAAAGCCTGAAGTTGAAACGTAGGATAGTTTCTCAATTAGTATTTATGCACTGCATCTCCCAGAAGTAATAGAAGTTTTTATTTATGTTTTTATTTATGTTTTTAGTTGTCTAAAAATGCTCTATAACTAGTTTCGTACTTAAAATATTTATATGAATATTAACGTTGTTTCCAACATATTAATTGCTATTAGGTTCAATTTTCCACTATACACTACGTCATTTTGAGGTGCTGTTACGAGTTGCTTGTTTGTCACGATAACAGAGTAGGTTAGCCTTTCAAAACATTTGTATCGCTTCAGGCTCCTGTACTGCCTTTGTACTTAGAATGTATACTGAAACCATTTCTGCATTTATTTTTGTTAACATAAAGTAGATAGAAAAACAAGAGTTTGTAATAACATTTATAGAATAGGCGTAAACAATAACGACTAGTGATATTCATATGAACTTAACACGGGATCTGTACGTTATGTATACTGAGTGATCGATTCATGTGCTCACTTAATTACTGACCCAAATATGGGGTTACTTACACTCATGCATATCTTTATAAATAAGAGATAACCCCAAGGGGGAAAAAAGAAGCAAAACTAATGCAGACACTCCCATTTGAATTAGATGGCCTCGTAGCTCAGTTAGTGGAGCACCTACTGCTGTGCAAGATGTCTCAGGTTCGCTTCGCGAGTGGGAGGTGAGAATAAAATGATTCTTTTAATCAAAATTATTCTCTATCCTCCACCGTGTGTGGAAGCGAGAGAGAGAGAGAGAGATAAAGAGAGAGTGTGTACGAAATTCCAGAAACGCAATGATAAGTGTATACAAGTTAACAGCACTGCCAGTAGGCAATAGATTTCAAAGCCAAAAGGATGTAAATATGAACATTGAAATTAAAGATGAAACGGAAAAAAAAAAAAAAAAACAGTTTCGAACTAATAAGTGGATAGGACTAAGGTTTGTATCAAATAACCTTGCCCCGTTAACACGTATTACTCCGCGTGCTACTGCCTTCCTATTTAGCCTAACTGGTTAATGTTTTCGGCAGTGTCGGCGGTGCAATGTACTACAAATCCAATTCAAAGCAAGGTCAGCGATTCTTGTCCTATAAACAAATATGCCACCAATATCGGAAATGTACCTACTATCATCAGTCATCCCAAGAAGCAGGTTTGAAGCAAAGTGTACTGCTCTTTATTTCGTGTTAAGAATTAACACGCATTTTACATAAATTAACTCTGTTAATTTATGCTGTTATGAAAATATAAATTTGACAATTCTCTTCGAACATATTAAGACAAGGGTACACTGAAAATTCGCCGAAAATGTTGAAAATCACAGAATTTTCTTTTTTGGCATTTTTGTAGCTTAGTGTCTGTAGTAATAGATGGCAATCTATTTTTATAATTTGCACCATTTTAGGCCATCACGTAACAATTTAAATATACCTTTAACAATCGATAAAAGTAACAATCATGACTTTAAAATTCATTTTCTGAGAAACTTTTTTCTAACAATTTCAGTATACAAAATGCCTCACGCGTCACAGTTTTCCATTTAAGTTGGTGAAACTTCCAGGATAGGTCCATAATATGTAAATAAGGAACTTCACATTCCCATTTTTTATTAATGCTCATGATTTGAAAATTATATGGTATTAAGTAACAAAATAAGTTAACATTTTCAACATTTTGAGAGCAAACACGAAGAAAATATTTTAGAACAAATTCTACAATGGTATTCCAAAAATTAAGAACGTGGGTATTTTAAAATTGCTCTGTACTAGCCAAAAACAAAGATTCAACTTAAAAGCTCAAATTTTTTGAGGCGTAGGACGTTTTTAATTGTTAGAATTTTTTCACAAAAAATAATTATTAATGAAATATTTGGTGTACCAACATAAAAATTTGCATGCAAGTTTAAAATGATACTCCAATTATGTGATTGAATTTTCGTAATGATAGGTTTATTATTATAGAAGTTGGAATTTTCAGTGTAGCCTTGCCTTAAGATACATCATGTTAAACAGCGAACTCATTTTTACCGCACAACATAACAGCAGCCAATATGAGGTGATTAAGTCATGTGAGTCTAAGAGATACGGGGCAAGCTAATTTGAAACAAACCTTAGTGTGCAGTATCAATCATAGCTATAACATAGACAATATCACAAGTACTTTGAGACTATCGAATACCTTGTATACCACTAATAATTAGAGCAATGAGACCCTCTTAGCGTAAGAAAAAAGTCCTTCCGCGAGGGTTTACATGGTAAATTGTTAAAACTTATACCATGAGTAGCTCGTAGTGTCGTGTAGTAAGCGAATTAGTTCCGAGTTTGGCTATTATTTTTGACATAATGACTGCAAATTTAAAATTCTAGCCATACCTTTCTCTATGTGCATGGTAAGTTAAACATCAAAATGATATCTACACTGCAATGCTAACTTAATATAGACATACATTTAAATTTGCGCAATGTAAGAGCTGTAATTTAAAGTAGCTTCATTTATATTTGATGGTAATGAATGCTAGTGGTTAATGGGGCTGTAATTACCTCTTTTTAAATCAGTATGTAATATTGAGATAATTGTTAATTACAGTAAACACCCTATAAAGCATTTATTGGTGCATTCACCATCGAAGATTAACTTAAAGGCGATACTGCATTCTATTGTGAATTATTTTGTGAACACATATATGACTTTCACATTTCAGTAAGTAGCTCATAACATATATTTCAAAAACATTCTGGTTAATAAGCTCAAATGTATAGAAGAGTCATTAATATTTGTTGTATTCTACAGCAGAGTTTCAGCAAATCGGAAATGTATTTCAAGATAAAACATTTTCCCATTCAATTAATGAACACTTAGATATAAGAACAGTTATGAATGTTACTTAAGATTTCTATAATGGCATTAATAAAAATAATAATAGTAATAATACAACCTGCAGCTAACTTAGGTTGTATCGTAGGCGCTAACTTAAGTTTTCGCGATTCTTTGGAGGTTATATTTCAGCAATTCTAACACGCCATCTTCCTTCGCGTAAGATGTGGAACCTGTTGTGAGGAGGGTTGCAAGTAACAGTTGACCATTTGGTATCTTTTATTTTCGTATAAAAATAAAATAAATATTACAGCAACTGCGTGTACACCTGAATCCTGTAACATTCTAATAGCACTTCAATCTAAATAGCTCTATTGTGTTTAGTAGACTTAGAAGAAAGGGATGAAGTGAATGGACCACAGCAGGCTATGGGTCTCAGAGCAGACAGCCACCGCGGAAATCATTTACACTTTGAGGTTCGAAAACCCGTTCCAGAGTTGGGACTGTGTAGATGGGGATGAGCTACTCTTCGATTAAGCAACCCTTTAATGTCCACGAGGAGTACTCTTTCCTTTGAGCAAGGCTCTGTGCCTTCCCCATACGACATATAGAAACACCTCGAAATATAGGAGCACCTGAAGGATGTAAAGAACGGAAATAGGAGTAGAGGAGAAACATCCCAGCATTCGCCTACTCAATGCGAAAAAAATCATGAGAAACCCAATTTGAAGTAGGCGGTCGTGGGAAATCATACTCCGGAGCCCTCGAATGCAAGCCTCAACTTCAACAAGAGCCAACACGCTGGGTATATTGTGCTTAAACAGTGTGGCCGTAAAGTTATTTAAGGTACGATTTACTTCGTTTTTCACATTTATTAGTGAGAAAGCGCACAAGGTTCAGTTAGCTAGAATAATTGAAGTACAGGTATTTCATTCGATCAACCGCACGATTCATTTGTATGCCAGAAAGAATTAAAAAGTCCACGTGACCATGTGGTACAGCATTTGTGACCTGAAGTACTGGCGCTGTAAAAAAAAAAAAAAAAAAAAAAAAAAAAAAAAAAAAAAAAAAAAAAACCGTTTCGCGGATGTCTGTTGCCCGGAAGAGAATATCGCTGCATGCCGATATCGGATACCAATGCGAGATGGGGGTTTGTTACCATGGCCACAAAGCAACCGATATACCCTCTTTTCCATTTAAACTTAAGAAATTTCCAATAAGTGGAAAAATTACAAAAATAGGAATTTGTATACAAGAGGGGGAAGCATAGTCGAGTTTTCCATTGGCTTTTCTAAAAAGTATTTTCCATTCGTAGCATGGATTAACCCTTAGTAACCGTTCGATAATGGGATGTGCCTGATATGTGCTTTGCGATCTTTGAATTTCATTTCGAGTACGTGGTTTTAAAAACCTAGCGCGCACTCATTGGTTCCTTCACGTCGTTGCGAAGGGAGACCAAAATGGTAAATATTGCCAAAAAGGCATTAGTTTTCTGTTGCCTTATTTGATGTCTCCTCTTTAATTGGACCTATTTTTAGCAATTTAAGCACAGCACTCATATTTTAACATTTAAGATTTTAACAATATAACTTACAAATGGTGCTGTGGCTGCAATTTTGAATTGTAAAATCTACTTTAGTTCACAACCCACACATACACAAAATCATATCTGCTACATATTTCGGAGCAAAGAGTAAATATTTACCCCATTTTGTTGATTAACTTATGTTCTACTGATTGGTACTTTGTAAGTACGGTAGCTTGTGTGTGCTCAACCCATTTGGTTTCTTTCTTAGCAATAATGTGAGTTTGCTCTATTTTAATACGCTTTTATTAACTCACTTTCTTGTCAGTCAGTTTGTTTGGTACAAATTCTACAATACATTTTAAACTTAAAACATAGGTCAGAACTGAAGGACAACGTAATTATTAAATTGCTAGTTTCAATAACTTTGTAGACTACATTGTAGACTACAATGAATAGCTAATACCAGATACAATGAAAAGATAGAGTACTTTCAGAAAAGTTGAGCTTGGGAAGTGACAATCTTTAAATAAGGATGATTTTTAAACGTATCTTAATAAGTTTCACTGCTAAACGCTTACATCACAAAATATACAATCACTGCATCCTTTAGAATTTTAAATTTAAACGAGATAAAAAATTTTCATTACACTTTATTTGAACATTCAAAATTATAAAACTTTGTAATAGTTCAAAAACACAAGAATTGGTAACTAGCAATGCCATTCATTACCATTCCTACAGTAAGTTATTCCTAAAAGTCTAGATAGAGTAAACATTGGCACATCGTTCACCTCAGCTGGTATTTACTACACACAAAACAAACACCGAAAATGACAGTTTCTATGCTGATCACCACCCATATCAATGAGCGGAGGTATTCAAATATTTATGGAAGTACTTTCGTGTTCTGCAACAAGTGATCTCAATAATTTATGCAACATAACATGATACTATATAATTATTTTACTGATTATAACCCTATAAAATACTCAAAAATCTTTCTATCTCTACTGCAGTAGGGAGGGTGATTAAAATAATTTACGGACGTTCTATAACTGCTGTGGTTCTCAGTACCCCATTCTATATTGGGCGCGGAACATCCTTAATTTATCTTAGAGGTCTCTTAACAGGCTTGAAGGCCTGAACAGGCCTCTTTTACGTGAGTAAATCTGCGGGACCGCCGGCTTTACTTCTCTTCAGGGGGAAGCCATGCTAAGAATTTTTACGCCCAAAAATATCATCGCCCTCCACATTCTTTCCACATTGCAACTGTTTTGCTTAATATATTCACCATTAGTACTTTTTCCTTTCATGAAATTTCAAGAGCACTCTAAATATGTGAACTGCCTCCTAATCTGCAGAAGGTACATGCACTAAGTTGACTTTGGCATTCAGAAGGGAGGGGAAGCATCATTGCAACATATTTTTTGCGCGATACATTTACAGAAAAATTGCGCTTTAATTTATAATTTAGAACAGAGATGGATAAAAAGAGAGAGCGTTCCTTCAGCAATGAAGGAGACACCAAATGTACTAGTAGTAGGCATTCATGTTACAGGTGTGCCGGGATGTAACAAGAAGCAGTTGACCTGGGAATAAGAACCGACACAGGAGAACGCCATTACTCTTATTTCAGACAGACGGTCTGAGCGTATGTGACCATAAAGAGAGAAAGAATTTCCCTATCTTTACCGCAGAATGGTACAAAATCGCAAGGGGAAGTGAGTAATTGAACCTCTGGATTAACTGAGGCAGGTACATAGCAGCTAACAATGGAAACAGCTGTTGCGGCCACTTTTATAAATTTTAATAATGTTTTGTGTTTTAATACTAAACGCTGAAAACAAGGAACTCTTACTTGAATTTTCATGGTGTGCATGTTGTAATGAATCAACAGGGTAAGAAGTAAAGCCATATTTCAGTTTTGAGGTATAAGTATTTATTCCTCAGCGTAGAAATCCCGTAAATAATCTTTTTTGTGGCTAAAATATTCAACATAAATATCACAATGCAGAATGTGACTACCGAATTGGTTACAACTAATGCAAAAGATAAAATGTAGTCGACCTTCCTTTGTAATGCACTAGGGTAAAACATTATTTACTTACTAAAACACTGCAGTTTCAGAAACATTCAAACGTCATTATTAAGTCTACAAGTTATTAAACTGTGACCTCGTTCGTTTTATTGTACACACATTTCAATTTTAGCAGCTGTTGATACTTGGTGGTCGTTATGAGCATTTTGTGAATGTAACAATCTCCTTTAGTGTCATATTATTTCCAGTGCTGCTGGTCAAATCATATTTTCAATTCTTTTTCTTTACAGAGTTAGAACAGAACCCAGTGAAATGTATACTAATGTACATTAAACATAACCTATTATTTTAGATTTTAATTGTGGTTTTCTATGGTAAGGGTTACACCATCAGGTAACCAATCTTCAAATTCATTCTCCATGCAAATTGTCTAAAAGCACATCAGGGATAAAACACAAAGCAAGCTAGTTTTTTCCTTTTGCTGGGACAGAAGGAAAGACTAAGCAATGTGACCGAATTTGCTCTGTTACGGAAAGAATTGAAGAATAAATATTTATTGGCTAAACTAGCTGAAAGCTACACAAACAAAAGTTTCATTAGTGTTATGGAGAAGGAAGGTTAACATTATTGCTGGCATGAATGAAAATGTAAAATCGTTATTAAGACCTGAAGCTTTCCTGGCGAGGAATATATTCAAGGTATTCTCGGGAAGCAAGACAGGTGAAAAGACGATTGGAAATCGACGTTTCGGGACCGTACATCGCTCCCATCATCAGAGGGCTGACACTAGCTTGGTCGATAGAGCACCTGCTTGCCGTGCTAGGGGTCCCAGATTCCATTCCCGGCGGTGTACGTGGGGATTTTTCTCCAACCAAGATAATTCCTCATCTCCCCTAAAGTCAGGAAGTGTGAATGAGAGTGCGAATGTGTGCGTGATCTTATGATTAAAACCCAACGAATACGAGTTAACATATTCGATATGTTCCAAAGGAGAATGGCCGCCTATATGACCACTGCAGTTAAAGACTGGAACAAATAAAAAGTAAAACTAAATAGAGGTAAAACAAAAAAAATTAACGACAAAACACTACCAATACTCGCATCACTGAACAAAAGACTGTTTGCAGTAAATTAAATGCCAGGTCAGGAGATGGCGTGAGAGTAGAAAACTAATTAGGTCATAGAAGCTTAACAACTTAATTTGATGATCAAGCTTTATAGATCTGTGCTTCTCACGCCGATTGATTTCCATTTTAAGACCGGTTTCTAAGAGGAGCTGAACTTATATCCAGCATCACAATTAAGCGTGCTCCTCTCGGAGGAAATGGCCAAAACCTCATTAACTCTCCGCTCCGAGTATTTCTTTTATTTATGTCCTCCAACGTTAAGTCATATCGGACGATGATGAAATGGGTGAAATGATGCTCAAATGAGTCCGGGGTCCATAGAGCTTAGAGCTACCCGACATTCGTTTTTCAGGTTAAGGAAAAACCCCGGAAATAAAGCTTATCCAGGTAACTCGTCCTGACTGAGATTTGATCTTGGGACCTCTTGAACGTGAGGCAGACACGCTACCATTTACGCTACCGCGGAGGGCTCTCCCAGTAACTACTGCATGTTGCCACGATGATCGTCTCCCGAAAGTTGGCTCTATGGTGCTTATCAAAGCAATGCTCTGCCAGTCCAGACTTCTCAGGTTGCATCAAACGAATCTCCGTTCATGTTCGTTTATTCTGGTAGACGGGTTCTAATCGTCTTTTCACCTGGCTTGTTTACCGAGAATATCTTGATATTAAGATAATGTAGCATGCAAATACAACAAAAGGCTCCAGCTTTCGTCTTTACTTCTACGTTTCTTTTATGCGTCAAAATTTAATGAAATATTGTGATAACGTCATTCTTTTAATTATAACACCAGCTTGTAGCTTGTAGTTGACTTTGGCAGTTTGGTTATAATTTGTGTGAGCTTGAAAAATAGAGGAGTGCACACTGGCAAAGGATAGATCTAAATTTGTCAGAACCAACATAAATAGCTGCGTTCCATTAAGAATAGCTTTTTATCCACGTCTTTATGTATACTTTACTCTAGAAGAATATGAAAAATGGGGCCGTTATGTGCTTTATCCTTGTTGCAAATTTTAGCTGAGTACCTTTCCACACAGGACACGATGTTATGTTGTAAGTTCTCAGATTTCACACGCGGTCTTCGCTTACCGAGTTGGAAAATGTTCACCTCGCATATATGGTAATGGTAACCACGAACCGCGAAACATATCATGTTTTAGCTCGTATTCCCTACAGCACAGGACTCCGCAATGGTAATGGCACAAGTCCAGGTATACAGTTTTCTTCTCGTACTGAAGCAACACTCTCGAAGATGGGCACAGAAGTTTGCATAAGAAGTTTTCTCCAAAGAACATAAACAACTTTACTGGGAAGCCACGCGTTTGAGTTAACACCTCCGTCTGCGGTTGCTTGTGCGAGAGAAATGTTCAAGCGCGTTCATGCTTACGAGCGTTGCAGAGGTTTTATAAAGTCAATACAAGTGGATAACACAACGTATTTCAAATAGCTGATTATAATAGTACTTTTTTCTATTTATTGGCTATAATGTTTTCATAACTCCTTTAGGGTTCGGAGATATTCATACAACAGTTTGTAAGTTATTTTTAATTCACCTGAAAAAGAAATCAATATTATTCGCTGTACGATGTTATTTAAAATTTAAAATCATTTAAAGAATGTTTAAAGTATTATGATGTGCTGCGTTATGGCGTAGTGGGCTAAGGCATCATGCTTTGGTTCTCTGCCACGGAGTACGATCCGGGATCGAACCCAGCCCTGGGGATGCGGATTTTATGTCCCGGGTATGGGACCGGTGAGCACTCAGCATCGTGAGAAAATTGAGGAGCTTACGATAGGTAAACGGCACTGGTAAAGTCGGATGGATTTTTTTTTACGTCCTCCAACGTTAAGTCATATCGCACGGTGAATGAAATGGGTAAAATGGTGATTAAATGTCTCCAGGGTCCATGGAGCTTAGAGCTATCCGACATAGCTCATCGGTTGGATGATCACCCACCTCTACCTTGCGTATGTGGTGTGCGTGAGGACGGCAGTCGGGTTGGCAGGTCCTGGCCCTCTATGGGCTATCGTACCATGGGTTATTATTGAAGCATTATGACATTTAAATCAAGTTTAGGAGGCGAAATAATAAAATAAATAAGACGTTTGTATACGTTACTATGAATGACACAGCCCTAAAGAAATGTATGGTTGCTATGGGGAAGAAAAAAAATCAATAATCTTCCTCAGAAGAGGGACGCAACAGAATAAGTTTGAACGTCGTAGAAGATGGTCGTAAATCAGAATCACTCTGATCGTCGAATAGCGTAGTTATATATGTGTTAATAAAATGGATTTAATTAAATCATTCTGTTGAGAAGATGTTGATTTAAATAAGTGGAAATTAAGTTTGACATTCGTAGAGGATGGACGTAAAATTTTTAGCTTGATCTTCGCAGGAAAAGGACACTTGGGAATTGCTTCTAGAAATGTCCAGAGAGTGAAATCACTGGAGAGATTATAAGTTCATATGTGTTATAAGTTTTGCGCCAGTGTAATTAAGAATCAAAATCAATATATTTAAATAGAAATCGGGTAATTTATTTTGTATTGTAAATCAATTCTTGAGGAGAAATAAACGTCGTCCGTGACGACGCCTTAGGATAAGAATCATGTTACGGCTGGGAATTCATCTTTTAAACTAACTTAAAAACCAAATTTAACGAACTTAAATTAAAACTTCCTCAAATATCGTCATAACTTGGCGATACATAAAACACCGCATTCGTTTTCCTTTAAATATGAAATTACTCTAAGAATATTAAAACATGTATCACCAGAGGACTTTAACTTCTTTAACTAAGCTAGTTTTACCACTAACGTGGTGTTGGGGGATTGTTGTTCTTGTTCTTCTATCCCTTTTAAGGTCGGGTCTGAGGAACTAAATCTTAGCATCCGCTAGAGAAGCAGGATGGGTGATCAACCCAATGCCTGGCGTGAAGGTGACGGAAGTGGATGATGATAGAGCAATTGGTGGAATGCTGGAAACCGGACGACCCAGAGAAAACCCGTCCCAGCGCCATGTTGTCTACCAAAAATGTCACTCTGCCGTCGCCTAGGATTGAACCCGGGCCGCCTTGGTGAGAGCCAAGCGGTCTAATCACTAAGCCACGGCGCGGCCGTAGGACTTTGACCAGGGTCAAAACTTACAAATCAGTATTTAAAAACTAAGTTTACTATTAGTTATTTTGACAAAGCCATGTGTAGGAAACGGCCAGGAAGATAGAATCTGACTGAAAAATACAATGTCATAGCCGGGATTTGAACCACGGACGTTATAGTTTCCCGGTTCTTTTGTAAAAATGCTTTGTGAAAACTCCAGAGGAGTAAAATGAAAAGGTCATGTGAATGTAACACATGTTTGGATGATCTGAAAGGGCAATGTCGTTTAGTACTCAGCCACGTTAAAATAAAAAAAAATCAAGTTACCATTTTTCAGGACGTACAATGCACATATTTTTTCCCTTCATTAGCGAAGCGTTTGCCGATTTGATATTGGTAATGTAGCTTCTCGTGTTCGTCATGGCGTAATTATAAGTGCGATATTTGTGAGCCGTACGTGCAAGTCCCAGTTGACCTGTAGTTCAAGGGAATCACGCAGCTGTGAGCCGGACCGTTGCTATGGGAACACACGGAGGGTGTAGTAGGAGGGAGCAAGGGAGTAATGGCTCTAGTACCTACAGTATTATTTTACATCGCCATGTCGAGTTTAATGGACCATTTCACTTTCTTGCCGATGAGCCAGGAAATGATGCGGCTGGCTGCTGATCTGCCGCTCTTCTTTGAGAAATCTGCATTTCAAATATCAAATACCACTGCCTCCAAAAATGCTTAGCTACTACTGACATTAACTTGTGGTGTAAACGATTCTACTGGCAATACCAATTCTTTACAAATGTGTATCAATCAGAAAAGCACTCTGTTTACTTTCTCTACTCTACCTAGTAGATACAGAAGATATTCTATTCCGCCCTAAAATTTGGTATCAAAATTTCATTGAAACTGTATTTTTTGGAGGGAGCGGATTCCATTTATGTCAACTTTAACAATCTCAGGTTATTTTGGCTGCTTTATACCTTTGGAACAGTTGCACATCAGTAGGGGGCGGATTTCTATATCCTAAAAATGGAAAATATGGATGCACTTATGTCCTAAAATAGCTTAAATACGACCTAAGAAGACAATAATATAAACTTTATAACTTAATGAATTGAGGTACTGAGAAACAAAATGGCACAAAGCTCAGAAAAATAGTTTTGAGAAAAATAGATGTTTGTTAAAATCAAAATTCCCACTACGTAGTAGTACTAGCGAACGTGATGTAAAGTGTAAATTATTTTGGCAACACCAGATAAAATTTGAACAGCGCAGAGCAACAAAATGATACTTCTTGCTTTGGGCCCTTATGTACCTAAAACTGGCGAGACAACTTGTTATGAGTGCTTCAGTAAATCAAAGAGGGCCTAAAGCACAGCTACAGCTGGTTGACCAGAAGGTCGACAAATGTCAGGAGCATGTATACATGTTAAAATCTTAAAATCGTTGATGTTGTGCTTTAGGCCCTTATGGTTCTAAGCGGCACAATGTATTAATCATATTATATTAAAAGAAACAGGGTAGAGTGAGATTCAAACATTCTACATTTGTTACCTGTACAAACGTTCGCTACCTGCTAAAGGAATCTTCAAGAAACAAGTGAGCAGTGCTGCTGGCGACTGTTATACAGACATAATGTTGGTTATTTTATTTCTAATAGCTGCTAATTACACTATAATAATCCTCAAAATAATGCGTTTATCATGGAAAAAGTGCGAAATATGACTTTAGGATCCAACAAATGACATGTCATGGGAATCTCACACTTATTCATCAGCAATGACGTTCACCCTTTTAAGTTAAGTGGTACTTAATAATAAATTCTCACATTATTCACACTTAATTTATATTTCCAGCCCAGGCCATTAAACCCCACTCGCTCGCTCACTCACTCGCTCACTTTCAGATTCTAGGGAGGATGCAGAATAATCCAGGCTAAGAAAAATTACTACTGTTCAGACTTATTTCTGAAAAGGTTTATGTTAAAGTATTCTGTAGTATTTTTAGAAATACCAATTTTAGCTTTAATTATTATATAAGATGAAAGTCATAAGGGAGAGGCAATTCAGTTTTAGAACTGAAACATGTTCACAAATGCTGACAATTTCATCATCATCATCATCATCATCATCATCATCATCATCATCATCATCATCATCATCATCATCAACAACAACAACCTTCAAGATAGGCCAGATAGGCCTGTTTCGGCTCAGAAGGGATCTTCCCAACATCTCCGTGGTCTTCCAACATCTCTAATACCAACTGGTTTATACTACAAGGCCTGTTTGGTGAGTCTTTCTTCTGGCATAGGAGAGAGATGATCTTGCCATTTCAGTTTGTACTCCGAGTTCGTCATTTAAAGTAAATATTTTCAGTTATTCTCTTATTGTTTCACTTTTAATGTGATCTTTAAGACTACAGCCAGCTACGTACCTAAAAAATTTCATTTCAGCCGTTTCAATTATTCTTTTATCAGTTCTGTTCAAGGTCCAGGTCTCGGTTCCATACGATATAACAGGCACTGCCATAGTTTTATAAAATTTTAATATGGTATCTCTTCTTGTTTTGTTTTTCAATGTTCGTTTTATAGTGCCACATATGTTTTGAAATTTATAGACCTTTTGTTTTAAATCTCTGTCACATTCATAGGAAATATCACATCCTAAATAATTAAAATATTTAGCTTGTTCTAGTATTTTGATTTTGAGGAGCATTTTGGACCGTGTTGGGTATTTACCAATAAAAGCCATCACTTTCGTTTTCTCTGCTGAAATGATAAAGTTATACTTTGACATTGTTTTGTCGAGTTGGTACAAATCTATTTGTAATCTGTCTTCAGTATCTGCCAGAATGACCTGATCATCCGCAAACAGGACTGTATTTAAGATTGTAAGACCTAACTTAGAATCTACTTTCAACTGAGCTTGCCATTCGGCAACTGCTGCGTCGATATAAATATTAAAAAGAGTTGTGCGACATTGCGCAGCCTTGTCTTACACCTAGGTTGATAGTTTCTGTCTTAAAACCATTATCCATGCTAATACAAGTCCCGTCGTACATTTTCTTTAACATTAAATGTTGAGATTATCCGTTTTTAGTCATTATTTCCCATAGCTTTTGCCGTATAACTTTGTCAAATGCTTTTACGTAATCAACAAATAATATATGAATCTCTAAATTAAATTCTCTTCTCTTTTGTATTGTTTTATTGTTAAGAGCAATCAGCACAGCATCTGTCTTGCCTGAACCCGCGTTGTTCATTATTGAGTACTGATTCAGTTATTATATTTAATCTTTTTGCAAAAATTTTTGCTAATATTTTATAGCTCGCATTTAAGAGACTAATTGCTCTATAATTTTTACATTCATTTTTGTCTCCTTTTTTAAATATTGGCTTTATTACAGCCACTTTCCATTCTTCTGGTATCTGTAGGCTGGACCAAACATTTTAAAAATTTAGTAGTAATATTTTAACTTTTTTATACTGACAATTTACTGGTACTTAAGCAAAAACACATACATCGAGTGATGGACAGCATCCTAAAGAGGTGTCAAACATGTATGGACAACGGCGATGGCTAGTTTATGCGCCTCCTTTAATAATATGGGCAAGTAAAACTTTTAAAAGTAGTTTTAAAAATGTTGATGGTTTCATCTGCGCCTTTCTATGACATTAGCAGACGGCAACGAGCGTCGATGGCGCGGACAGGCAAAACACAGCGTAACCGGTTCGTACGTTTTTGAATCACCCGTTATTCACTGTTTGAGTATTGCGTATAAAGTAAGCAATATATTTCATTTCAGAGAGACAAACAAGTTATTTAGTAGTTATATACTTATGCCCGCCTCGGTAGCGTGGTGGTAACATGTCTGCCTCACGTTCAAGAGGTCACGAGTTCAAATCTTGGTCAGGGCGAGTTACTTGGATAAGGTTTTTCCGGGGTTTTCCCTTATCCTTACAGACGAATGTCGGGTAACTCTAGGCTCTATGGACCCTGGGCTCATTTGAGCATCATTCCACCCATTCCATTCATCGTCCGATATAACTTAACGTTGTAGGACGTAAATTACAAAAAAAAGTTATATACTTATAACTAGGTATGTACCCGGCAACACAATGAAAACTTTTGAAAACTGTAGGGTGACTAAACAATTTTTTTCAGATTTTAAATCCTAAGTGCACCAACTTTAGGAGAAAAATATAGCAATAACAAAATAATACCCTGATAAGCCTATTCAGCGTATTGTTATGTAGACGATATTATACTTACCCCCTTCTAAACTCAATAATAATACCTTTTAATCCTTCGCTTCAAGCAGTTGTTTAAAATCTGTCATGTCCAAAACATTTGGCTACAATACATTTTCAATAAATCGGAACTGAAATTTGCTGTTATGAACACGCCAAACTCCGTCCGAGAGATCCAACTCAGTAGGCCCAAATGACCTTGTCGACGGGCCCTAAAACACCACACACTCACTCACTCACTCACTCTAACTCAGTAGATTTACAGGCATGAAAAGGAGTTCCTACGGACAACATTCTTATATATCGGTGGCCCATAGGTACACTGATCCTGGCAGTTGGCAACGACGTTAGCAAAGAAAATGTTTAAATTTAAATATTTCTCCCCGGTCTGCATTTGAACTTTTTGAAAATATTTAACAGTCAAGCCAGTTCGAGCTTTTCGACTGAATATATATTCCTCATATATTAGTATGGATAACTTTAACACAGAGAATCCCCAATCCCCTGACTGCATGTTCTTCGATGCAGAAAACACTAGCCACAATAAAAGATAATATATACTTCAAAGGCTTTTAAATGTTGTCCTGCACATATTCTATAAACTTTTTAATCTCTTTGCACTATCTGGCTTTATGTTAGCTATGCTGGTTTACATGAAGAAAGACGCCACATGTGAGAAGAGTATATTACAGAAATATGAGCAGGTGACAGAGCAGGTTATATCAGATGCAATTATGGAAGCAGGTTTCTAAGTTGGCATCCCAGTCTTAGATTATAATCTTCAGTGGTACAAGCTACAAAAACCTAGATATAATCACACGATATCAAAATAATTTCCATTTCAAAACCATTAACGTTGCAACCTGGGCGGCCCAAAAACCAGATTTAAGTAGTATCCCATCTTCTTTCGCTAGTTCTTTGACGTGGAGGTTTGAGGCTGGTTATTTTAATGAAAGATGACACAGTATTAGCACCAAGTAATGAGTAAGTGCACTCGTTTTTCACTGATGGTGAAAATATGTTTATTTTTTTACTTTTGTCATTAAGTTTAGACAGCGTTCTTGGGTGGTTCTTGCTATAATATATTTCTCTCTACAGTGAAGATATGAAAATGCATATGCTATCTTGAAGTAGTGGTTTTTACAGAAAAGCAATAATGCATTATAATATTTTTATGCAAATGTACTCATAGTGAGAAATGTGAAGCTAAAGTGTAAAAGATGATATATTTCCTATATTTTCGTTCCGAATATTCTTTCCATTATAAATACAGAAAATGTTATCAAGGCATGTCATCCCGACCGAGATTTGAAGTGGTACCCTCCATGATACTAGGCAGCAAGCTATCCTCATTCAATGGATATCTCATATATCATGTGGTTTAAAATGCCTGTCAATTTTGGTAATGGGTTCATAAATATGACATTCAAATATAATGAAGCCACCAGTTTCAGTAACAAAATCACAAGACTTGGGCAAGTTTCTAATATTACTAAGCGGGAATTTCCATGGCTTCTCTTAATTTGTGTAAAATCTTCCAGAAATGGAATATTTCGTAACTAGAGTTATCTTTTCTTTAGGTTTCACAGAATGCTGGTAGCATTGTGCCAGCTCTTGAAGTCTGCCCGGTATGCGTGTTTCTTATAATCTGTGAGCCTGCAAAGTTTAAAAAAATCGTTCATACAACGTACGAGGTTCAACAAATTCCCTCACTCTCGTTGCAGCATATCCCATAGGCACTGTCTGTAGGCGTTTACTCCGGCATAAATAAAGGACTACGGCAAAAAGAGTGTCGAGACGCTGAGCATCCATGCAACTTGGTGAATAAACCAAGGGACAGGATGAAACAACTGCTGAAAAGCCGTATGCAGTGTCGCAGTGAAGAAACTAGAAGAAAAGTAGTAGTAAGGTTAGCTTTGCTGAGTTTGGGTATGATGTTGACGCATGCAGTCAATTACTTAATGACTTTGGATTTAGTCACTTGGGCTACAACAACAATGCTGTGAGAGTTGTTCACAGCGCACAACGTAGCATCGTTGATCGAGTTTTCATCTGTTTAAATTCATTAACCGGATAGACAGCAATGAATAGTGAACGATCGGGGAACCATAAGGCTTACAGCATCCGACATTTGCCTCCCTTACCCAGGGCTCGCTCCGAAGGAGATTCGAACGCCGGTCTTTTGATTTATACGTTATAGATACACTAAACTATACCGAAATGGTAAGCTTTCAATTATTTTGTTTAAATTAGCGCATTATTTCCGGGCCAGAAGATAACTTAAAGAATGGCCAGACCGGTACTACTGGCAAAGCGAGAAGGCGTATCGGGAAAAATTCCTAACATAGATATTTACTCAGCTTATCGCACATACACGGCGAATCCAGTGTATATATAGTCTGTTCAGATGTAATCATGTCTTCTGGACAGCAATGTGTCATACATCGGCAGGCGCCAGAAAACATATAGACACACGCAGCTTCCAATCGCTCTATTTATGTTTCGTAACTTACTGTACATCAACTTACTAATATTTCACTATTCTAATCGACCAGATAAGACCCGATAAGGGACGATGGCAGCTCTGGTCACCTGAAGGTCACTACGCCTCAACGCTCTGTCGAGTAATAACTTCCAGTTACTGATTGACACAACCATCGGTACCTCGAGGAGGAAGGGATGCGAAAGATCCGAGTGGCGACTGCATGCATGCGACGATGTGACACCTAACTGAACCTTAACTCCCGCAACCAGCAAGATCTCGGAATCAAAGGAGCATGCCCAATAGTCCCACTAAAAACCATGGAACAAATTCCACCCCCTGCTTATACAACTATGAAACAGACGAGATGAAACAAATGAAAGGATTCGCTCGTGGTAGGACAACATTTCTCACATTCGCAATGAAAAAATACATATTGCAAAGGCCGGCCCGACAATAACCGAACAGTTACCATAGAGGCATCCCGCTCATTTCCAAATGGTAAATCAACTGCTTCTCTGGTAAGTAGTCAGGGTTATTTTGCGGAGGGGAAGGATTCTTTTTTAATTTGAATCAATCCATACCCTTCGCATAGTATACAGTATGAATGCGAAATGTGCGTGAGTTATGTGTGCGTTTAGTAACAAAACAGTATCAAAATGCAGTGTTACCTTAGTTCAGGAACACACCATCAGTTGTTTTTCAAGTTGAAACCTCCTATATGACCAAAAATATGCAAGGGCTACGCAAAGAATTGACAAAAAATCTAATAAATTACTTTCGCATGAGTTTCTCTACCCTCCATGGTTTATTGTGTGTGCAGCCATCCTTACAAAGCTTGTTTATTCACATACTTCATTCTAAACGAGATAAACGGTTGAGAAATACAAGTATTGCAGGATTCATGATAGATACAATGGGAATAGAGGTAGTCAGATGTATTCAAAAGTGGTCGCTATATCCTGGCCTTATAATTCCATACTATTTCTATACAATCGCAAGGAAAAAAAAACTTAATGTCAACAGGAACTGTTAAGAACAACAAAGTATCAAAGATATCGAACCATTAACTCTGAAATGGCTTAGGCCACGAAAATATTCTGCCCAAGATATGTTTTTTGTCACACAGATCTACAAATGGATGTAGTACCTTTCCGTCTAACACTTCATATTTACCAGCTAAATAAGCTTATACAGTTGCCTTGTGAATGAAATCCACGTTGCAGTCTATCTCCAGAAAACTAAATGTCATTTCACTTTTCATGTAAATGTTTTAAAAATATTGTGTTTTAATCAAAATTGTCAAGCCAATTTTGAGAAAATACACACGCACCCACACAGAGACGGGCCTATTCTCAGAAATTATTTCTTTATATTCAAAAAATACAATGCATTTCCATGAAAATTCAATAGATAATTTTTGGGTGGAATGCAATCTTTTCAGCAGTACGTGGTACAGAAAATGAAAAGCAGACGATAGTATTTCCTTTTCACAACGTTGTAAAGCGAGCGTATTCATAACATATATAACGAATGGGATAGCTTATACATTATTGCTGTATATTATTTAAAATGATTAGTCAACACCATTTAGCCTTATATATAAAATTATCTAAATCTTCAGGCTGGACAAACAGAAAGATACAAGTAATAAATTAGAATAATATTGTATGAATTTTAATATTTATTGGGGGAATGTTTTACAACACATGTTACTCTTAAGATTTCACACTATGTTTTATCTTTGAAAGAAGTTTATAGATCTTAATTTCAAAGAACTTGACGATTTGTTGTTGTTGTAATTTTACGTCCTCCAACGTAAAGTCATATCGGACGGTGAATAGGTGAAATGATGCTCAAATGTTCCCAGGGTTCATGGACCTTAGAGATACCCAACATTCGTCATAAGGATAAGGGAAAACCCCGGAAAAACCTTATCAAGATAACTCACCCTGACCGAAATTCAAACTCAGGATCTCTTGAACGTGAGGCAGACATGCTATCATCTGCGCTACCGAGGCGGGCACTTGACGTTTAGATACGGTACTTATAACTGATAAAAATAAACAAAAAGCACATATTATTCAATTAATTTAAGCACGTTGTAATGTACTTTTGAAAATACACAAGATTCATTTCAGTATGGAACGACTGCTGCAAGACTGCAAAAATAATCAGGAGTATATAATCTAACCGATTTGTGAAAACATATCCTGTAATATACTGCAAGAATCGAGAGTACAGTTCATAGTATTGTTCGAGGCAGATGTAAAGAAGGTCGATTAATCGATACTAACAGTCGGATTCTGCAGACCACTAGACAGAACATGTAACCCCATTTGGAGAAGAATCGATTTGAACTCAGCGTGGCCGTATTAAATAAGGGAGACAGAAGTGGATAGGAAGTTTGGAGGAAACGTTTTCGGACGTCTTCGAGCTACTAATGACATTAAAGTCAATTAGGATAAGAATTACTGTATTTATTCTAGTTCATTTAAAGTAGTTTTAACTCTTAAATGCGCTACTTTGTAGACACGCAGAGCATATATCGCTACCTTTTGAATATATGAGATTATGGGCTTCGACAACAACATTCAAATAGTTCTGGCTATTTTATATCATAAATATATTTATTTATTTCAATATTATATTATTGTACTGTTTTGAGGAACAAAAACCAAAGATCATGCAAATGGAGAAAATGCTCCGTCATCATTCATGCGTGCAATCACACGGATTATTTTAATGGGCTATTAACCAGAGGCATATTTTATTGCAGTTGCTGAGAGACGAACTCACGAACTCTGACTTAGAATGGATGGCCAACCCTCTTTTTATCGCCTTAATGATCATGCTTCTCGAATCGCTGTGAAAAAGGATATAAAGGTTGGTTTAGGAATTAGAGTAAGAACAGCATATGGAGTAACAAATTCACGCGTTTAGGGTTAACCTTTACTTACGTAGACAGACAGTTTCTGATCTGTTATACCTGTAGATATCTACTATTAACATATGTGAAGTATGTAGAACTTTTACATCTTAAGCAAGACCATATGAGTAGTTTACATAGGTACTTGTTTCTACATTATCTTATAGCTCTGATTCTTGCTGAGCTCTTAATGGAAATACCAAGGCAAATCATAAAATAACGCACAACTTTGTTTACTCTCAATTAAAGATTGCAATAAAGAATTCGCTTCACTTTTTATTGTCCTGACAATAGATATCTGACTTGCACTATTGCATATTAGATTCAAGCGTGTTCTCCGGCTGTTAATCACGGAATGCACCTGGGTTCAAATTCACCTGTGCAAATGTAATGCCTAAAACCTCTTCCCACTCACTATAAGGATGCGTTTGAGGAACTGCAATATGCAGCGGTCCATAGGCCACAAAAACTAACATTTCGGCTGTGGGAAACAGGTGCTGATCACATTATTTTCTCGTCATCATGTACACAGTGACATGTCGCCGCGAGGCCTTCAGAGATCCAAGGCCCACAAGAGCTGTGGGTCCATCCTGATGGCTCAGTTTGTTAGGCGCTGGCACGTCGCGGGTTCCAATGCAACTCAGGCCGACGATTTTTAAATTTTCTTAAAAGCGACAGCCTGTGCCAGTAGATTTACTAGCATGTTAAACAGGCGGACGAATCGACTACCGGCGGCGCCAATATTATTCTGGCAATGGAGTCATTAACAAATAAAATATTTATTTTATTTCACTAGGACTGTTAGTGCCTCAGGTACCTCGGATCACTGTATCAAAATGCTCACATGTACATTCTCTACAATTGAGCAAAATATCTGTACTAACTTCGCTGACATTTGTGTAACAAAGCTATTTTCATGTTAGACAGAAGTATTTTAAAATCTGAATTTATGTTACTCGGCACAGAATATAAACAAAAATAAAAAGAAAAGGCATTAAAATATTATAAAATAATGGCTGTTCTAAACCGACCAAACCAACATTAAATACCACACGCAAGTGATTGGCTCAAGTGTAGAGCAAGCACAGCCCAACTGTAACTTTTTGAGCTCATACACAACTTTTCTACGGCTACTGGGATAGCAAATGCACCATGTTTACCCAGGACAGTTTCTTTTCCTCTAATTATGGTCTTTATATTCTTATATGAAAGAAAAATGTTAAACTATTCTCATGCGAACATCCAATGAACACCGAATTTAAGCAAAATCAGTTTCAAAATGCTTACTGCATGTTTTCCGTCTCAAACACAATAAATCACCTGAGTATGATTGTCAATTGTCACCTGAGTGACGTTTTGAAGCTGATAGCTGTTTAGCTTTAGAGTACGTGCTGTATCTACAACCATGACAAATCTTGTAAGGAGAATATCACTCCCTAAAGCAATTGCAGTATAATTAAGTTCTCTCTTCTTACTTATATAGTGACTGAGTGAGTGTGTGGTGTTTTAGGGCCCGTCGACAACAAGGTCATTTGGGCCCTAAGTCAACACTAAAATCTAAAATATACACAAATTAAGTTAAAAGGTAAAATACAATAACACTCAACTATTAAAAGTACATAAAAACCCGTTCCAAGTCTAATAATTTAAAATCGCTAAAATTAACAAATATAAAATCCAAGTCAGACTTGTTTAGTAAAAGCAATTTCGGTAACAAACCGTCTTACTTATATATGTATGCATTATAAGTAAAATGTGTCTCTTGAATTTCCAGGAGGTGCTGAGGATTCCAGTTCACTTGGAAATAATTTTGTATAAATATTGAATGTTAAGAGAGAGAGGAAAAAAGAATGAAAAAGAAAATAACTTACCCAGAAACTTTAGATTCTTTTACACACACGCACGCACGCACGCACACACACATACACACACACACACAATTTGTTTTATATAAATTTCTCGTAGCATTAGCCATTTTGTAGATTGGTTAGGAGGTTCTTTATGACCTTAAGGTTCAGTCGTTAGTCGTTTCTAGCGATGCCGTGAGAAGAGGATGGACCTTTAAAGATATAGCGAGCCGCTTTTTAAACAACTGCCCATTGATTCGGTTTCCTCTTGTTATCTACAACGAAATGTATAATGAAACTATTTCTGTAAATGTTTATTTCATTAAGATGAAACAGATAGAACAAAGATTGCGTAAGAGTGTTTTTAGAATCTGTGTAAAAATAAAGATAGAATGCAGAGAAGTTCAAGTGAATGTTATACTTTGTTGTTGCTTCTTTATTGGAAATGTGCGAGTAAAATAGGCTGAATGAGGTGATCAGCAAACGCTGTAGATCCCAAAGCCCACTCTCCCAGCCCCGTATGTCGTTATTACACATGTTCACTCACTTTTCCCCATAGGTAAAACTTCTAAACAACGAGGTACACGTTGAATGGCAACTGTATTACAGGGTTTTAAATTCCCAAGAGTTGATGCGCATATTCCAGTGCTTTTACCGTTATAACCAGTGCGTATTCCCACAAGAAACGTGCAGGAAAACCATATCTGGATAGCGGTAACCAAATACGTTCAGAATAATTAAACCTGGGTCAATATCAAACTTCGCTACGTGAGATAGGTATTTTACAGAATGTTCAATAACATACTTACCCATTCTTGTGGAGCTCTTTTTTACTGACGCACACGGCTGTGAAGGCGTCTTCCAGGAGGCAGAGTTCCTTCTTTTTGCAATTCAGTGGATGACAAAGGTCGCCTGTAAGAAAAATCACACATGTCAAATACGTTACTTTCCTAGATTAAAATCTGCTTGAACACAGCATGTTCATCTCAAACTGAAGTTGGAATATTTATTAAGATGGAATAAATAAATAAATAAACCGCTGAAATTGGGTGAACAATTTGGGAGAATGATTACGGTTTGGTGGTAAAAAGTTGCATCAAGAGGCTAAAATTTCATAATTACTTTTTGTTTATGCTGTTACATAAACAGGATGACACTGGGGAATAAACTTATTTTTTACTTGAACTTATAATTTTTTGTGAAATAATTTTTGCTTATTCCAAAATGTTCCACACTATGCAGTGTTGATCGAGTTTCACTAGAATCTTTCATGTGTATTCCCAACAGCCAAATAATTACAACTGTGGTATACGTTTTGTATGTTGTGAATGGGCTAGTGGTTATGATGGTTTAAAACATAAAACTGAAAAAGAGTATAACGTTAACATTAAGTTTGTTTTAAAAGTATTTTGTAAACATAAAACTGGTAGAAAGCAGTCACATAATAACTTAGAGCGTTTTATTTATTTATTCTTATGAACATAACAGGCTTGTAGCCCAATTACAATGTTCATCATACATAGATGTTTACATATAATAATATACATACTCAAATAAAACACAAGAAATACATAAATGAACACAAGTAATACAGAATGGGAAATATAGGTAATAGAAACAATATATATGAAGACGTATATAGACATTTAGTGAGATATATGAAGACATCTTAACATTAATTATTTAATTCATTAAAAACTTCAGTTCTAATTTTATGAAAGGGAATGACACATTTAATATACAATGTTTACTTAAAAACCATTAGGTGAAGTGCTTCGGCTGCCTGACCAATCACCGCAAGACACTGCTTTCCTTATTTCCCACTATTTATGTTTGTAGCATAAGCTACATAACCGCTAATACAACACAATGTAAATATTCGAGTAATTTTTCTCCGAATCTGAAACTATTTATTTGAGCATTTGCATTATTTTTCAATAAAATTTAATACGTATAATTTTAGGTAAACTTTTGCGGTGATTAACGTACAGGAGTAGACGAATCATAAATAGTTCATAAACTTCGAATTAGTTAAAGGCCACCTCACAAAAAACACACAACACACACAACACACACTTTCTCCAGGAAAATTTAAGATTAAAAAATATAAAACAAGAAACAATTACATACATCAGCTCACTTGTTAAAATAACTTTGGTTGAATGATATTTAAGGAAGCTTGTCCTGCTCTGTACGTTGATTAAGGTTGTTTTTAAATTATATATAATATTTATAAATATTCGCAGTCATGAAATACAAATACTGCGCGCAACAAAACGAATACACCAGAAACATTTAATGCATTGCTAAATTAATTAAAAGATATAAATATGATTGCAGATTTATGACATGAGAGGCAATAAATTTGTTCAGCATGCACATTATGAATGGACGAAGCATTCCACTGATGTATATTGGATTTGAAAATGTTTTATTTAACACGACTGGGATACCAGTTAAAAGCAGGTGGAACCGTGCGAAATATCCAATACGAACTGCATTATACATACACGAACAACACGTAAAATATAAAAGTGTCAAGAGTTGTTTATTGTACGTTTATACCTATCTCAGATACAATCGCATTATCGAAGATGTAACTGAAATGAATTCATGAAATATATATCAATGATATACTGTTTACATTCCATTCCAGATAGGATTCCGTGCCGAGGCTGTTGCAGATGTATATACAAAATGTCAATAACCACAGCCATCCATCACTGCCATGCAACATTCAATTGGTAAAAGCTTCAAGCCCTAGGCTTGCCATAAATGTAAAAAAATTGGATTACGTCCCTATTTTTGCAACATCAGGCAATTCTGCTTCAAGCGAGTAACATTTATAAAACAGCGTTAAGTGCTAAAGGATATGCATTACATGTTGTGAAAGATGAATAATTTGGACCACTCATGCTGCCAATACTTTTACATTTATACCTGCAAATACTTGAAAACAAACAGGAAAAGGTGCCTCTAATATATTACTTCCTAATAACATTAGACTGGCTTTCAGCAATTTAAGATCTCATCGTTACTTGGTTGTTAGGTAACAATCAAATTATACTGATACTAAATAATAGCTTACTCCTTAAGTGATTAGTCCCCCCCCCCACGTTCATTTACTTTCTTCATGTCCTCTCTGCGTGTATTCTATTACGAAGTGGATTTTTTATTTATTTGTAATGACGCTTCATACATTATAAGTTCAAATGTTTTGCTATTAATAGAGGTTACTTTCAGAAGGTACCAGGTTTTGTTTAGAATAAAAATTGAGAACCCTTTGGCCTTTTAATATGAAGGATAATGTGCACTATGTCATTGTCATAGAGACCATTATATAATAAAAGCAGAAAGCAAGAAAAAACTCAATTTTCTCCATTATAACTATCTCATAAATTAAAAGCAGCAAAAGATGGTAGTTATACTTTAGCTTTTAATTCGACGTTTGCTCTCGGAATATCATGACGATAAGCATTATTTAAGCTTAATTGAATTACCAGAACACTACATGTACTCATACTCTTGATAATTATTGTGTTATTGTACCACAAGTGCTAATCATTGCAATTTAATAATTGGCAATGACTCAGAAAGTCATCACCATCTGTCACTGTAAATCAGCCGAAAATAAGATTGTACCTTATGCTCAATTTCCTTTCAAATTATGTTACAGATTTTCAAATGCCCATAGCTGTGAACTAACATATTAAGGAAAAGCGATAAAATTTCCTAAGTGTACAACTAATTGCTACATTTTTATATTTCTAATATTACGTCTGATAATGTGACAAGTCGTACTTAATGTGAAATACTTGTTAAAAACAAAAATATATTCAGATAGCACAGATGCAAGAAGCTATGTATTAAAAAGAGCGATCTAGATTATACAGTTAAAGAAAGAAATAGCTAAAATTAGTTGCTTTTGGCATAACATATAACGTTTTTATAACGTTCAGAATCGCCTAATTCACGATCTTCACTAATATTGTCTTCAGCAAACAAAAGGTGATAGCTACTGTTTTCTAGTATTATACCCGCAGCTAATGACTAAATTAGACTGTAGCTGGGTTTTTAAACTCTGAATAAACGATTTAATTAATTTCATTGCATTCTCCGTATTTTATGTTAAATTAATTTAGAGTAAATAAGAAGATAGGTATCATTAAACCACCTATTTACCCCTATGATAAATCATTTATGTTGTAAAGTTGCGCAACATTTTTAACATAAGGAAATTCCTAAAAATGATTAATTATTCAAAAGATTACAAGTGATGTACATCAGGGTTTAGATAGGTAAGTTTTAAAACAATTTGTTCAAATGGCCCAATAATCCATAAAATCATAGTATATGGAACTTCAAGTAGATGTCAAGTTTTGTGCGAAAATCGACTTTGCACTTCCTTAGAAAGCGGCCTTTTTCTTAGTCTGCTAATGTGACGGTTTCATCACTTTCCCTTGTTAGGATCACTCTAAGACTCAAAACCATGTATTAAGGAACATGTGGACAAAGCGGCAAACGTGTCACAAATGTGTCAAATTATTCCAACACTAGAATCAAAGACGGCGAAGTGAAAGTATCCAAATACAACTCTATAAATTTCCTAAGCTACGCTAAAAACTAACGAAAAACACAAACATTGGCCTTATTATACCTTCTTTTTATACCATAGCTATTTAATAGCATAAAGGCTACACAGTTTCATCGTATGCTGGAAACATCTATTGAGGGAATATCAAACTACAACGAAGGAGAGGCAAAACTGGTATATATGAAAAGTTTCTCAACTTCCATGCTACCATAGTTAAACCTATTTGAAATGGGCAATATTAATTATAAAATATAAGTGAAGTATTTTATTGATATAACGCTGGACACAATCATGTTTCTTCATATATTAATTGAGGCGTTTAGAACCCATAAGGGCCTAAAGCATAACTTCGTTAATTTTGAGATTTTAGCGTGGATGCATGCTCCTGACTTTTGCCAACCTTGTGGTCAAGCAGCTGTAGCGGTGCTTTAGGCCCTCCTTGATTTAATGAAACATTCATAAGAAGCTGTCTCGTCAGTTTTTCCTGATTTTAGTTATACAAGGGCCCAAAGCATATCATTTTGTTTGCTCTGCGCGGTTCAGTTTTTATCTAGTGTTGCTAACATAATTTACTCTTTAAATTAGATTCATAAGTAGTACGTTATAATGAGAAAAAATGTGATTTAAAAAAAGCATTTATTTTTCTCAAAACTACGTTTCTGCGCTTGGAGCCCTTATGGTTCTTAGCGCCTCAATTATGTAGCATGCGCTGGTAATGAATTTAATTACAATATATGAAACACTAGACTACATAAGGTGTATCAGAATATTCTGGAATTAACTATCGCATATATATCATAGTTATAAGCACATCTGTTCGATATTTTTTTTTTTTCCGTTCGTACTTCTTTAACTTCAAGTCATATTCGTTTGGCAATTAGATAAACTTGTGTGCAGTGGGTTTTAGATTTTCTTTTCTGTTTGTTAGATCACACAAAGAACCTCAATAATTAAATTTTGTTCTGTTGACTCCTTCGGATTTTCACTTACTAAATCTTGTTAACTTGTGTACATTGCTTGGCATGACATATTTGCGGCTTTTTTCTTGACATCTTTTCTGCTGTGCTACAACTGCATGCTACTCTCAATAAAAATTCAAAGCTAACTCATATTTTTTAAATATGAGTCCATTAATGTGTTCAAATGTTGATAAACCTGTCCGTATAAAATCTTTGAAGTATTTTGCTCAGTTACGAATTGAAACTCTAAGCCTATTTTACTCGGGAAAAATAGGACTTTTCAATGGCGAAAGAATTCTCAAAATCGGTTGAGAAGGTAATTTCCGAAATTATTATATTTATTTATATATCTGTATATAGATATTCGGCTACAGATATAAGCAGTGCTTAATAAACGGTGTATAATTATCAATATACAGTCAATCGACATTAAGGGTTATGAATGGAATGCAGTTCTTCCAGATACTAGATACGTGGCAGATACGTATGCAATAATTATTTGTCAATTCGAAGTACATGAGAGAACGCTACTGAAGAAGCAGGAATAACGAATTAGCGCCAAATAATTTTGTACAAATACAAAATTAATTGAATGTATCCCTGTCCATTATCCTTCATTTATATGTAGCTTCATTCCGCTCTTACGAAAACCTATTTTTCTATTTACTTCATGTTAATCGAAATAAATCTTTGTCGAAAAAGTTTCATTATTTATTTCGTTATAGGTAAAAGTGTGATTAGAGGTAACTGAGACTTTATAACAGCGCAAGAAACGGAAATTGCACAGCACTTCAAGTATATAACGAACTATTGCAAAATCAAACAAATAATAGCATATATGTTGGAAATGGTGGATGCCACAGGAAAATGTATTTGAAATAAACTTTAAAACGGGTTTAGACTTTTTGTTTAGTGTTTCATCTACTTCAAGTGGTTTACTCGTTATACAAAATTATTTTAAAAATCCTTCAAACAATTTGACGGGCTGAGAAAATTAAGTATATAAATTTTATTTATAATATTATCTTAAACATACTGTACTTCAATCAAAATCGTTAAGATCAGCTTTTTGTAAATCAAAAGAAACAAAAAATATCTATGTAAAGTGTATTTTATACTGTGGATTATCTTAAAAATCTGCATATCATTCTTTAGATGATACTGAAGTTAAATGAAGTCTTTCATATCTTACCTTAATTAAACATTAAGTTTCTAACAAAAATGATAGTAACTTTATAAAAAATATATACAACGAACTATGCAACAAAGAAAATGCCAGCCTTACGTTGAGACTCTCAGCGTCTCTTTATCCATGATTTGAGCGTGGAGTAGATATTCTTAATCTGTCAGAGAGTTAACACCAATGGTTACATTCTTTACACGGAATTGTCTTCTGACTGCTATTAATCATTTAATGATTCGTGCCCAAGGTGATGCACACAAGAAGCCTTTTTATCTGCCTAATTGTGTATGCTGTTCACATATACACACACAAACACACAGTGGTCCATTAATTATTTATTCAAAACAAATTCAGCAGAGAAGCTTTGCTTATAATTTCATTATAACGTATTTATTACCCCATTATCATTTCTGCTTTAGCAGCATTATGAAATATGTACAGTTGTGGAAGTTTTTATGCTACATTAAAATGTTATTTTGCAGCAGTAGAATCCAACGATTAGAAACAACTGGTGGTTATTTCCGTTATACTGTACAGCTTTTGTTAAATTCTATAACATATGCAGATATTCGAAACCATGATCAAAATTCCTTTTGCAGAGCTAAAAGTAACAGCTATTAACACTGGTGTAGTTTCTATAGCAGTCGTACTTTTTCCCCTCGCCAAAAACGCGCCAGCATCAGTTATCCGATTTACACATAATCGGATTATAGCAACAACACTGGTACAACCAAGCAGCTCTTCAACATGCGTAGGATGCTAAGGAAATAACAGTCGTGTTTTAGCGAACGCAGGTAAGGGGTTCATCATGGAGAGAATGCAAACGCCCCATTTTCTCGGAGAGGCTAGCAATTTACTTTTCCCTCGAAAGCGAACATCATGAAATTCTAATTTCCTCGAACGTTAACGCTACCTTCGAGCTCTTTCGATTCAATGGTTGTTACAAAGAAGGTAACATCTGGTAACATTAGACCAGCAGGGGATCCTTGCCTTCTTAAAGCCCCCATTAACATCTGTTTTTGACAGAAAGGTAGAGGGAAAATAAGTCCATAAATTACAGTTAATTCCAGAAAGGAATGTGAACTTATCCCCTTTTAAAACTGAAACGGCAATTCATCGTTGAAATTACCTCTAAAAGTAGTAAAGAGTAGTTTCCGATTTTTGGTCGTATATTTTGCTTGTATCTTATATTCTACTTTCTACATTCAAATAGTTGTGACAGCGTATTTATGGATTGGTTCAGAAATTTCAGAATTGGTGCGTATGCATTTTTCTTCATTTATTTGATATTCTGCTTTCAACATTCATCAATTAAGTACTTATGGACTGATTTAGACAATTCGAAGTTGTTCCGTATGTACTTTGCTTCAAGTAGCAGATTTCGATTTTTTTTTTTTGGGGGGGGGAGGCTCCCAATACGTTTTTCACTCAACTTCTTGCAATGATAAAATAACTGCTCCCTGGTGCCAATGTAAACCTATTTTCCTGAAACATTCAGAATTTTTAGCGAAGTGTTGAGTAAAAATATGATTTGTAATTTTTAAAATATAAGATAATGCATATGGTTCTGGAATTAAAGTTGTAGATATGGAAATACGCGTGAAACATCACATCAGTATCCGAAAATCCTTTACAGCAAAATTAATTCATATTTACAAAAACTTAACTGAGATTTTATTTTAATTTAGCTGCAGAGAAATTAAATTTTGGCCCCAAAATTTGGTATTGTTTATCGGAGGAACATTTTGAAGCTGAAAAATTATAACCTAAGATTTTAGCTAGAACTTTATCTCAAGAGGTTCCAAATTTGGTATTTATTTTTAGGACACACAAAAATCGACACGTATTAATTTGAAGCTGATAAGTCGAGAATTATGCATGTTAGTATTTTCATCAATGCATTGCCTTAAAGAAGACTGATTCACTTGGACAAAATTGTCTAAAAAATATCAAGGAGGGACGTGTTTCATTGAAGTGAAATATCTGCAAGCTTCTGAGGTGTTTACAGAAAACTAGCGGCCTTTAGTTCCAGAATTGTTGTAACGAGCCACCAATGAACACTTATGCCCGATTTCACCAACAGATATTAAGACTTAACAGGGAATAGTTATAACAAAAATTGCATTTCACCAAGTGTTAGCTTAACACTCGTGTTAACTCTCTTGTTAAACTAACAAGTCAAATTTCTGATGTTAAGTGCTTAACAATTGTAAACAGTCAAGATGGTTGGCGTGAACTCAGCTGTTGTCGATTTGCAATACTTAAGACTGTCTAAATGACAATCGTAATAGAGTACGGCCTATGAGGAGAAATTATTTTGAGGAACTATCAGAAGAAAATGTTCTACAGAGGTATAGACTGTCCAAACAAGTTTCTATGAAAATTACTGCGGAAGTACAAGAGATATTAGAACATGCATTGAAAGGAATATGTCGATCTCGCCTTTGCTTCAAGTATTAATAATTTTGCGATTTTATAATTCACCGAATTATGTGGATAATACACTACCACCCGTCTTGAAACGTTCAAGTCACTCGTCACCTATCATTCGCTCTTCGTTTTAAATTTACGTAATACTGAATTACAACATGCATCGAAAGGAATACGTCGATCTTTCCTTTGCTTCAAGTATTAATAATTTTGCGATTTTATGTCTAATTGAATTATGTGGATAATGCACCACCACCCGTCTTGAAACGGTCAAGTCACTCGTCTCTTGTCCTTCGCTCCTCGTCTTAAATTTATATAATACTGAGTTAGAACATGCATCGAAAGGAATATGCCGATCTCGCCTTTGCTTCAAGTATTAATAACTTTGCGATTTTATAATTCACTGAATTATGTGGATAATACACTGTCCATCTTCCGTCTTGAAACGTTCAAGTCACTCGTCACTTGTACTTCTTCGCACCTCGTTTTAAATTTACGTAATACGTTTCATGTTTCTAGTAATGACGCATGCATTTGAATTAAATCCGTTTCCAATTTTTTCCCACGTGACATCTTTCTCTTTTACATTCACCGCATTCGTCCTATTTTCCACGATATCCTTATACTTCGTCACCAATTCAATTAATAATTGTTTCTCCATCGATGAGAAATTTGTTTTCCGGCTTTTGTTTACCATTTTGTTTATCCGCCATTTTTAGCTGTGTGCTGTGTTGAAAACAAAAGCGCATCGCAGTACGTTCAGAAAATAATATGACTCATCCATAGCCTTCTATAGCTGTAATATTTACAAGTTTCTTGGCGTTAACAGGTGTTTGTTAACATTTTCAGAAAACAGGTTGGTGAAATGCAAGAAATTTAACAGATTTGTTAGCACTGTTACATTTGTTACGTTACATTTGTTAACGTCGATTTTAGCATCTGTTGGTGATATCGGTCATTAGTATTGCCACGTAACAATTCTGTATTTGCATTTGTTCCTTTGAACGCCAGTCGCCATCGGTACAAACTGTTGCCAAACATGATGGCTTTAGATGCAACTTGATCTGATGTTTGTTTAAAAGAGATACAATCGTTTTTAAGTAATATGAAAAACATGAAAATGACATATGAATAATTTGCACTTAGCAAATAATGTTAAAATTCTTGTGAAAAGAATTCTAATTTACTGCGTTCAATCTAACTTCGTTATTTCGAAAAGTGGCAAGGGTAAGAGAAAATAAGGGATGACAGAAAAAATCAGAAATTTAAAGTAGAGGGTCCTTATGGCTTAAGATTTTCCAAAACAGTCACAAGTACGGACAACATAACGTACTTTTATGTTAAAATTAAGCAGTTTAGAAGAAACAAATTACTAGAATAAATTATAATTTGTTGTGTATCATACAGGAGCGTCACATAGATGTGAATATATAAATAAGTAAATAAAATTTGAATATCGTGCCCTGGCACCTAGATTACTACACCATGACCTATATTCACACTTTAGCCTTTATTTTGACACTTTTTATTTGTACATAATCTTTTAGATAAAATTGGTACTAATACAATAGCTAAAACGTAAATAATAATAAAATGAGGATATAAATTACAGTTTTATACACAAACTACTGCAGCTCAAAACCCAAAGCCTCTGTGACCAGAGAGTAGAAGCCCGTTTGACAAGGTCTAGCCTACACTTCGCTGAACCCAACTTCAATTCACAGTGCCGTCTCTTGCCAAATATTAGGACGTAGATTCTAGTTGTTTGAATTTCAAGGTAAATAATGAGATTTCTGCGAGATGGAACAGTTCAAGTAATTAGCTCAGAACATTCTGGGAATGGAAGGAATTTTAGCAATCATACCTAGTGGAATAGGTTACCTACAGACCTAATATAAATGGGTATGCAAATGAATAGTACGTCTATGTTAGGAATCAGTATTTATTCTATACACAACACTGTCCGAGGCTGAGATAAAAATAGCAAGGGTAAAATTAAAATACAGAAAATGGCAGATGATTTCAACATTTATGTATCGTTATTCTCGTTTACCAATATACTACATACCATCGCAGGCTATTCCCATTTACAAAGCCCTGTTCCAATACCTGATTGCAGCTCCTTTAGGCGGTCATATCTGTTGTCAGAGAAAAACTCTGAGGCATTAAAATATGCAGAATTATAGTTATGTGGATACAATATCCTTATTTATGAAATGAGTATTAAAATGTATAAAAGCAAATTAATTTTAATCCGTTAATTTTTATCTTTGTGTAATAGTTTTTGGAGGACGTTCTGAAACATATTGCATACAGGAAAATGACAATTAATGCCACTGCTTAAAGGTTTAACCGATTCAGATGTTGAGAAAATGTACATATATTAACTTTTAGAATGCCAGTTTTGGTATATTTTCTGCCATCTGGAAGTTTCCGCGCTCCTAAACAATTCATTAGATAATTTTGTTACATCATTTCTGAAATGTAGGAATTACTTTTCGCGGCAATAAATCAGAAGTGTTATTATTTTAGCAAGCTTTCATTTTAATGCACAGTGACTAATAACCAAATGGATCTAAACTGGTTTTATTTTCTACTACAAAAATACTTGCTTCATTAGCAACTGTTCAACCCAAGGTGATGAAGACAGTGTCCAGATGAAGGATTTCAATATCTTAATCTTGATGATGCTTGGAATATAACAACTCTACTGGATGTTCACTTCAAAGTGTAGTCGTTGAACTTAGAACTGAATCCACCTATTATGTGTTTCAAATGGGAAGGTGTTCGTCCTTGAGCGCTACTAGGTGAGCAACCAATCAGAGAACTTCGGTGTTGTCGTATTGCATTCCCGCTAAGTGGTGTGTGAGGAGCCAACCTAATCAATCTGTATGAAATACTATTCGCGCTAAGACAAACATTCAGATTTCGCCAAAACTGATCCATGTGGAAGGTAGAGAGTAATGTACTTAACACAACCATGAAAACCCCATATTTTTAGCTCATATAGTTTTTCTAATACAAATAAATAAAACACTATTACCTGTATCATAACAATAAATCGTGACGTAAGCACTGTATGGATATCATTATTGGTTGGCATGTATGCGTGTACGTATATTTGTGATTACTCAGAACTGAAACGCAAATGTTTGACATAACGTGATAAAAGAATTACTTTGAATAATCCAGTTCGAGCGAGAGGAAACAATAAATTTCCTGCTGCTCTGGCAGAACGCGTCTGGTCACATTATATCTTTGTTCATGATGGTTCGTAATCTCTATTTACTCTAGAGAGTTCAAAATAGTTGGTGTGTATGTATGTATATATACTTTTAATTACTCAGAACTGAAATTTAAACTACTGCATGACCTGATAAAAGAATTACTATGTATAAATCAAGGTATTAAATTCCAGAAAGAACAAACATTCTTTTCCTGTTAGTCTGTGGAATACTGTATGCTTATGTTTATGAATGAATGCTGGATAAGAAGTGTTTATTTACTCTGGAGAGTTCAGATCAATATCACTCAGTTGTTCTTTACACAACAGTAGAGTAAGAGTTAAATAGTGCAATGGCTTCTTGCGGTGAATTTAGTGGTGAGTCAAAAAGCAATTATTGCGAAGTCAGGCTCGAAGAATTGTTTTTAAGGTGTACACGTTCTTCAAAAAATTGAGCAATGAGGAATATAGAAATCAGCTCGATTTCAAAAATGCTCAAAAGGCTTACTGCTAAAGTGTGTGGTGTAGGTAAAACAAGTGTGTCCCGCATTTGGATTAGAAAAGCACGTAATTCATAAACTATAATTATAGTTATAGTATTTAAAATATACATACTTTGCGAAAATGGTTTTTCCAATTTTGATTTTGGCACATGCATCATTGTAAAAGTTTGTAAAATACAATTCGCTTACCCTTACATCTAGCGCCAAGCAGACCTGCATGTTGTATGAGTATGCGAGAGAGAGGGAAATATAAAAGGAGTGAGGTAACAAGCCTGCAAAGCTGAGTGTGATACGGCAACTGATTAGCTGGACTCCAGAACCCTTCCTATTTGAAACACATTATAGTTCCACAGAGACTTATGACTCGCTTGTCTGAGACGTAGCCTGGCAAATTAGGGGCTCAGCCTGGAAAAAAGGGGGAAAAAGGGGCAAAACAACCACACACACACACACACACACACACACACACACACACACACACACACACACACACACACACACACACACACATACCCTTTTCTTTTGCATTGTGATTTTTTGTGGATAACGAATGTTTCTGAACGCTGTAAACGAATCTCTTGTTATAATCGTCAAGGAAAGTAAATGCCATTTAATAACAGTGCATGTCGGGCTCCCGTATGCGAATCTAAATAAAATCATGTGGAAAGTACGAACGTTGGTGAGGTATACATATTAAATGTTTTGCTATTTTAGTTTAGATTTTTATGCGCGATACAAGGTCTACCTTTTATGACTAAATGCGTTACCACACTAGTAGGTACACTTTCGAGTGAACGCCGTACTTGCTAGGTAACTCCACACCTGCACTGCGTTACAACCTACACGTTAGAGCTGCCACTCACTTCAAAAATTTTCCCCAAAATTTCCCCGTTAAGACACAATTTGAAAGAAATACTCAGTGTAGTTTCTCTTCTACAGATAAGCTGTACTATTTTGTACCAAATATCATTTTAAAGCAACGTTTTAAAATATTTTTGGTTTGCTACCCTTGTTTGGAAACGCAGCTCTGAGTAACTCCATGTCAAATGAAACGCTTTTGATACATGTCATGTTTTGTAATTTAACAGTAAAGAGTTCTGTTGGTCGTTGGCTGATTTAATGCAAACACCGCATACAAGTCTTTTGAATGACAGAGTGGGATGACGGTAATCCGATGAACAAGCAGTAATATATGCGCTGCAAAGCGCTTAAGCGAACAGAGCAGATACACAGCACACACAGCCTTCTTCCTTTTTTAGCTTAAAATCA
This sequence comes from Mantis religiosa, assembly GCA_030765055.1. Classification (NCBI taxonomy): domain Eukaryota; kingdom Metazoa; phylum Arthropoda; class Insecta; order Mantodea; family Mantidae; genus Mantis; species Mantis religiosa. Next base: position 79,335,600 of record CM060951.1, read on the forward strand.
CATAGAATCCACTTCATATGCATGGGAAAATTAAGTCTTCATCTAGAAGTACATATGCAGATACATATTACGAAGGTACATTATTATTTAATTATCTTGTGAATTATTTTAAATTGACTTCATTTGTCCTTTGTGGCTTCTAGCTCAATAACTGCTCGCCCCAAGCAGCCAATGGTTGTTACGTAGTGTTTCATCGCACGGAGGACAGCGGGTTCGAGTGCCACTTCAGACATGGCAAAGAGAAAGAAATCCTTTATTCAACTAAATCCTATAACTAGCGCTCGCATTTCTTTGTTAATTTTGGTTCAGAAACCAAAGTGCGAAGTCCTTCCGGAAAGGCAAGACATTCCGATTGCCCCATTAGCTTTCACTCTGTTATAATAGACATTGGCGAAGAGAAACTCTTTGAACAAATGATTTTGATCCCCTAGGAATTTACCTACGTACAAAAGTATATTCTTCCTCTGTAATGTTAAATGACTAATAATTGAGGAAAGTGAATAAATATATGAATCATATAAATATTTTTTTCAAACCAGTTACCGTTTCACCGGACTTTTCAAATTTAAAGTGAAATACGTGCAATGCAGAAAGGAAAAAGTAGCAGCATGAACAAAAAGTGCTTATCAGGCTGCTTATCCTGAGCTATACGGTACAGTAGAAACGACACAACAGCAATCACAGATTTCTGTGCCAAAGATCAGATCCTTCATTGCCATCCCAGCTTCAAGTACTTTCGCTTGCCGCGTTCATCCCCACACGAACGATTTTTATTATACAATCCTTTTGGCACTAAGATTTTCCCTTCGTTGACTCCTGCAACTATTAAATCTAAACCAGGTTAGTAGTATGAACCATTGGAGGAGTTTCACTTAATGCAACATTAGCATGTTCCTAATAACTGAATATGCGTTTCCAGTCAATAGAAGTTGCAGCTATAGTACCGTATTTAACATATAAAATTAATAACTGTGTTCTGCACAATGAAGGGGAAAAAACGGAAAACAGTAGCTTATAATGAAATAAAAATATAAACGATGTGTCAGTATTTAAGTGATTGGAAGATAAACTCTTCTTTGAATTTAATATCATCATCTCTACGATCCATTATTACTGATCAAAAGATTAAATTACCTTAGTGATAATAGCGTAATTCTTTTTGAGAGTTCACATCCAAAAAAGAGATTGTGACCACGATGTTGGATTATGATTTTTTAACAATAACATAATCCTCGGTCTCTCCTCACCTCTCTTCTGTTCTCCATGGCAATTAATCCTCTTTGACGAATCTTGGATAAAATGACCCCATTTGTTTTTTTTTTCGTCCTCCAACTTGAAGTCATATCGGACGATGAATGAAATGGGTGAAATAATGCTCAAATGAGTCCCGGGTCCATGGAGCTTAGAGTTACCCGACATTCGTCTATCAGGATAAGGGAAACCCTGGAAACGAGCTTATCCAGGTAGCTCGCCCTGACCGAGATTCGAACTCGGGACCTCTTGACTCCATTTGGTGACGCACATCTAAGCAAGCTGTTATTTTCCTTTTGGAGTCTAGAAACTCGGTAGAAAATAATGCTCTCTTTTTTTAATAATTCTGTTTTGCAATTTTCCGAAATATGACTCTATATGCAGATTTCTGGTTCACTTTATAGTTTTGTTTTATATACAATATTCGCGGTTATTGCAAAAAGATTCATTTGGCTACAAATTCCAGTCGCAAGGGAATGTTAATTTTCCAATGTAAATATATCCCCTGTTTTACGTTTTGATTATAGTCACATGACTACGCACTAATGCTGTATTCCAAATCTACTTGCTCCACTACTTCAACTCGAATTCCAAAATATATCCTCTTTTTCTAATAAACATATGTCTTATTTTTTCACTCAATTTTGCATAACTATGTTTATTTCGAATTCAATTAGAAAGAAATGCCATAAGCAAATTTACCTCTTAAGGTCTTTCCAACATAAGCATTATTAAACTCAAAATAAAAATAGAAGGTTTGTGGAAATGATACATTATTCAGTACACGTTTTTTGTCATTCAAATTTTGTAGCATAAAAGCATTTTTTTTCCCTGAAAATTCTTCCATGGTAAGTAGATATACCAGTCATGCAGTATACTTTAAAATCTATAATTATTTCAAGTTATTCTGTGTCATCTTATGTTCCATTTACTCCATTCTCCGAGAGCTTCGATAATATTTTTAAGATGCTTAGTGAAAGATGAGAAATTAAATTAAATTGGTTTGGAAGGGAAAATAATTGAGGATAGGACAAAGGAAATATGAAGAATGCCTGCGTTAAAACGACACAAAGCAGCTGTCAGTACAATTGCAGTGAATAATAAATAAGGACCAATTTTGTAAATTTTGAGTCGAAAATGCTTTGCTTTGTAGGAATACCTCACAAGATGGTTTACAAGGTAAACACTGAAAATATCTTCTCTTACAATATATCCTCTCTCCTTCAACAAACTGATTCCCAATCTTGCTCAACTACGCTAACTCAACCAAACTGCGCAACACACTAATCACAGCCATCTACTCTATGTAATATGAAAAATATGAAATATATGAAAAAATATGAAACATATGAAATATACCTTGTAGAGGTATAAAGGGAACCACCCTAACATCCGCCTACCAACCTGGATCATGTGCTGGCTCAAGGGATTAAAACCCGAACTCTCAAATGCAAAATTAACATAATATCACAGAGGAATCTCACCGTTTTTAAATGTAGAGTTTGTTCAAAGCTATTGGATTATCTATCTGCGATCATACATTTTCCTTTCACTTGCCCAATCGTTACGAAACTGCGTTTTTTACAATCTTACGTACATGTGCAAGTCTTATAATCTGAGGGATAGTCTAGCGTTTCTTGTTAACTCAGCCTCTTGTCTGTAAAGAGTATTGTGACTTTGCGGGTTCGTGAAATTAAAAGTCCAATTGCACAAACTCAAAATGTTCTTTATTTCCACCGAATTCAGTTGGGACACTTGCCGATTACATAGAATTACGTAGCGCACACAATTACAATCCACTAGTTCGTCTGTGACAGGTCCACTCCACACTCACAATTACGTACAACTACTCTGATACACGCACGCAGTCTTCCAGTCCGTTCGCTAGCATTGCGCTCTTCACGGCTGCTCGCCAAGAACTGAACTGACTCGCCCACTGCAGCCCTTATATAGGAAGATCGCTGTTTCTGGAAGCTTCGCGGCTCGGAACATCATCCCGATTGTTCCAGACGTCGAGGGGAAAGAGACGGTACAATGCCTCGTGACACTTTCCTAACCATACCCTCAGTTAGCGCCACGAGATAAATGGGTACGCGTAGGCTGAATGCCTCCTGTCCCCCACTCAGCTGTCAGTTGGTCGTGTCTTCCGATACTTGGGTGACAGTATCTTGGACAGGATTTGAGATTTAATAATGAGTTAATTTTGGAAGCATTATACATATGCTATTTGATTTTTACTCAAGTATAAAGCCATTTTCTTTCTTTTGAAAACGAAAGAAGTATATTGCTCTAAATCCATACAAAACATATGTGAGGGATTTTATAAAAATATCTACACGTGGCCAGACCTAAAACATATGGTATTTTAATTCATATCGTTTTATCTGGAGCCCTTTATATAGGTAGAAACATGGAGTAACAACGTTTTCTGTATGTAAAGGTTGTATAAAATAGTATCATCTTGCAAATCTCTGTCCAGCATTCAAGTGTTCATTCGATTAATGAATTCAGTGGTTATCTAGTTGTTCGTTTTTCAGTTACTCTCTTCTCTTTATCTTTATCTTTCACGTACCACCCGCACACAAACTAACGCGCACGAGCACGGATCTTTACATACACTTGTTTTGTTTCTAGTTATTTACGGAATCCTATTAAAGTCCAGTTTTAGATAAAATATCAATATCAATTTTTGTGTGGAATACACATTTTCTCTGTACCATAGTTAACAGGGACAGTGAAACTGAACCACCACTTTGTTTCTACCTTAAGTCCTAATATCAATCAGTGCAATGTATTCAAACTTGAAAATTGTCGTGATATATTACATTAAAAACTGTTAATTGAATTACTGGTAACATTATTCAACAGATAGTAATACACAGTTTTATAGCATTTATCTTCAATGGGAGTATATATATTAAGTTTTAATTACTTCGACCATCTCATAACTACTGAATTCACGTCTTGCATTGTATTTCTTGTCTTAAAATGAATTTATACATTAATTGCAGCAATTACGAATAGATATTTATATATCTTGTATATTTTAAAATGCCACCTCCATTGCACATCATCCTCTTCCTCACTCGCATTCCAGGTACGGGTTCGTTACCCTGCCTGGTTTTCTGATTTATGTCCATCTGCTCCTCGACAAAACTTTGACCCCAAGCACTTGGCGGGACTATTGTTAAGTCCTACATAAGAGATGGGTAAGAGATCAGGTAAGTAAATACAAAAGAGATTGCTAAAGATAATCACAACTGTCGGCTGCTGAAACGACGTATTACGTCTAATGTATCAATAGTTAATTCTATTGTGTGAAATATTCAAAATAAATCTTTTGAGTTGATCATACATTCACAGTTGGTACAGATCAATAGTGCCCAACATAATGTCTTATAAGCTAATGACATCATCTTATCGCTCTACATCACCACCTTTTTCTGAATGAAGCATTTTCGCTTCATTCGCTTAGGAACCAAACATCAGAAAGGTTTGTTTTTGACTCCTGTGAATGCATCATAGCTCGGCGAACAAGGTCCATTTTATAATTGGACTGATATAGCAACTAAGCTGTTCACAAGAGTAAAGCGGAGCCAGCACCTATCACATGATTTACTCCACGTGTTGTCTCTGATTAGTTGAAGTTAGAAATGAACTGAATCCTAGTAATGGAGGCGGGTACCAATGCGATATTCTTCATTGGCTGGAGTAGATTTCCTTTTTTTGTTGTAATTTACGTCGTCCAACGTAGTCATATCGGACTATGAATGGAATGGGTGAAATGGTGCTCAAATGATCCCAAGGTCGATAGAGCTTAGAGTTACTCAGCATTCGTCTTTCAGGATAACGGAAAACCCCGGAAAAACCTAACTCACCCTGACAGACATTCGAACTCGGGAACTCTTGACACGCTACCATCTACGCTACCGTGGCGGGCGTAGATTTCGTTACTACCTCGCTTCCATCCAGTAGGAATCTAATCATATATGCATCTACCCAATCAGAGACATCTTCCCATGTGGAGTAAAGTAGGTCACATGATAGGAGCTTTACCCTTAGTTACGAGATCAAATTATCAAATGAAGAAATAGATATACGCCATATTTTTTATTCTCCAAGTTATTTTAGGGGTTACAAGAAAGGCTCTGTTATTTACTACGACGTCTACTTCTGATAGCTTACCTGAAGGAGAAGGAAACATGGTTATAAATAATATTATTGATTAGGCCGCAATTGTATATTAGGTAAAGGTTAGTGTGGCAGCGTTGGTAAGACATACTACTGTGGATATTTTGAACTCTTCCTGCATACTATCTTTAATTTTCTGCCAATTTCAAGCTAACGCATAATATGCTTCTATTATAAATCCAACAATTCCACACTAGCTATGTTACTGAATTATTATTAAAACCCACTTTCTCTCTTAATTTAGGCTAGAAGATGTAAATAAAAATACCACGACAAAATTTTTCCTGATACGATATACAAAAGATACTTTATTTTATCCTCACACAATACTAATATACAGAGTGTCCTAAATTAATGTATACACTCTTTGAACTGTTATTTCTCCGCAACGAAATGAGGCAGAAATACAGTTTTTGGTAGATATGATCCACAAGGTACTGGAAAAAAAACAGCAACACGTTCATAGATCGTCACGTCCTTATAAACAGCAATGGGGACGAGATTATCATTCAAAGAACTTAAGTGGATACTGAAGTTTTGTTGGAAAGTGGAGAATGTTGTTCAAGTGCTACGAGGTTGGATGGGTGAATTAGGAGCACCACCAACAATGGTAACAATAACAAGACTTCGAGACAAGTATGAAGACGATGGAATGGTGCAAGATGTGTTGAAAGGTAGTTGCAGAAGAAAGAGAAGTTCCACTGTCGCAGTCATGCACGTTTTTGCACGATCCCCAAAGAAGTCAGTGAGGCAATGTTCTCGTGAGGTTGGTACCAAGAAAAACAGTGTTCATCGAATTTTTGCGGGGCCAAAAATGGCAGCCTTACATTCCCAGACTTCTCTATGCACTAAATGAGGAAAATCCAGATAGGCGAATGCAATTTTGTGAAAGGTTCCTGCAGAAGTACTTCTGCATGCACTAAATAAGGACAATTCAGATAGGCGAATGCAATTTTGTGAAAGGTTCCTGCAGAAGTACTTCTCCATGCACTAAATAAGGAAAATCCAGATAGGCGAATGCAATTTTGTGAAAGGTTCCTGCAGAAGTACTTCTCCATGCACTAAATAAGGACAATCCAGATAGGCGAATGCAATTTTGTGAAAGGTTCCTGCAGAAATACTTCTACATGCACTAAATAAGGACAATTCAGATAGGCGAATGCAATTTTGTGAAAGGTTCCTGCAGAAGAACTTCTCCATGCACTAAATAAGGACAATCCAGATAGGCGAATGCAATTTTGTGAAAGGTTCCTGCAGAAGAACTTCTCCATGCACTAAATAAGGACAATCCAGATAGGCGAATGCAATTTTGTGAAAGGTTCCTGCAGAAGTACTTCTCCATGCACTAAATAAGGACAATCCAGATAGGCGAATGCAATTTTGTGAAAGGTTCCTGCAGAAGTACTTCTCCATGCACTAAATAAGGACAATCCAGATAGGCGAATGCAATTTTGTGAAAGGTTCCTGCAGAAGTACTTCTCCATGCACTAAATAAGGACAATCCAGATAGGCGAATGCAATTTTGTGAAAGGTTTCTGCAGAAGTACTTCTCCATGCACTAAATAAGGAAAATCCAGATAGGCGAATGCAATTTTGTGAAAGGTTCCTGCAGAAGTACTTCTGCATGCACTAAATAAGGACAATCCAGATAGGCGAATGCAATTTTGTGAAAGGTTCCTGCAGAAGTACTTCTCTATGCACTAAATAAGGACAATTCAGATAGGCGAATGCAATTTTGTGAAAGGTTTCTGCAGAAGTACTTCTCCATGCACTAAATAAGGAAAATCCAGATAGGCGAATGCAATTTTGTGAAAGGTTCCTGCAGAAGTACTTCTCCATGCACTAAATAAGGACAATCCAGATAGGCGAATGCAATTTTGTGAAAGGTTCCTGCAGAAATACTTCTCCATGAACTAAATAAGGACAATTCAGATAGGCGAATGCAATTTTGTGAAAGGTTCCTGCAGAAGGGTGACGCAAGAGCAGATTTTCCAGATATTTTGAAAAAAAAAAACACACACACGCACGCACACACACGCACGCACACACACACACAAACAATTGTATTTCTGTCTCATTTCGTTGCGAAGAAATAACAGCTAAAAATGTGCATACACCTATTTGGAACACTCTGTATAAGCTGACTGAGTAGCAAACCTATATAAAACGGCAGCAACGCATAATTAAATGTAACGTATTTCAGTGTTGGCACTGAATTAATCTTTTTAACAACTGCCTTGAAAAAACTACTGTTTTAAAATTACCAAGGAGTAAGACAAATATTAGTTTGGAAATAAAGACGGAAACGGTGCATCTCTTTATTAATTTTTTGTACGAGTATAGACGCACAGTATGCTGAAAATTGTATTGTGACTTCAGATTTCCAGCTCTGTATTTGAATCTTTGACCCCAGAAGATTAACTTTCAACACAACTGCACTTGTTCGGAAACTGTATCTCGCGGTACTCAGATGTTATGTGCTTCTCGAGAATCCTCTCTCAACAGGAAATAATCCTCAAGTCGCAGTCTCAAAAGGAAAGCAAATATAATTTTCTGGGAAACCAACTCTTCCGCGTCTAATGAGCAAAACCCTCTGGAAAACAGAATCAAGAAACGCACTTGAGAGAGCACGCAGCAAGGTGTTTAAGAACATGTTGCATAAAGTATATATAAGATGGTTCAATTTACCTGGAGAATCTCTGATAATAACTTATTGTTACTTTATCTACCATGTACATAATAGATGGAGAGGATATTGCGTTTCACTGATTATTGGATACAGAAATTTCATAAAATGCATGTTTTGAGGCCCCCTGAATAAAGGAATCGCGCGTACGCATGATCCAGAAACAACAAATCCGATAAATACTTGACATTCAGATTTTACACCTTCCCTAGAAATAAGATTTTCAAGAAAATCCTTCCACCACAAACTTCTCGCTGTGGGAGATTTTTCTTAAGTTTATGATTTTCTCCAACAATATTTTAATTAAAATATCACATATGTACTTAAGATAAATAAAATGGTAAATAAAATTTATGTCTTCAATTTTCTAGGAATACCTGTGAAGTCCATTTCATTCGTAAGGAAATTTACATAATTTCGTGTAATTGGCAGAGAATTAAAAATAAAACGAGGAAAAAGCCTACATATTTTAAAAGACTGCAATTTATCAATAACTTCTTTGCGACATTACGATTTCGGAGCTATTACTGTTATGAGAGTTGCACAGTATTTCTCGCGACGTCACTGAAAGAGTATTGAGTTTGTCAGAATTTAGCGACGTTAAATGCTTATCAATTCGATTTCCTTTGGCCTTCTTGTACATCCAGCAAAATGTATAGTAAAACTGTTTCTCCAACAATTTATTTGCTTAAATTAAAGTAGATAGAACAGCACATATGAAAACTATGTAAAAATAAGGTAAACAAAGACATTTTAGCGAATATTGATGCAATCACTTTTCGGCTTTTCTATTCATTTCGGCACATATACCTACTCCCTGTTTAACATGGCGCCATTAATATCTGAAGTCATGTAATCAACTTTACCTTTGGAACATTTCCTCATCTGCAATTATTTCACTGTTCACTTTTTGGTCGTTATTAAGTTTGCTTCCATTAGCTTTTCTCTCACTCATACTTCTGGACTCTAAGGAGGATTGCAAATAATTCTGGCTAAAGCCGGAAATCCATTCCAGTAATTCCGAATTTACAAACTAGCATGACAGCCATCAAACAATGAGGCAGTTACACCTTCCATTCTACCTATTTCCTATGCCATTCCAGCTCATCTCTCTTGTAAGCGTTTCCTCTTCCTGGTCAGCTTCAGCACTGTTGACATTCCTTGTAAAATAAATTCAATAGACATTTTGTACCTAAAGTTCTTTAAACGGGCTACCCTCTTTTCTTCAACAACATCCTTGGAACTATTTCCTCACTTTGTCGCAAAGTCGGTATTTCCACGATACCTCATTTCACACAAAACCTAATATTAACCTTTTCAGCATTTTTTCATAGCTTGGCGTCCTCCAAATGGGTTCTCGATAACGGTTTATGCTGGAACATAAAACAATGCATTGGCTCTACTATTTCACTTCGAATTGGCAACTGTTGTCATTCCAATACTATAGTTTCTGCCCTTTACTTACTGTACCACCATTCATAAATAGTAATAAAAAATACCAAACTTGATATTTAAATGCTGCATCTCAAAATGATGCGACTCGAACATTAAGAAATATTATCCACTCTAAACTACATTATATATGGAAAATTTTTCGAAAGCTTTCGATTTTCTCAAAAAGGGCACTAATGGTTTTTATGAACATGCTGAATGTTTAAGATATTTTGATGACAAATGGAATACGCATTTTAAATCCTCTAAGATTAGCCTCTGAAATCCTCTTCAATCTGAATGCATTTTGTGCAATTGTAAACCGTAACAGATAGATAAAAGAGATAGACCTACGGTTGTCAGGATAGAATCTCCTACAAATTTGATTGTCCGTTGTAGAATATTTCATACCACTTTCTCATTTTTGTTACGTTCATTACTGAATCAGCACACCCTTCCTAGTTTATGATAAACGTCTGCTTGGAACTCGGATCATTTAAAAATTCAACATCTCTCATCTCAGAGTAGCCGGCGTAGACCTATCGTTCCATTTGAACAATCGCAGAATGTAAAATAACTTGTTCCTACTGGTACAAACACAATGCTTGAGCGTCGAGGAAAGCTTTTCGATATTGGATAGAACCGATAACAACCAGCCTCTCGGCAATGCGTTAACTGCACTTGCTTCCTGCAATACCTTTGTGTTTAAAAGTAAAATACTAGTAGCCAATTTTCTACTTCAAATCTCTATTTGTATTTCATTTGTTTTCATAAAATTCTTCTTGATAATCTGTAGTTTCTCTAGCGAACTCACAACTTCATAAATAACGCAAACACACCTGGGGTCAAGAAAAGGGCCATCAAACAAAGACAAAGCATTCATCATAAGCAAGTTTAAGACAAAACAACAACAAGCCTTACGAGGACAGTTAATACAACGGAACGCTCGCAGATGGCGCGGGATTATATAGCTGCCACAAGGCATTACTCTGTTCGTGAAGGCACCTGTGAGTGGCTTTGAAATGACTTATTTTACGACAGACGCTGCTAAAGGCTTATGCATTTCTAGAAGGATGTAACGCATCAACTGAGTAGTGGAAAATAAATGTAAGTGCTATAATAATCAACACTATGATGTTAGTTCGACTAAGACAAATGACACTATATGAACAATTGTGATCAACATAAATTTGCAAGAATAGCAGCCTATAATTATTATTTACGTTAAAATGTGGAGTATACTAAGGTCAGGAAAAAATTTAGAACACGTCAGTCACAATGACAATCTTCCTATCAGTAAATGTCACTGCGTTTTATGAGAAAGGGAGGAAACATTGAAAGAGAGAGAGAGAGAGGGGGGGAGGCGGAAGTCAGAAGCTCCGTGATAAGGAGTCGCAGGCCGTGGAACGGTGCAGGTAGGTCTGATGTTTAAACGAACATACATGACAGCTCTCAAGAAAGAGATTGGGGGCTTATAGGAGAAGTTTATTGCTATGGAAACGTAAAAAAGATTGCCACATTGGTTATACTGGTTAATCACCTATTCCTCGGGTCCCATATCGGTAGTTGTGTGCGGTAAACAGTTTGATTCAGCGCTGAGTTGTCTTGTATCTTGTTAGTTACTTCGTTAAACCACTATTAAAATATGTCGTTATGGAACCAAGACTTAGTGGCAGTACGATTAGAGGTAGACCGAGCATTCATGGCCCAAGACAAAGATCAGCTTACAGTCGAGGTGTCACATTGCACAGCTAAGCTAGAGAATTTGCCTGTTCTTATGAAATTCTTTGAACAGGAAGAGAATTCCCTCCTTCACAATGAACCGCTTATTCTTTTTAACCAAATGAGAAAAACGACGCATGTGTCCTTAAAATAAGTGAGACGAGTGTTTCTAAAGAGAAGCAGTTACAGCCAGATCCATTATGAATTGTATAACCTGGAAAGCAAAGACCAAGAGCATCTCCATAGAGCTCAATTAGATGCCATAAGAAGGACATCTACGACTATTACATCCAAAAGCAGCATCCTTTCTTCTTTCTTGTCTTAAAGAAGGCAGAGTTATTTGAAGGAAGTCTTAGCTCTTTAAACAAAGTCCTCCATGATCTGGGATTGAAGTTAAAAAAAATAAAGGAAAACTGATACTCGAAATATCATAAATCGTATCGCTAAGGACTTTGTTTTTAAGAGAACTGCTGAATAAGAACTTGCATGAAGTAGTGTGATTGGATGAAACCTGCTTAAACGACTACCACACTGTGTCAAAGGTATAGACTGACGACACACTTGAAAATACGACAAAAGGACCTATAGGAAAATTGGTCATGCCAGTACGTTGCGTGGTTTTGTTGATGACGCTCTCTTGCCCTTCAAATGAGGAAAAAACTGCAGACTGTGACGAAGAAAAGAGACCATGACGATGAACTCCTGCGGATCAAAATTCCGCCACACCAGCGGCGCAGATATGATCTCAATTGACAGAGTCGTTAATAAATTATTTTAAAATTATCACACCTAAGACGCTATAACACAGTGAGTGAGTATTGAGAACAAGTTATTTTTGTTCTTAAAGTAGGCTAACATAGATTAAATGTGAGGTGAGGTAAAGTCGAACAGTTGTTTATATGTTTCGAGTACGGCGACGTTGCAGCTCCCTTCGTGGAGAAACAGATGACCACGTATCTTATTTTAAAAATTAGACTGTAGTTCACGAGTCAGTGTGGCTCAGTGGTAAGGAAACCGCAGGCAGTGTAACCGTCAGTGGGGCAGTTCACGAGCGAATATCGGAGTAGCTGTGTTCATAATGCGCGTGCAGTTCTGAGTAGAAGGTGAACCTGTGCATATATTAGAGAAATTACTAGCAGAAGAAGTTTGTATGTGCTAAAGAGACATAAAAACATTAAAGAGATGTCTTGAAGCTGTTTATTTGTGTAAAACAGATGGTGATTGTGAGTTAGTATTGCGCTAACAATTTTGGTGACAAAACAGTTTAACACGACGATCTTGTTTTGTCGTCTCTGCCACAACAGAGATGAAAGCTGAAAAATACATAGAACAATATACCACTTGTTGGATTTAGAAGGCATTTAAAAGGAATATTGACTTCTTCTGTGGCTCAAGCTCCTGTTGTACGTGGGGACACGGGTACGATTTCCAAGTGCGGGATGAGAATTTGTTTCTAACAAAGATATATTCCGTATTCTCCCCAGTATGGAAGTATGAATGACTGTGAGTTAATGTATACAATCCAAAGAGATCCAATTCTACTGTACAAGCGTTAACACAATATGTTCCAAAAGAGAGGCCATTGATATGCACACTGAAGTTAGAGGAGTATAACTGGATAAAAATGAACAGTATGTAATTAAATTTGAAACATTGTGTTAACGAAATTGTATCAGTCATCGCGGTACTTTTCTACCATCGTACTGCTGTGGGCTAGACCGTGGAGGTCTGTTGCCGGCTACGGAATACACACAGTATCACGCCAAATATGAATGAGAAAACCAAAGAAAAGACTGTGACTAGCTTTGATTGCAGGAGAAACAAAACATAAAGCAGAAAACGGCAAATTTTCGAAATAATTTAACATCCTTCCTGGGTATGTTACCTAAGTAGAGTCATATATTTTGTAATATGTTAATTTTACTAATGAAAAATCTCGCTGATGCCCATGGAGAAAATACGAATAAACAGAAGAGAATTTTTGATATGATTTATCCTTTAATGACTTAACGAAAGAGGTATAGATTATTTTAAACAGGCTAACAGTTGTCTTTCCTGAAAGTGTGTTGTGCGAAGACAAAAATTTAATTAATTTTCACTAGCTTGGAAAAGGCAACGATGCTAGAGAAAAATATTAGAAAAACTTTTATTACGCTTTTCCACGACAGCTTTGCAGTGATAATAAATTTTAGACGTACCCTACAGAAGTAGTTCATCATTTCTGTCTTGTGTTACTCTTCAACACGTTTGGCAAAAGCTCTCTTCGCCACACGCGGAGGTAAAAAAAAAAAAAAAAAAGACACTCTACAAATGCGATGTTTTATACACCAGAAGCCCTCGACAAAACACATATACGTACATTTAACACCATGAATAAATGCTATGTACATGCGCTAAAGAAGAAAAGGAGGTAAAAAGAGAAAGGGTTCATACTTTAGCAGCTTTATATTAAATTTTAGTGAAAGACGCACTCGAAAGAATAACCTTCTCTGTCTTTTATATTCCAAATAGAACAATGACAATAAAATACTCTTACTAGACATGCTCTGAAACACTTCAATGCTGCACGTGACAGATTGTGAAAAAGTTAAGAGAGCAAAACAACCGAAAGCAGAGCAAATATCGTCTGGATTGTGTACACAATAGTGAAAAGAAAATGAGCTAACGACCTTTGGAAAAAATGTTAAAAAGCCAAGAAATAATTGAAGGGATATATAATTAGTACACTTTTAAAAAGTAAACTCCATAGCTACTGTTTTGCTACGTTTGGGAGCTTAGTAGAAGTACAATTTTATTGTTGGTATTCTTCTGCTGTTGATTATTGGTTATAAGCATACTTAGGAATTAAGCAGTTGGATTCAAGGTATATACATTCAAACTACTATCATTGTTTAAGACAATAGATTATAAGGACCGAGTGATGTAACGGCGCCGCTGTAGGTCGCGGGTTAGATCCCTGTTGACCGCGCACTTGGACTGGATGTTTTGTGTCAAACGCTGGGTTGCTTACTTTCATATCACGATTTCCTCGCTAACATTTCACTTCATTATCATCTCTGCGGTATGCTTTCAGGCTCGAGCATATGGCAGTGCGGGACAGATGGCGCGGATGCTCACGCATGATTAGAGCCTTTAATTGTAACTAAAGAGAGTAGACAAGAAAAAATGTCATTCTTGATCCAAGTTACGCCGAGAAGAATGTTATTACACATACTTAGATTGTACTTCAGTTTGTCAATAAACAAACCAATATGTGTGTACATACTTCAAGTTGATGGGAAGAATAAAATTATCTATAGTTACCTACCTTTGGCAAATACATACCACATACCAATATTACAACATATGTTTTCCGTTTCAAGACAGCAATTTTGAATTTTAAAACGTATAGAAGGTATGAATTGAACAAAATATTTTCCAAAAAGTTACTAAGGTATACATCCGATTATCGCTGAAGTCTACTGCATTTATCTAGTATATACAACTACATTTGTAAAATAAATTAGGATGAATTATGCTTTATTTGACATTTGTATTGGGAACATTATATGTGAACATTAACTTATAAGGCTAAAAATGTTGCTCCTTTTTATTTTCTATCATTATATTTAGCTTTTATTTTCCTATGCTGTATGTCATCACTATCGTTTGAGAACTTTGAGTAAGGGCGCAATTTCTGTTAAGTGGATAGGGTCCATAGCATGAAACATACACAGATCTATATTTCGTAAAAGTAAATATTTATTTTACACGAAGATGAGCATGTTAAAACAGAACGTCAAACAAACATGCCCTCTTATCCATACAGTCGAAGCTTTTACAGTGTTTTAGCAGTTATGAAGCAAAGCAGAATTTCAGTTACAGCTATAAATGTTGACATTGCATTCGTGATGAATATTCATCTATATGTATTGCTGAATATCATGGATTTCCTCGAAGAGACCTAGCTATACACTGAACAAGCGTTGCCTTATCCTTAAGATTAACGCAGATGAATTTAACTGGATCTTCAGCAAGTATCTAATGAACTTAATCTGTCTTTGGTATTATCATCAATGATGCGGATACTTAATTAGCAAAAGCTCTCCCTTTCCTAATCTGCTCAGAGCCTGATATTGGAAGAAGTTCGAGTTATATTACTTCAAACCCCAGTTCCTCATTAAGTCAGCTTCTCACATAAGTATTACAACAGAAAAGCAGATGTGCTATAGCTCCATTTGTTACACGTGTACCATTCAACTACTCGACTATGTATATTACATCCATGCATGCATATCATTTGATAACATGACTCCTTAACACATGCCCAAGAGCACATGACTAATGGTCTGTGTTCACTTCCAATGATTTTACTCGACTTAAGATTTTTCTTACAGTTTTGCGCATTCAAAATGCTCCATACGAAGTTGTTTTTAAGCAAGCTTATTGAATTACTCAGCAGAAACTCAGGAAGAATATATGTAAAAAAATTATATATCGCATTAATAAAAATGGAACAATGCCTGTAACTCCGCTGTTGCAACTCTAAGAAACGTTATTTTGTATTTTTAGAAATGCTGTAAGATATTCTGACTTTGTGGGTTCGTAGAATTAAAAGTCCGAGTTGCAGATATTCCAAATGTTCTTTATTTCCGTAGAAATACACTGTTCCATTCTCACATAACAGCATTACGTCACATACACACCCCAATCTACCAAGGTCGATGACAATAACAAACAACGTTCTGATTACATCAGCTCTCATTACAACACTACAGCTGTTTACTCCTTACGACTCTTCACGACTGCTCTTGGCGAGTCATCGCCTTTCTAAATACCTCACTGATAAATTCTAGATATTTCCGGAACAATAAAGAAACCGAATAATCTCTATCAACCAAGACGTCACCATAAATTTCCATTTATCTCAGTTTGTTTGTTTCGGCAGACCTTTATCTCGCGCTATCTTTAACTGCTTATGCAAGCTCTTTATTACCGTGAAACACTATCCGTCTGTTATCTACGAGTATTTGCGCCGAAACTTTTATACCCGTTGCCGCGCAATATCAACATGCCCTAACATTAATATGATTGCAAATAGAGGGTGTGAGCTTTTTTGTTAAATGACCACATTTCCTTTTTCTCCATTTCTCCAGTCCTCAAGTCTCAGAACGTACAACCAATACCCTTTCAAACAGCAATTTAAATTTACTAGGACCTTACTGCATGTGTACTGAGCAAATAAAACGCATATTTACTTCAAATTGAGCAGGTTTTAAATTAAACAATACAGTAGGCCACTTCAATATGTGGCTTTGGACTGAAGAAATAAGACAAAAGCTAAGCTAATAAGGACAACAAGGTTTAGTACATCTCAAAATTTTCCTTAAAGTAATTAGTTATGGTACAACTTACAGAAAGACAATGGATTGAAATACCAATGATGATCGAATATGGTGATAAGAGGAGGACTCAAGAAGTGGTTTGTGTCTTGTTTAATGCAATGCATCCAGAACGAAGGCTTACTCATTATACGGTATGCAAAATTTTGGAGAAAAAAAATCAATGAAACTGGAAGTGTTAAAAATAAGGCAAAGTCTGGAAGGCCAAAACGAATTAAGGTGGTGATCTAGCACTTGATGTTTTATCAGTAGAAGAAACCTCACATTTATCTACTCGCCAGCACATTATGGAAGGCAGGTGGTGAATTAACTAAATCATGAATTTCCAGGAAGATGGGTTGGCAGAAGAGAAGTATTGAATGGCCACCAAGATCTCCTGACCTGAACCCCATAGACCTTTTTCTTTTGAGGATATTTGAATTGGAGGGTTTACAGGACCGAACAAGAGATCTTGAAGTGTTAAAGCGAACAATTGGTCAGGAAATTCAACTGATCAGGCGAACATTGTTGCTGGAAAGATTACTTAATTTCAAAGTCAGACTTCCGGATTGTTAGACAGTAAATTGAGGCCATTTTGAATAACTTTGGAAGTGGATTCATCGTGTGTTACAACACAGCACCACCACCACTAACTTTGTTATAAATGTGTTTTCTTGGTTTAAATTTCACGTTCTGTAACATGTCCTAATAAATTTAAATTACAGTTCAAAAAAGCATCTATCTACCTGTATGTTCTGAGACCTGAGGGCCAAAACATGAAGAAAAAATAGTTGTCAATAGAAAAGGCACGCCCTATTCAACATCATAGTAATATGAAAATATGTTGATATCTTATCGCTTTTCTAAAAAATATCACTTCACAAAACAAAGTTACAAGTATTGTTCCATTCTTTTTACTCACCCCGTATATTTGTTTTATATATTAATATTCAACAATAATAACGTTATTTTATTTAAAAATATTATTTATATATCCTGAGAAGTGGCTAATTAACATCATAAAAGAAAATTAAACGATTTTTCAATGCATCTAAATGTAATTTAAAATATTTATTACTGTGGAGGAGTAACAATAGAGAAAAAACTGCAGATTTTAGAAATTTCACTCGTACGAGGGCTATCCAGAAATTAGATTACGTTTTCGTCTGTTTCCGCTAGGGGCGGGGCTAGCGCGGCCATCTTGGGGCCAGAGCGTTGCGCAGCTCAGTCGGCATCTAGCCGTGCTAGTGAGAGGTTCGTGCTGTGCTCCGTTCAGATACTGTGACGGTTTGAAATGTCTGCGTTAATTGAAAATCCCGCGAGCTGCGAGGTGCGTGCAGTAATAAGGTTTCTGACTGCAAAAAACTGTAAACCGATAGAAATCTATCGGCAGCTTTGTGAAGTGTATGGGGACAACATTATCACTGAAGGTGGAGTGCGTCAGTGGGTCATCAGATTTAAAAATGGCCGAACCAATGTTCACGACGAAGATCGAAGTGGGAGACCCAGCATAGTGACTGCCGAACTTGTCGAAAAAGTCGATGCTAAAGTCCGTGAAAATCGAAGGTTCACAATAACGGAACTTTCTTTGAGTTTTCCACAAATTTCGCGAAGTTTGTTGCACGAAATCATCAGCGAAAAGCTTGGTTACCACAAGTTTTGTGCAAGATGGATTCCAAAAATCTTGACAGAGGACCACAAAAATCAGCGAATGGCTGCAGCGTTGAACTTTTTGGACGTTTACCATAAGGATGGTGACTCTTTACTCGATCGCATCGTTACTGGTGACGAAACATGGGTGAAACACGTGAACTATGAAACGAAATTGCAATCAATGCAGTGGGGGCACACAAGTTCTCCCCAAAATCCCAAGAAATGCATGCAAACAATGTCGACAAGGAAGATGATGGCGACTGTTTTTTGGGACAGAAAAGGTGTGATTTTGGTGGACTTCCTGGAAAGAGGCACTACAATAAACTCTCAAAGGTATTGCCAACCTCTCCAAAAACTCAGAAGAGCCATTCAAAACAAGCGCAGAGGAATGTTGAGCTCTAAGATCTTGTTGATTCACGACAACGCCCGGCCCCACACGGCAAATGTCACTCGTGAAGTTCTTGAATCTTTTAAGTGGGAGTTGTTTCCTCATCCGCCGTACAGTCCCGACCTGGCACCGAGCGACTTCCACCTATTCCCAGCAATGAAGAAGTGGCTGGCTATGCAGCGTTTTGATGACGACGCACAGCTGCAAGAAGAGGTAACGAAGTGGTTGAAGGCGCAGGCGGCCGAATTTTTCGACGAAGGAATTTCCAAGCTCGTACATCGCTACGATAAAGGCCTTAATTTGAATGGTGACTATGTCGAAAAGTAGTATTTGAGTGTGGCTTTCATCTGTATATAATAAAATTTGTTTCCTATACTTTGTTTACTTTTTATTCCAAAACGTAATCTACTTTCTGGATAGCCCTCGTAGATATCCATATTATTGTTCAGTATTGAAGATGTTACCCAGTAAAACAATTTTCTCTTAATCTCTTTTATTTTATTATTAGAAACATTAAAGGTATTCCATTTATTCCATCTGATTGTCAGATATAAGCGTTTCTGAGAACCCACAACACCACAGTGGGATCTGAAAACAGCTAAGGTGCCCCCCCCCCAAAAAAATGAATCACTGTGTCCAAAGGCTAAAATTAGCAAATGTAAATTTGTATCAGGTGAAATTGAGAAATCTGTATTTTTATAGATGTTTTTAGACGATGCTAAGCATTATGGGCACATGGATCTTTTCTGACTGTATCCTCCCTTGATCTAAACGAACACACGCTGTACTCCATTAAGCCACCGGATACATACATACGTATATACCAAGCGAAACATGCAGTAGCTCATTTTATTCATATTAGTTTCAACAAGTATGAACGGTTGGTTGCCTGGAAGCAGTGCACCCAGAGATCAACCAGAGTACATTTTCCAGCCTTGTTTGTTGGCACAGCACTTGTACTAGCCCACCAGCCCTACACAGAATGATGCATTAGCTCGCTTGTAGCTGTTGATTCATGGTGGGACTTGGTTCCGCCGTGAACTCTCTAAGTCGCTTTTGAAGGGGGGGGGGGGATGATATGCTCCATTTTTATGAGCTTGTAAGATTTACGGTAGTTTGCTCTACTTGTTTTGGTATGCTTCAAAAAGCATTAAGCCTATGAAGTTGGAAAAATCATTCATTTTTCTTTTGTAGTAATGTAAAGTTTCAAAAAACTTCCCTGTAGCAATGGTTATAATGTACAAAACCTACCACAGCAGTATAGTTTATCTAGAGTCGAAATAGCTAAGCACTACTGCAGCCGCGACTGGTGCTCAAATGATAAATAGACGCAAAACTCTTTTCAATATCGGCTCTTAATCACTTTAACAATTGTTAATTACGAATAAGATTGTTATACAAGATTTAATTAAGGGAGCGCCAAGCGAGCTTAATTAACCATATACAAGGTAAGTTGAGTTCATTATAAAGGTTAATCGTTATACCACATTGTAGAGTATTCTGAATTATACGTTTTCAAAAGAAACGTATTTCTGGCGAGCGGAAGCAGAGTTCGATCCCGGGTACCTACGTGGAGATTATTCCTTGCTTGGAGGTATGAAACGGGGTGAATTCAGCTTAATGATGCCAACTGGATAGCTATTCTGAGTCCCGTTCCTAAAAGATCAAGTTGTGGTTCTCTTACGGTCGGGGAAGTCCTTTTTTTTATTTTATTCAATGATCGATCAGCAGTACATGCTTTACAGATCCTTGTTGGCTAATTGAATCTCTATGAACTATATAATAACATGTAAGGAAAACCAAGTTGGCTCCTATTATCTTCTTAACACTGTGAAACAAGAGAAAAATAAGTTAATTAAAACAAACAAGTAATCAAAGAGATAAGAACAACAGTCATTGTGAAACAATATTCATAGTTTTTTTCAATCAGAGTCACTAAGGAGGAGATCCTGTGGGAGTCGTCTCTTCAGGCGCGTGGGCGCGTGGGTTCGTACGCCGATGTCGTACATAACAGCTCCTGGAACATCTGGCAGGTTTGAAAAGAAGCGGGAGGCGATCTGACGTATGTACTGGTGAAGAGGAAGGAGACCAAGTTCTTTATGCAGTTGTTGATTTCTTACGTACCAAGGGGCATCCGTGGCGATGCGCATAAATCGATTTTGCAGGACCTGTAGCCTTCGGAGATGAGTTGCTAGCCGAACCCCATACCTGGGAAGCATATGTAGCGCTAACCCCCACCACCCCCATCCTGCACTCCTCCGTGGCCTTGGCAACAGCCGGTAGATACGTCTATATTCTGTATAGGTGAGACGACCCAGTCCGAACAAAACAAAATTTTATTTCATTTTCCTTGTGCTTAGAAAAGCAGGTGCAAAAAGTTTTCGTTACTTCATATACTAACGGAATAGTTTTCTTTGGAAAATAATGTTTCAAAACAATGCAAATAAACTTTTCAAAATAAGAGAAGACAGTTTTTGAAAACAAAATTGTTTACCGTAAAGTTGAATCGAGATTTCCAACCTTTTTTTCTTCCATTTAACGGCAGTGGTTATATCGGCGGCCGTCCTCCTTTGGAACATCGATGGTGTTAACTCGTATACGTGGGTTGCTTGTACTTTGTATTTTAATCATTATATCAGGCACACATTCACACACTCATTCGTACTTCCAGACTCTGGGGAAAATGGGGGATCATCTTGGTTGGAAAAAAATTCCCAGAAGAGACTCGAAACCGGGACCCTTTGCTCAGCAGGCAGGTGATCTGAGCTACGGCTGAGCTAGGGCCAGCCTTTTTTTTAATTTATGTCTCCAACTTCAAGTCATATCGGACGACGAGTGAAATGATGCTCAAATGAGCGCAGAGTCCATAGAGCCTAGAGGCACCCAATATTCATCTTTCAGGATAAGGGGAAAACTGCGGAAAAACTTATCTAGATAACTCAGTCTGGGCGAGATTCGAACTCAGGACGTCTTGTACGTGGGGTAAACACGCGGACGATTTACCTGCTAATGTTTTTTAAGAAATGGAGGTTTAAAGCAAAATAAAACAAATGCATATAAAATAGCAATACTTTTAAGTTTTCATTCATACCCAACATTCTGTTAATATGTGCAGTTCAAAGTACCATAGTAAGCGAGCTTATTTTTCCATTACATGTTTCGTTGTAGTTGTAATAACGATTCTGATAGCCACGATCCGATTCCAGCACGGATTATCAACTTCGTTACATGTACGGCGTATATCCATTTGTAATAAAAAATCTCTGACATTAAATGCGTGCTTTTCATCGCCTTGGCCGTTCCACCCCTTCTGCCGACGACCCTGGTGCACGATATCGGTCTTTAGATGAGTAGATCGTCCCGCTGCATAGTTATAGCAGAGAAGTTGCCGATATATCAGGGGTTTGCACTGCTATTGTGGTTCCCCAAAGAATTTATTGCCTTAGGCCAAAGAACTGTAATGTACATTGTTGTGCATAAAAATTGCCACATTCTCCAGGTTCAACTTATCTCAAATAGCCAAGCTTTGTTTTCACCCAGCCAATATCAATTCTCCTCGACTGGCCTAAAAATTCTGGGATACAAAAGCGAACTAATGAACGATGCTATAAAAGATCTGAAACGAAAGGATGGCCGGATATCGGCTCTCTTCACAAGTTTCGCTACGTTTGATTCACAAAGAAAACCTAAAGCATAATTAATTCAGCCTTCTACAGGAAACGGTGAAAAATTATTGTCATATGTCGTTGAAGTAGAAGACACGAGCGACATTTATATGAACTCTCATCAGGAAATGAAGCAATTGCCATGGAACAGCAATAAGAAATCAAAGTTTTAATTACTATATTTAACAGTATTAATAAACAAGGTTCTTAATTTAAGACTTTATTTCTACATTTATGTTACATTTTAACTTTGTGCCAAAATTCCTAGCGTCTGCAGTGATAACATGACTAATATTAGCTACCAGTTGGGAGTTCGCTCATATTTTGGGGAAGGTAGCCTGCCAATCTAGTGGATTGGGGTGTACTTAGGATATAACCCATTTTATTATTAGACTTACATCGCAAATAAGCTGTTGGCAGCAGCAGAGCAGATCCTCCTCTCTTAGCAAGTAATTTGCTTCACGAGGGTAAGGTATTCTGAAGTTTTTGATATGAATTGATTCCTACTGGATGGAAGCAACATACTCTACTCTAAGCAATAAGGATGTGACGGTTGGGGAGACACGGCGAGTATTGCAGTGATCCTAGTTGAAATGTCAGTCTAATTATAAAACGGAAGTTCGCTGGCAAATTTCTCAGTACCAACATAAACAGCTGCATTCCATCATCGATCCTTTTTATGCACGTCAGTATACGCATTTAAAGCCCAGTGTGCATATAAAATACCATACAATACGTATTGTACAAGTATTTTGGAATTTTCTATGCACTATTTCAGTGATTCAACACACGGTGTGCCCACCTCGGTAGCATGGTGGTAGCGTGTCTGCCTCACGTTCAATAGGTCCCGAGTTCGAATCTCGGTCAGGGTGTTACCTGGATAAGGCCTTTTCCGGGGTTTCCCTTATCCTTAAAGACGAATGTCAGGTAGCTCTAAGCTCCAAGAACCCCGGACCCATTTGAGCATCATTTCACAAATTTCATTCATTGTCCGATATGACTTAACGTTAGAAGACGTAAATTAAAAAAACGGTGTTATTGTGATTTTCTCACCTTACCCAAATTGATTCAGGTAAATAAATAAATTCGTGTTGTAGAGATTACAGTGCAATAATACATGTTTATTTTAGTAAAACATATACCGGATCGACACAACCTCTTCTCTTTCTTGGGGGAAATGAATACATTTTACTTTAACTCGTGAAAGTTTGTTAGCAGATTATTAAAATACTTTCCCTTGTGTTTGAGGAATCGTCTTTTGTAAATTATATGTAACCAACTCTTTTAAGAGGTCTGTAAAGCACTATAATGCTGATGGATGACAAAATGTCAAAATGTATCTCTATGCTTAAGATTCCTTCTAAAGTTGTTTTAGAACTGTAAATTGATTTTCAGGTTCGTTACTGCGGATTATTGTGTGTACACATGTTACACTTACTGTCATCAATATCTGCAATATAAAAGGAAATTCCTTAATTCATTAACTATCATAATTTGCTAAATACAGAATAATATGGTAAATTACTATACATTCATAAAATAAAGATATAACATATAAACCAAGCTGTAAAACACTGCTATGCAATGGATTATAAAGTGAATCCTTTATCTAGAAAAGAGCTAATTGCCCTCCTGCTTTTAGCACAGCTGCAATTAAATGGCTTCTTTCATTGCTAAATAGCCTTCTTGAGGTTCATATATGGCGACGGTCGGTTAGTTCTAATTACTTTTTTTTTGCTATGTTTCAATTCTTGATGTTTAGTGATATGGACTTAAAGTAGGACAGCTTCAGACTCTTCGATCCTTCCCCACTTTAGTTTTAAACTAAGTTTACATCCAACCAATTGAACTGTATTCAACACTACATATTTAAGCCTATATGATATATTTAATAGCCTCCAAATGAAACAGAATAATTAAAACCTTTAATGCGTAACTTTCGAATTACAATTTTTCAAACAAAAGTTTACTTACTAATTGTAAGTCACAGTTTCTTGTATTTTTCATAAGATATCCAAAATAGAATAATTTAACGTACAAATACGTGATTTAGATTAGTATTATTATCTTCTAAAATGCAGTTTATGTTAGTGGACCGGTATTAGTTTCCTTTAAACTAATTATGTTTTAGGAGCCCTTATTTATAATTGATGTAAGCTTTGCAACGGGCATTTTATAAATCTATTTGAGAAACTTGATATTTTATCACTAAAGAGGCCAAATATTAAAAGTTACTTCGGCAGTAATTTTATCCTCTGTGTCCATAATTACTGTACTGCTTTAAATGACTGCAAAGAAGTTTAATAACTTTGAACTGAATATGCAGTATAAATATACGCAAATTATACCTACATTTCCATTTGTATATTATATTGATTACCTATTTATAAAAATACGCATACTAACTCTCCAAGATCCTTCTCCGTGGAGAATTGGGACAAATCATGTATAGCACTATGTTCTACAGAATAGTTTGATGGTTTTAATAGCAAGTGTTAATAATTTAAAAGACGCGATATTGCAACAAAGTTAAGTACTACTCATTTGTCAATCTGCTTGTTAATATATGTTGCACAATTCGACTATAAAACTTAAGGATCATTAAGGAATGTTGGGAGAACAATTTGACACTTATGTTTCCAGAACGCATAATATTGTACAATGCATTTGAGCCAGTACGACACTGATGCCACCTCAATATCTGCAAGCATTTGCTGCACTACCGAAATGCGTACGTGTTTAAAAACATTTAGTGTCCTATGCTGTGCATTCCTGTTCAAAATATACTCGTTTGACTGGCATGATTACATTTAACTGGATAACAAATAGTAATAACAAATAGTCTAGTACAGTATCCCATGTCCTTCAAAATAACAAAATACAGAACAAAAATAAAAATAAAAAGTAATAAAGTGGGGCTTCAACTTGGAATGTGTGTCGATGGCTTGAGAACTCCTCAGTTACCTCTGAGTTACACATATACATATATTAGCCGTGCAACAAAACGTTTGCATACATCACTGAGGTGGTATCAGTGGCGTACTGGCTCAGATTTACTCCACAGTATTATGCACTCTAAGAACATAAATGTCACATATCAAATTCTCTCCCAAAAGCCCTCTTTAACCCGTTAAAATTTTCTGTTGGATTATGAAACACTCTGTATATGCGGGTTGTCGGTAGCCGACTACAGGTCAACTTGCCACTGTACACTCCAATTAACTTGAGGTGGCAGGTGATTAAAGATGCGCTCTTAAAGAATTAGTCTGTTACCAATCCTGAAAGGAGGCAGATGATGATTTTATTCGTGTGAAGCTATTGATGATAAATTTATCAACTACTCTACATGTATAAATCACCTTCAGTCTTCTTTCAGATTTATTATCAGACTAATTCTTTTAGTGCGCTTTTTTACTCAGCCGCCACCTCAATTTAATTGAACTGTACTTCCCCTTCTTGGCAGTGGCTCCTTGCGAGTTAGGTATCTAGGTCAGCCAATATGCATGCTATTTGCATGTACTATATGAACTGGCAGTCGGAAAATTTGTAGTGCTAAACTCTGACCCTTTTCGAGATTAACTTTTACGGAATAATAGTATCCTATTTACTTAGGATAAGTAAAGCTTGTGTGTCCAAAGTTTCCGTGGAATAGAATTATGGTGAACTAGTGCATCAATTTATGGTTAATTTGAATAAATTGTTACCACAAATAGCACCTATTTAATACTAACACTACGGCAACACAATCAGAATAACTAGTGAAAAAGTAGTCTTAGAGTAAAAAAAAGTAATATTGCACGGAATAATAACTGGAAAACGAAGCGAATAAAACAAAAACCCTTGTGACTATTTGCGACATTACGAACGCTAGTGTTAACTAATTCTGTCTTTTGACGAAATCCTCCCTAAAAACGATATTTACATACGTTTTACAAAAGCATCAGCCAAAATGCATATGTAACTCTAAATCTATTTCCCATGGCGGTCATCACAATATGTCATTTGTCACCAAGTAATGCGTACTTCACACGCATGGGACATTATCATCCATCGCAGGAAAACCACAACGCACTTTCGTGGGGCCAAAACACGCGAGGCAACGGGGCCTTTTTCGAGAGAAGCCATTCTTTATACAACTTGTTTATTATTTACACATTGTCTATCCAGGCTGTAAATATAGTTTAATATTATCGTTAGTTTAAAATGACCAACATAATGTACAATACAGTACAGATAAAAGGGATCCCATATTTCGGTTGGATATAGTGCCAAGAAAACTTAACGCATTACCCATGACACACACACACACACACACACACACACACACACACACACACACACACACACACACACACACACACACACACACAAAGCAGAACAACTTGCAATCATAAAGGCACTGGAAGGAATAGATAATATGGGAATAGCACAAGCTAACTAGAAAATCAGCAATATATACGGACAGCAAAATTACACTGCAGTCATTACATAATACAATAAATCATAATCAAATGATAGAAACTGTAACAAACTAAGATAATTAAATAAAAACAATGGATACAGGGATAGGATGGATAACACCACATATAGGAATAGAAGGAAACGAAATCGCATATAAACTTGCGAAACAAGCAACAATAAATTATAGCATAGAAAGCTACAGCAGAATCCCAGAAAGTTCTACCAGGGAAAAAATACGAAGAGACACTCAAAAAATGGGAAAGAGAATGGCAAAGCACATCAAAAGGTCAAGAGACAAAACGATATTTTCCCTCATTAGCAAAACGACTAGAACGAAGAATTAACCTAACAACAAACCTCACTATCATCTTAACAGACATGGAAGACTGAAGACCCATTACAAGAGATTCCATATAATCGATGATTTTTTTTTAATTTACGTCCTCCAACGTTAAGTCATATCGGACGATGAATGGAATTGGTGAAATGATCCTCAAATGAGTCCGGGGTCCTTGGAGCTTAGAGATACCTGACATTCGTCTTGAAGGATAAGGGAAAACCCAGGAAAAAACCTTATCCAGGTAACTCACCCTGGCCGAGATTCGAACTCGGGACCTCTTGAACGTGAGGCAGACACGCTACCATCTACGCATAATCGATGATGCTACATGCACTGCAGCAGAGGAGACGAAACAACAGATCACATCCTGTATGACAGCATCAAATGGAAGAACCAAAGAAAAAAACTATGGATGCAAATAAGCAAAAAAAAAAAAAAAAAGGGGGGGGGGGCGAAATGGTCATTACATAAACCCGCACTTATCTAAAGGACTTCAGTGAATGTCAACTCAATCAATCTAGAAAGTGCAGAATAGCTAAAACAGAAGTGCAAATCAGTGTGTTAGTTCTAAAATACTTAAGTGATTATGTGAACACAATCAATCTGAAAAACACATAATAATTTTAAGACTTCAGTTAATATGAAAAATTAATTCGGAAAGAAAGCAAACCAGAACTTGTAATGTAATGGAACATGTGGATGAATAAAGGATTTAAAAAGAAACCACACACACACACAAATAATATATTATTTCTCCCTTCTTACATCTTTGGCAATAAATATTTGACTAGAACGATTTCAGATCAGGTAATGTATATCTAGGTGCATGCGAAAAGTATCATTCAGCCTTTCGTGTTAAAGGTCATAGAATTGAACTCTTGGGAGGAAAAGGAAAAAAAATTGCGACTTTCTAGCATATTCCACCGTTTAGGATACTTCAGAAAGAGAGAAAAGAAAAACAGAACAAGAAAGTATTTAACTCTAGATAATAAATAAAACTGAGAAAACCATTTCACACAAATTGTATTTTAATAAGCTACATCTTTAAGCAGAGTATAATTGAGCATTTACATTTTTCTGTAATAAACTTACCTTTATCAAAATTTCCCACTGCACAAAAATGTAGGTATAATTAAGATACCTCCCTGGCTTGTCATACACGTTATTCACACATGTAATTAAAACTGATCAACTTTGGTTAAACAATAAATATCAAATAATTTTCATGTAAAGAGTTCAATCTCTGCTCTGGCTGAGCACTGACTCTCAACGTTGCGGCTTCGATTTCGTTAAAAAGATAAAAAAAATAAAACTATCTGTTCCAAGGATGCTTTGATGTATATATCTAAACATATGTTTGCATATTCTGCTTTTTGCCATAATTTGTTTATAATGGTTGCTTAAAAATACGTGAGCTTTATGTGAATAGATCCAGCGGCATGCTACCAATGTTTCAGGAGCAAATTCCGGCTATCCTGTTACCACTCATCTCTTTGTAATAAACAGTAGCCAGTTACACAAAGGCAATGCAGTCATGATGACAATTCAACTTGTTTGAAACATTCGGAAGTATTACTAACATGATTTTCTGTGGCAAATGTCATTTATTTTTATATAGCTCCTGGGGAAAGTTCTTAGGAAAAGTTATTTCTCTCTCTATGTATATATTACGATAAATTAAAACTATATATATATATATATATATATATCGTTTTAATTCAAATAAACCTTTAAAGAAATAATTTCACTATAAGTTAGTTGAGGTACAAGATCAAGGAAACCGAATTGATAGCCAGCTGTTAAAAAAACCAGTAAGTAGAACAGGAACAAGACTTTACCAGAATTAACTGAGAAGTGGCAGCATTTAAAAAAAGAAAGAATTACTGAAAAATTCAAACACAGCAAATATGTTGGAAACGCTAACATCGCAATAAAATGATTCGCAATATGTGGTTTTAAATGCATTTACATTTTTTATGCTGCACACTTTAAAAGTATCCCTTATGCCCTACCAATTATGGTAGATTATACAATATACATTTCGAATGAAAAGGGTTTCAGAGACTATTCCTATAAAATCTAAGTTAATCATTTTGACTTAAAAATATCTTAAGTATGAGAAATTTTTTGACAAAGTCGCACAACTTCAGTTATATACACAGAGATCTGCCTTTTCATTATCTGCGTTCCGACGACTTTCTCTATTAAGACTGTACAAAATATTGTTAAACTTATTCTAGTACTTCTCTTAACATAAATATATTTTCATTCCTCTTTAATCATTTGCTTGTAGGCATTAGAATACAAAAGTCTAAAGCGATATCCAAATATTTTCGAACTCCGTCACTACAGCTTTGAAATTCTCATGGTTACTGCGGTTACATGGCTGCCGAAGTGATGAGCATTGCCATGAAAAACCGAGGATGTGGAGATAGACTCTTGACCATTCTAGAAATGTTTCAAACTTGTGTCTCCTGTAGAATTTTCACGGTAAAACATGGCTATAATCAGGAGTATATATGAAGGCGTTTGGGGGAAAGCATTGGGACGAGAGAGAGAGAGAGAGAGAGAGAGAGAGAGAGAGAGAGAGAGAGAGAGAGAGAGAGAGAGAGAGAGAGAGAGAGAGAGAGAGAGAGTACTGTTTCATTTTCGGTTGCTGTGCACCCATTGTCAGAAAACCGTAATTGGAGTTGTCTACTATGGTTGTATGCTATTTTTGTATAACAGTATTACTTTATTTTTAGTGAAAAAAAACGTACCTCTATATGCATGTAAAACAAAACACACGCCAGAACAAAAGGCACTCCTGAATAATTATTGGATGGGTCTCTTCAATATTCATAAAAATAAACTGATACAATCTCTTCATTCACCCTCAACGCGCTGGTCATGCACCACAGAATTCATGCAAATGCAATTTTTTCTCCTGGAATTTTCTGGTGTGATAGATAAAGTTTTATATATGAATAACTCTCTTACTTCAGACGGCAAGAATTAAACACCGCCTCAAATGCATTTTAGTCATTTAAATGGCGACTGATAAAAATACCATCTGATTTTTAGTACCCACCTTGCTGTTTCAGTTAGTCTCGGCAACTAGTTTCTTGCATTTCGACTAGAGGGTTTATGCATTAAACGTAGTGACCCAAGAAACCGAGAACTTGGTCCCCTCTCTTTCTTTACAGAACAAGCAGGCTTTGCGCTGGTGGTGCAAGTGGTGAATAAACTTGGCTGTACTTTAGAATTCAGTCAGTATTGTGCTAGGAGTGTAACAGCAGGGCAGTAGCTGAAGTTGCATTGCTCTGGTCCTACATTTTTAAAGCACCATTCTCTCCTTGCAAAGGCCGCCTGGCTGCTTTTCTGGAACCTACAACGCTACGGTGAAGTGTATTATGTTTTCATTTCTGTTCTGCGACAACATCGCCTCGATAGCATACACTATTGGGGAGAGAAGGAAATTTGTGGATGAGAACATCCTCGGAAAAGTAGAATAAAAATAAAAAGCTCAATGTCACAAACCGGAATTTGAAACACGGATCTTTGGCTTCTATTGCCGTTACCTTTTGAGGTACTGCAACATGCCGCTTTTACAATAAATTCTAAAACTAACTCTCAATTTTCTTTTTGTACTACTAGCAAGTAGGAAAAATGCGGCATTCCACCCGAAAATTCGATATCAACATTTCACCAAAAATAAATGTATTACGACCCTCTGAATCTTAAAAACAATATTTTTAGATAAAGGTCCTGTTTGATATTCAGCTTCAAGATATTTTAAGAATGTGAAACAAGCTTTTTTTAAAAAAAAGAAGAAGAAAAAAAAAAAAAAAAGAAAAATCTTGCGGGAGACCATCTTTTCCATAACAGTGTAAAAAATGTTTTCTCTCAAAAATAGTTTTAACAATGTTTATTTAAATAACAAAAGTTTAAGCTATTTTCATATCCTTAATTTTCTGGGGATGTCCTCAAAAGTGTTCTTCATTCTGGACGATTTTTGCATAACTCATTCACCGCAAGATACAGTCAAAATTCTACTGGACAAAAACGTCGATTCGTTAAAATACAAAATTTTTGTCCGATAATCTTTTTTAGAGTGAAGTATTTCCGGAATATTGCTCAACATTTGTACGAATTTTCTAAAACTTGTACTTTTCTCAAATGGGAATTGTTCAGATTTTTGAAATACATCACTTAGAGACCAGCTGTAAAAGATACATATTTCAAGGTGTTTTATATTCCAAAAGAAGATAATTTCTGCAAATGTTTATCTACATTAGTGAAACCGATATAAGAATAAGCATTTGTACGAACAGTTTGTACAAGAAGGCCATGTGAGTGCAACGTGAGATTTTTCTGTTAAACTATGCGAAACATAATTCAATGAGAAAGTCCCGAGCTTCATATTTATCCAGAAATTACGACAATCGCTATAGATTGGATTCTTGAATCGATTAAATGCCTTATTTTCAACCTACTAATTAATTCATACTAGTTTATAACATTATTTATTCAAATCTTAGTTAAGTTCATTTTTATGTAGTCTGAATTATATTGTAACTTTCTGGGTTCGTAGAATTAAAAGTCCATTTTGCAGAAATTCTAAAGTTCTTTATTTGCGTAGAAATACACTTACAGTAGCAGATTACGTCACATACACAATCACAGTCTATCAAGGTCGATGACAAACAGCGTTCTGATTACATCAGCTCTCGTTACAACAACACCCTACAATTGTTTACTCCTTACTGTGTGTACTACTGTTCACGACTGGCTCTTGGCGAGTCGTCGCTCCCTTAAATACCTCATTGATAAATTCGAGAGATTTCTGGAACAAACAAGAAATCGACTGTTCTATCACCTTCCAGAAGTGTAACTTAATCTGTATCGGCAAGTCCTTTATCTCCGGCGCTATGTTTATCTGCTTATGCAAGCTCTTTATCTCCGTGAAACACTATCCGTCTGTTATCTATTTGCGCCGAACCTTTGATGTCCGTCGCCACGACAGTATTCTAGAAATAGTTGATGAGAAATAATCAACGATAAAAAGACAAAAAAGAACATGAAAAAACAAAAATTATTCAGAAGCAATTTACTGAAATTTATTAACTTAGATGATGGCATTTATGAGTCGCATTAGATCTCGATTTATCTTTTGCTGCTGTTAGAATTTGCTCCGGTGTTACCTTGGATGCCGCACGCTATGCGGGGAAGCGGATGTCGCCTCAAGCAGCGTCTTCTGGGGTCATAATCCTTTAGAGACCTAAACAGGCGCTTTGATGACGTGGCAAGTTGACAGAATTTTGCTGCCCAGAGGCTAATTTCATCCTCCTCGAATGGAAGAGAGGTTCGGGAAAGTAACGGCCTAGGATAAATGTATCTGAGTCATGTGTTCTGTGTCCGTTGGAACCATAATAAACACTCTACCCCAGATTTCGCAGACGTGTGAGATGATGGGACTCTGGGCGCTTGGAAAAGGTGCAATATAATGCATAAAGACATCCCTGTACTCAGCACGAGATATAGTGAACCCGCCTTGGTAGCGTGGATGGAGCGCGTCTGCCTCACGTTCAAGAGCTCCCGAGTTCGAATCTAGGTCAGGGTGAGCTACTTGGATAAGGGTTTTCCGGGGGTTTCCCTTATCCTGAAAGACGAATGTCGGGTAACTCTAAGCTCTATGGACCCTGGGCACATTTGAGCACTATTTCATTCATTCCATTCATAAATTAAAAGAGAGAGAGAGAGAGAGAGAGAGAGAGAGAGAGAGAGAGAGAGAGAGAGAGAGAGAGAGAGAGAGAGAGAGAGAGAGAGAGAGAAAGATATAGTGAGACTATCGGCCCTTACATCCGCGCACAGCTGGACTTTGCACCTTCTCTTATACCCCGCCGGAAGCTGTTCTTTCTACTGATGGAATGTTCTAGAGTTAAGTTACTAGAACGTTCGACAAGTAACAAAGCGGCTCGCTTCCGGCTTCGTGACGTCAGTTATTGGCTGTCCTTGAAAGTTCCTTTGTTTGCTTCTCCCACCGACAAATAACGGTGAAGCACTTGTTTAACTCACGCTTGAGTGTGGTTGATGTGAAAATATTATGTAACAGATTTAATGCATCTGCATTGCTGTGTATTCGTATTAATAAATACAAACCTGTCTCTCAGGATGACGAAGGGTTGTGCAGCTACATGGCATATTTAAATCGCTTAACTCGTCCGACCTTGCATTGCACAGAGCTTGAGTCGTACACTGCATGGGGAAACGGAAGAATGCTGCCAGCGGGGCAACGTTTTAGAAATCAAAGCAATGTGCAGCAATGTTAAATAAAGAAGGGAGTTTTAAAGATATAAGCACTGAATTCCTATATTTTGAGTTGAAGCAAATACAAAAGTTAATTGAAAATGAGTGTAGTTTGCTATCTATTGAAATTATATCATAAAAAGTGCCTTATTTATTACAACTATTATAAGAGCCATTTGGCATATCTTTCCCCAGTAACGGTATTATTGATTCCAAGGGAGAGGGTTTAATGCCACCAAGCGCGTGAATGCAAGGGGAATTTTATTTTACGGAGCAACGTTGAGTGTTCCATAAAATATTAATAAGTACATGCTTTCTCTCTCATGTCGTATCGCAATTACTACCCTGGGATTTTATACAGTACAGTATCAGGCGGCTTTAGATGCGTAACAAGCCTTCGTCTACATCTGTGTGCGTTTGTACAGCACTAACATTAAACTTTCATGTGGTAGCATAAGTTACGTGAGGTAAACAGCGTGTGCTCAGGTATGACAGAGCAGTAATTTTTCAGTAGGATAACAACAGCCATTCTCCAATTAGCACTCTATAAAAATGAAAATAAGCATCTTCTTTACAGACCTGCAATTTTTAGATGCATTCGCTTACTGTAAACTAACCAATTCTGTTAGCAGAAATAAGTTCATACAAAATGTGTAATAGGTGAATTATTCGGACATTGCACAGGGTAGGACTAAAATTAAACATATAAAATAATAAAAAAAGTCAGTTCAAAATGTTTTCTTTTTTCAAGAAAATTAATAAGTAACTAAATAATAATGGTTGAGAAGATTACGGGACGTTCTAGTAGAAAATAAACGAATACGTAGTAGAATAATCAAATAAAAACTGACAATAAGCAGTTATAATTCACTTTTATGAACTGATAACATTTATAGAAAACCGAGAAACACTGAATTAATATAAATATGAGAACTGACAAAGCAGAGGGGAAAAAGCCAGATGTGCCTTTAAAAATTAAAAAATAAACGTTCTCCAAGGTAGTTCATATTGGACGATGAATGAAATTGGTGAAATGATGGTCGAATGTGCCATAGACCTTAAGACCAGACATGCATCATTCAGCATAAGGGAGAACCTCGGAAAAAGCCTTATCCAGTTAACTCAATCTGACCGAATTCGAACTTGGGACCTCCTGAATGTAAGGCAGACACTCTATCCTCACAACAAAGGGTCGGGTACTACAGTGCAAATTATTAAATCTCTTCATACAAATCTTCTGTTGACTATTAATCGAGCTAAACTGTCTATGTATTTATTATATTTTCTTCTAAGAAGGACACTAAAGGCACTTTAAAATCCGGATCGCAAATGATCTTTACATAACTACAAGAGAAAACAAGTAGTGACTTACCACATGAAAATATACAATTTTGAAAACTTACACCAATAACAAATAATATCTTGAAAATAGAAAGAAAACATTTGACACGAATGGTGCGTTTTAACGACAGCTACTTTGCATGCGCGCGCGCGCACACATACACACAGACACACACACACACACACACACACACACACACACACACACACACGCACACACACACACACACACACGCCACCCCCACAACCTTTTATTACAACCTTTTTTTTTTAATATCCAAGGAGTTTAAAACATGTATTTCCGCTTAATTCTAGGTATCGGCCTTTTTGGATGGAATACAACAGTTTCTTCAGTTACCACGCGTATTATTAGCATAATAGGATTCTGTTTTATATGAACTGTGATACGACGTATAGAAAAACTATGGCACTTGCGTTTAAAAATCGGCCTAGAAGGACATCTGAGATAGACTACTTATTACTAATTATTATTAGAATTAGGTACATATGTACTTAATATGTATTTTCTATTATGGAAAAACAGAACTCAGTAGGCTTAACAATAATTAAATATTTTCAGAAATTGTGACAGTGTATTCAGCAGGCCAGGGCCAGGGTATAAAAATGCGAGCTACGACTTCCTATTTAAGAAAACTAGTATAATTTAAAATGTCGGTCATATAACAAGGAATATGGTTATATCCATTAAAAATTATTTGACATATCTTGTGTGTTTTAACAAGATCTATATTTCCTGTAGTTTCTTACGGGTTACCACTTGAATAAAGATCATTCGGAATGAAGAAGAGTTCAGAGGACCTCAAGAAAATTTAAGATATACATTACAATAGACATGATAGTATCTTTAAAATGTGGCAATAAGTACTAAATCGTTATTTTCGAAAAATTTTCCATGTAAGGCTTAGTTTGGGGACGGTTCACTTTCTTGTAACATTCCGAATTCTTAAAACATTCTGAATTTAAATATAAATTTGGCATTTAAACTTGTTTAAATACTAAAGTAGTATATATACATTAGTATATATATATATACATTCAAGGTGGTCACAATATGTATTTCTAGCAAACTCTCATAGATTTAGGCTTTTTGGATGGAATGCAATATCTTCTGGTAGGTAAATGGTAGAGAAAGTAAAAGTAGCACTGCAACTATCATTTTGGAAAGTGTACCACTTTACTGAAAAACCATTTTAGCTTTATACGTAAGATGTATGGTACAAATGCCGGTTATGGTACTGAATTTACTCCTACTCCAACTTTCTAACATGTTGCTCTCTCAGAACAACCAGACAGAAACCGAAAGAGCCATGGTTCGAATCCCTGCTATGATGTTACATTTGACTTTATCTTTCCAGCCTACTCCTACATATGCCTTACGTAGAAGCAACAATAATCGTGTTTACTTTGAACGAGTTTTCTGTGATGCCAGGGTTCAGTATAAATGACCGTTTCTCGTATATTATTGAAATAAAGTTTAGGATGATGGAAAGCAAGCTTTATATTTATGTATCATGTTTTAATTTGCTTGCTATCATTAAAAAATGCATGATAGGTTTTAAAAGTTGCTATAATTGAGAAAAAGAATTCTAGGTCTTCAATTATTGGATAAACGTAGATCGATGCACTTACGGGACATTTATATGCTGTAAAATTTCAGTTCTGATTTCCATAATAGTCTTTCATTATGTATAATGAATTTACTAGGTTTAACTTACGCAGGATAGAGCTTTTAAACTAACCTTAAAGGATTCATTAAGTTGATGTTTCAGCATGTTAACCAGTTCATAGCCGCATTAATTTAAAGGCCGTATTCCATCTAAAATAATAGTGGAGAAGCAAATGTTCCATAAACATGTTTTCTTAGAAATAATTTCGAAAATTGAACACTACAAATCTTATCCAGGTTAATAAACAGAATGAATACTTTTGCCGAAATCTGATTGTTACATTATTCCTAACGGAAGTTTAATTTTCTACCTACTTCATGTTCATTTAAATATACTTATCCCAAAGTCGCGGGTTCTAACCTGGTCCGCACCCATCGAGTCCAAGCGTGCTTGAAAGCGACAGCCTTAGGTCAGTAGCCTTACTGGGATTAAAAACAACTGCAAGACGAAATTCCGGCTACGTTGTTATGATCATGGCAATTGACAAAGTCATTAAACAACAAGATTTTGTTCTTTAATCGAAATAAACTTTTGCGGTACTGGAGCAATGCTTTATCACTATAGTGATTGACAACTCCAGATTTTCTTCTCCGATAGACGTTATTTTCTATTAGAACAATTCATGATGTGTCTAAATCCTGCCGCTTCAACGTTAGTTTGCTTATACTCGGCTTCTGTTATTACATTTGCCTAATACAACATTTCTACAAACGTTTATCATAACTACTATACAGTGTATAGAAATAAATGAGTTTTAAATAATACAAACAAGAGGAATAGAACAATAATGTGAGTTGAGCAGATTTTAAAAACACTTATAAACTAGATTATTGTACCTAAAATAATAAAATATATACCAAATTAAGGAAAATTCTAATTAATAAGACCTTACAGGACTAAAAATGTGATTTTTGACAACTGTCGCCAAACGACTATGGTTACGTAAAAAAGGTTACATTATCGGAAACGAAGATCTACGAAACCGAAGATTAATATCACATCAATGATGAAAACGAATATACAAAAGTGTCCCAAACCAACTGGCTCTCTCAGGGCCTGCTAGCACTTAGCGGAATCGAAATATAATATGTGTATAGTGCTTCTCTCAGCTTTTAGAGCGATGTGGGGCAACACATTTAGAGTTGGTTAACTTTCCATGGTCTTCTCCCCTGATACGCTGCCGTCCTCTAGTAAAAGCATCCTTCTGTCGCAAAAAACCGACCAAACATTTCCGACTGCCTTTGTAGTAATCAAATAATCTAAATTAGGCTGCAAATCAAGAGATGATTCTTTTTGGAATTCGTGGAAAATCAAAAGGTGAGATTTAGTTGTTACATTAAATAAGCATGATGAGCAGTAAGAGTAGCACTTTTTCTGTCGTTCTCAAATCACCTTGATTGTCAGATCATATCAGGTGATGAACTAAACGAATGAAATTACATTTAAATTAGCTTGGAATCATAAAGTTTAGTTACCCCACGTGTATTTTAAAGATAACGGGAAACCCTGATGAAATCTTTTTTAGGCAACTCTTGGTAATCGAGATTCGTAATCAAATTCTCCACCTTACACAACAGTCAACACTTTTCTCACATAACCTATCTTAATTCGTACGGGGTATTTTACACTTCTGGGACTTTTTAAGCATATTTAATGGTTTTTAAAACATATATGACGTCAATTTTAACGGGCGTTTTTAAGTATTTTGCACTTTGAGGATAATTGCTACGCTGACAAATAGTGAATCATTTTGCGCGATCATGTTACTTCGCCAATACAATTAGAAATTACGTCTTTGAGTTTTTGTGTGGAATATAATGCAATATTTTATGTAGAATCAAGTTTTTCTGTAATATAAGTTTTGTCCAGAAAAGCTACAATGTTACGTGTGAAAGTACGGAAACGCTGGTAATAATGGCGAAATTGTTCTAGATCGGGTGACTGCCCGTCGTGATGATTTTAACACGATATCGGTATAGTTTGGCTAGCTTTAGAAGTTGTAACAACGTCTTACAGGTTTTTGTGGGGATGTAGCTATATTCGCTGCTCAAATCATCTGCAGAAAATATCGTATGGCAAGGCTTATGGTCTTCCAAGTCACCATCTTTCATCCACGGAGCTCCCAAAAGTTCATAAATAGCAATTTTACCTGCTGACGATCATTGGGAAATAGACATCTCTATCTGTCGAAAGAACTTCCGTAATATTTTGACTTAAAATATGCTACTACCATAACGCGTAAAGGTCTTCGTTTTTTATTGCGATTCAAGGTCTCATTCCAAAGTAACAGTTGCACTGACCTAAAAATAACACAGATCCATTCTCCAGTACTGTATGAATCCCTAATGCAAGGACTAAACTCTATATCGTTTCTGCCATATTTTGGAAATACTTAAACTCGTAGAGGAGGGAAAATCTATTAACCTTCACAACGGTGGGTAAACTTCATAACAATGCTGATAAACTGTATGCCCCTACATGATCATTACTATATCTCCGAGTATTGTCTTACAGTTTCACTGCCTTTTTGAGAGGAGCAAGAAATGCCTCGCGATGTTGAAAAGCTACCTCGTACGATCAATGCCTTCTTGGAGCTAAATGGCTACTGTCTCACGGCATCTATTAATGTGACACCTGGAATTGGAATTGTAATTTGTGGTCGTACGTTCCCCGGTTTTCTTTCCGAAATATCTTCCTTTATATTACTTCCGCTAAGTTCTGCTGTGTGGAATGCAGAACTGTACTTCTGGGTCTTGTGCTAGCAGCTTTTCTTTGAAGTTACTGTTTTAGGAACACGTAACCTTCTGATCGACTACAGGATTTGTATTTGTTATTTATATATGCAAGCCGCTTAGCAGTTTTGTTGTATACTAATAGAAAACAAGCAAGAGTAACTTGTGAACCTCGTTTTCAGAAGTTTCCGTCCACCTAATATATGGCCATGGGATTTTTTTCTGGTTTTCCCTGATAGCTAATGTAATGTAGGTTGGTTTCTAGCAGATCTTTTTGGTCATTTCCCTTTCATTCCCTTTCCTGGTCACGTTTCAGGTCTGATCAGTTCCGCGGCGTGAGGCTGTGCCTGACAAATATCGTGGACTGTTGTACAAAGGAAAGAGTATTCCCCGTGAATGATATGGGGTTATCTGGTTGTAAGGGATTCTCAGCGCCCTCTCTGAGCTGCAGTAATCAGCCGGATTTTTTGGGCTAGAAAATGCAGCGCCTTCTGCGCTTCTCTAAGTGATATCCGCCGAAACTATAGCCTTATATGGTTCCTTTATAGAGAGGTTGTAGCCACAATCGATCAATATAGGATGCGATGTGCTAAGACATCCTTAGACACTCATAATATCACACACACACACACACACACACACACACACACACACACACACACACACACACACACACACACACACACACAAACGGACACAGTTGTCACTTCTAAGTGTCTTGACATCATTGTTAGAAGCAAGTGTCAACTGTAAGGAGGACATAACGTAGTACGCGGGAGGACGAGAATTTGAATAGTAAGGACAACTTCAATCCAAAGAGAACAAATACAATCACAAAAGTAGACTCGATAACATGTTACGCAATGTCATAGATAAACGGCAAAACTACTTAAAATATACAATAAAGGGGTTATACTTCTACCAGAGTCCATTCATTCCAACAGATGTTTTTATTTACTTGGCATAAGGAGGCAGTAATTGTTTTGACAAATTCTTTTCGATAATAACACGCACACCCAGCTTCGATATTGATGACAGTATTGATAGAACACGCATGGTATTGCTACGCCATGGAACGTTCTCATACTCAGAATGAACGCCTTGCTTATCAGGTAACTTCAACACACGTCATACACCCTGCGGAAATATGAGACATTTATTATAGGCTGAAAGGCATAATACAACATGCTGTAACACACTTTAAAATGAACACCCAGCACACTAATTTTTATTCATTCACGAGCATGCAGGATGGATAAAAATTTACCAATAAACTTAATGAGGTTGCTCAGGATGTTTGTTGAAAATTTTGGAATAAGATCCAAATAACGTATTTCGTTATTTTCACTACATCAAGTGCTTACTTGGAATGTGAGTCTTGTTCCCGAACAATGTTTTTTTTTCTGCTTTCCTTTTGAGGCTTTCATTGTCGTAGAACTGTCACAATCACTAAAGATGTACGCCCATCTCTCGGGATATTAAGAGAGTGTGTGACAGTCCCTGACGCGGTCCTTATGGAGTTGTGGTTACGGTGGTCGATATTTCGAACATTGTACAGAAACAGTTCCGTAGAATGCAATAACATAATAGCAAGGTAGTTTGCCTGCACTTTTAAGTTCCAATCACATAGAAAAGCAAGCCTACACATAGCTTAAACGCAAGGCTATGCACACAAGTTATTTATGGGATGGATACACTAACGCCCGATTTCACCAACAGATGTTAAGACTTAACACGAGTTAAAACAAAAATTGCATTTCACCAACTAGTGTTAGCTTAACATTCGTGTTAAATCTCTTGTTAAACCAACATCAAATTTCTGTTATGAAGTCCTTAACTAGTCAAGATGGCGGGCGTGAACGCAGCTGTTGATGTCAATTTGCTATATTTAAGACCATTTAAATGTCATTCATAATACAGTACGGCCTATGAGGATAAATTATTTTGAGGAACTATCAGAAGAAAATTTTCTACAGAGGTATAGACTGTCGAAACAAGTTGCTATGAAGGTTACTGCGGAAGTACAAGAGATATTAGAAAATTCATCGAAAGGAATATGCCGATCTCGCCTTTGCTTCAAAGTATTAATAACTTTGCGATTTTATCATTCACCGAATTATGTGGATAATACACTGCACACTTCCGTCTTGAAACGTTCAAGTTACTCGTCCTTCTTCACTCCTCGTTTTAAATTTACGTTAATACTGAGAACATGCATCGAAAGGAATATGCCGATCTCGCCTTTGCTTCAAGTATTAATAATTTTGCGATTTTATAATTCAATGAATTATGTGGATAATACAATGTATACCCCCCTCTTGAAACGATCAAGTTACTTGTCCTTCGCACCTCCTTTTAAATTTTCCTAGTAATACTGACGAAGAGTTTCTAGTAGCGACACATGCATTGAATTAAATTCGCTTCCAATATTTCTCCTCGTGACATCTTTCTCTTTTACCTTCACCACCATCCGTTATCTTATTTTCCACAATATCCTTATACTTCGTCACCAATTCAATTAACAATTCTTTCTCCATCGATGAGAAATTTATCTCACGGCTTTTGTTTACAATTTTGTTCACCCGCCATTTTTTCAGCCGTGTGCAAACAAAAATGAAAAAAAAAAAAAAAAAAAAAAAAAAACCATCGCAGTACGTTCAGAAAATAATACGACTCAACCATAGCCTTCTTTTGCTGTAATATTTACAAGTCTCTATGCGTTAACACGTCTTTGTTAACACTTTCAGAAAACAGGTTGGTGAAATGCAAGAAATTTAATAGTAGTGTTAGCACTGTGACAATTGTTACGTTACATTTGTTAACGTATATTTTAACATCTGTTGGTAAAATCAGGCAAATGTCGCCTAAC
The DNA here is from genome assembly GCA_030765055.1 of Mantis religiosa. Taxonomy (NCBI): domain Eukaryota; kingdom Metazoa; phylum Arthropoda; class Insecta; order Mantodea; family Mantidae; genus Mantis; species Mantis religiosa. The sequence goes on from CM060951.1 coordinate 79,377,666, forward strand.
ACATGAGATTCTTAACTCCTAACTTAATCCTTATTTCTCATGCATAAACGAAAATTGTTGCATTTTTTTTCTCCAGCACACTAATTCAATAAGATAATTTCACGCTTTTTACATAGTGCACATAAACCCTGCTTTTCCCCCTCTACGAATTTAAATACTTCCAAAATACGGCAGAAACGAAATACGATCGTGTTCTGTAAGGGTTAGTAGGCCTTTTGTTTGGTTTAAAACCTTTTATTATTCTATTTTTGATCAAAGATTCGATATTATTCCTTATTTGTTAATCTTGCTGCACACGCCAAAGATTCCAGCATTTACGGATATAAAAAAGTTTCTGCGTTACCCTGCTTTTATTTTGCATCATGGCTATTTAGTTCTTATTGTGAATTGAAGAGAGGATTAAGGCTCGTTTCCTACTCAAGATTTGTTTTGTAATGTTTGCTTATTTCATTTTATTCCAAAGTTATTATCATACTAATAAAACAGAAGTAATTGACTGATTTATATGTATATATTAACATTCAGTTGTCATGGTAAGACTGCAATGCATTTTATTCTGTCATACCAGCACGAAGTCGGGTCAGGGTGGTATCTGCTGCCACCACAAAGCAAGTTGCCGCCGCCACGAACCGGAAAGTACGTAACCTTTTAGTTCTGCCGTTATATATTCGAGAGCTTTCGATTTCGAATCGAATCATCTACTGGAATCATCCACTTCTAGATGTTTCTATAAACATTCTACCTTAACATAGGAAGTATATAAGAGAACGCTAAAGACAGTCGGCCAGCAGTTACTAAGAAGTCTGTCGAGCCGAGCCTGATGTGCGAGCATTTAAAAGTTACGAAGCAGTGCAAGTTTGTGTGTAACAGAGCTTAAGTAAAAGTTAGCGATATAAACATCTTTTCGGACCAGTCGTGTTTTCTTAGCATTATCTAAAGTGAACTTAAAATACGTTTGCGATCTGCTAACAGTTTAAGTGACACGAGGGAAGTTTAGGCTAACTTGTTTTCATTTCTTCTCACTGGTGTCCGTAATGGAATTAAGAAGCCGCGATGTAAGAAATGCTAAAAAATTATTGGTTATTGGACACAGTGAGAAGTAAAATAACGAGTGAAATGCGAAAGGTAAAAATGAAGAGACGCAGAGAGGGAGAGAGATAATAACCAAAATGGACAAAATGGATTTGAAAATCAGCATGCAGAAGATAAGGAAACACGATGAGGGAACAAGCAGTGAAATAACGAAGTGAACTGACCTTGGAAGAAACAAAGACGGAATGAAAAGTACAAACGAAGAGGTAAGACAAATGATGGGTCAAAAGGAGGAAACGATGACGAAAATTAAAAGTGTGAAGGAAGAGATTAAGACAAATGTCCGAGATGAGGTTGGAGCTATAGACTTAAATCGGTGAGCAAGTGCCCGGGATGAGGAAAGACGTAGATCAGGTTGGCGAATAATGGAAGATCTTGACCAATGCGTTAACGCCGTGAAGGGAATAGAATTAAAGATCGAGACACCAAGACACGAAATATTCGTGCGCATCATGCCATCCACGTAAGACAGGATGTAAACCTTTAAAGTATTAGTCAACAAATTTCCGCCGTCGCCGACCACAACCGATGGTCTGCAGAAGAAGACGTAGCTCAGCTAATAGCCAGCTTCCAGAATGAGGAGAGCGAGGAACTCGCTCAGAGAGAATTAAGGTGGCTTGGGACTCCCGGTGTACTAAACCCCTGGCACGGCAGTAATATGCCCCCGAGTGCCATAATTGAGTGATTATCAAGTAAGGCCGTAGTGAACCTACCGATAATTCATATGTCCCAGGAACCTACATACTAAGATGAGAGAGATATGAGAGCGCCTGATCCTCGGCGAATACAAGGCCACCCCTGACACACTGAAGGCTACATTGAAGATAGACTCGGCTAAGGTAACAGCTCTCCCTACCACGAGGATCCGAAGTGCTCCTCGGGGACAGCCCAGGGACGTCATCGGTCCCCCAGGGACGTGTGTTGGAGATGCGACCATCCGGGAAATGGGTCAGAAATTCTTTTTATTAAGGCGACGAGCGTCATACGGTGGATGCTGGGAATACGGCCAAAAACGATACGGTGCGAGGGGCTGTCGACGGCCGAGTTGATGAGCCGGTAGAAAAAGAGTAAGGCGTGGCGAGTGGAACGTCAGATCGTCTCCTTCAGTAATATTGCATGCATTGGACAGAGTGGAGTATGGCAGAATATAAAGGAAGCGCTTATGCACACCCGCACAACCGTAACTGTGATTACAGCCGACATGGGAACGGCTTGCTATCAGGGAAAACGGTTCAGCATGCCACATAGTGATGCTATCAGGCGTTCCAATACCGGTGCAGAAGAAGGTCTTGCTGGTTTTGTCTCTGGGGCAAAGCGTTGTAAGTCGTGTTCGTGGTAATGATGCTTACCCTCTGGACCCACAAGGCGACGGTCGAAGTAGCAGGATGATCCTGCAAATCGGATGAGAGGAGGTTACGTCCAAAGGCTTAACAAACTGCTTGGGGTTTGCATGGTTTTACCTAGCATGGTACGCCTTGGACTGCCAGAAGCAATGTGGTTGTGGAGGGACAGCAAGAGGACCAACGGTCACAGAACCTCATAAAATGGCCATTACGGAGCTCACAACGTGACCTGTTAACGCCTTCAGATATCGAGCGATGAGCCTAGGGCAGAAGTCTCACGCGGAATGGCAAGACTGAACCAGTGGGTGCCCTACTCAAAGCTCCAAACCACGTGGAAAGAGGGTCAGCTATGTAGTTTACCCCATTTAGAGATAGCGCCAAGCTGGAATGACTACAATGAGGAAGAACCACGTCATTCTTGCACGAAGCTGGGCCGTAGTTAAAGAGAACGGAGTTAAGAGTTGTGCCGTCACAAAGCATATTTGCCATCAAGCCACTAGAGCTTTCTATTTGGATCAGTCTTGAATTATTCACTTACATATGCCTCTAGAAACATAAAAGATCGCTGAAACTAACCAAGGGATAAGTAGGCCAGCAGTTAGTGCTCAAGTACTACACTCAAGTTACATAAATGTTTGCTGGTATTTGCCCTAGCCATTCACTAGACAATAGTGAAAAGTCGGATGTGCCGAGCGAGTCGCTCTGTGTGAGCATCGAGAAGTTACGAAGCAGTGAAAGTTTGGATGTGTGCAATAGACTTAAGTAAACATTAGTTCGGCGGAAATCTCAAGCATTTGTTGTGCTTGCCCTGGGCGTTAATAAAAATGAAACTAAGTGGAACTTAGCATGTGCTAACAGTCTAAATAACGAATAAAGTGAGTTTGGCACAACTTGGTGATGTCGTTTTAGTCACAATACAGTAAATCAAAATGACTTCCATAATACGCTGGGATACTCCAAAGAGCATATTTTAAAATACACTTTTTCAGAGCAACCAACTGTTCTTAAAATAATTGTTGTGTAAGTTAAAATATCACTGGAAACATTATTGAATTGTATGTTATCGTTTACACCATCTCAAAAATTTTATTATGTATTATTGTACTAGCTATCAGTTTTATACAATAAACCGTATTCTGGTAGGGAATAAACGCTAAAAAATCCTGGTGATATTCACGGAGTTTAGTCATAGAAATTAACATCAAGCAACAAATTTTTTAAGAGAAAGTGAGAGAAATAGAAAATGCAATGACAAATATGCTGTTAGGAAAATTAAGAAGCATGTGCACAGTTTAATGAAACATTTCATTAATTGGACGTCTGCATTTATAACCTGTAAATTTTAATCTAGCGATTTTATTGTTCAGCGTTGTTGTTACATAAATTTTCTTTCAACTGTTTCTTTATTCACCTTAACCGCGTTTGTACCCTATAAAACAATTGATATGTTACAGAATCATTATACACAAATAAAAGCTTTGAAATGACCCAAAAATATGTGTTCCTTAAAACTGTTTCCGATGACGTAATAGCTTGCACAATAACATTATAAATTGTCTGTTTCTCTGATAAAACGCATGCTAAAATAAAGTGTTTGACGTGTCCGAATATTTTTGAAAAACATTTCCCGTCTAGTTATGGCATAAAATATTGGAGACTTTTGAAACTATTGCATATTTAAAACAGGAACATCAAATTATTAGGTAAGAGCCATCAGAGAACATGGGTTTCGTAAATAAAATCCTCCGCAAATATCCTGAAATACTGTCAGTAAGGCTCATATCTAATCTACAAAATGCAAAATCAACGCGAGCATAACTGTTCTTATGGTACAGTTACTAGAAATAAAATGAAGATATAAGATATGACATTAAATATTAGTGACCGATGATGCAATACAAGGATTCTTATAGGAAAGTAACGATAACCTACACAAAAAATATTTGCTACACCTGCAGATTCAAAGTACCTTTGGACCTATATACACCCACTCATCATTTACTTCGTTCGCCGCTTAGAAATACCCTGAGCATTAAAATCAGAAAGAGACAATCTGAATAAAGGGAAAAGAAGGAAACCTTCCGGCCTGCGTAAATATGGAGAATAATATTATGCCAAACAAAGCTTGCTAAATTTCCTGCAGGGAAGGATAAACCAGAAGTGCAGCGGAAAATGAAATAACTACCCGAGCGGCATCACCCGCTGACCGACATTGCCTGCGGCCCTCCTGACATTCCTGTTTGTAACACTTTCCCCTTCTATAACATCCCTTTCCGCAGGCCACGTACAAATATTGTCACGTAATATAACGCTCTTTGGAGCCAAAAACCCTTGTGAGTTTATCCTTCATCTCTATTGTCGCTTTGTAAATATGCGATGGGAAGGTTATTTATCTCGTGCGGCGATAAAAAGAAAAAGGAGAACAATTTCCAAAAATTCGGTCAGTGTTTTAAGTTTCCAATCTTTATCTGTTATCACTATAAAAGTGGTGATGGCATGTTAGAGTAACATTCAGCAATTCCTTTCCACAGGTTGACCTCGCTTTAAACTTGCAAACCAAAGCAGTCACATGACTTGGTCTGGTAAAAAAAGTTTGATAGCGTTAAGTTAGGATTGTACTATGGAGGAACACGACTTTCACATTAAGACTTACTCAGATCCATTGTGGCTTTCAAAACGGATTAGTGAAAGAATCCTAGGTAGATACAGGCCGCAGACAAATAGGCCAGACAAATACCCAGAAGTATCTATTCCAGTTTCGAAGACCCTGGAACTAGTAGATAGGGCGATGCACGATTCGTCAACGAAACAAACCCACCCTAGAAGCGTACTGTTCATTCTAAACGTGTATAGCAATCAATGACACTACTGACAATTGGGAGAAAAAAAAATTCTACAAACGGGTCGCTTCCTCTCTCGCTTTAGCTATAACTGTCGAGTCTAGTTGTTCCTTGCTGCTGAGAGACCAACACACACCAGCTGTTCTGTTATAGTTTGAAGGGTTTCTTGAAGCTTATTACATTTGTGGAACTTTGCAACTAGAAGTTAGTGAAACAGTGTAGTCTCGTCCCACCACAGCATAGGCACTGCAGCAGCAGTTGCTCACAATGAGTTTGGTGTTTTATCAACTCCTTTCTGACAATATATAATCATTTCTGCAGAACTTTTTTCTAACACATCGTGCAAGTTACTAACTGTTTCTAAGTGGGACTCCAGATAGTATTTGTCTTCTGTTAAAATATATTTGTCCTAATGCTGTTTCTTATGCAAAACTAAGCGGGTAGGGTTAGGCAGAATGTTCATTTCGGGTTAAAAATATGTATAATCATTGTCTCTTACGATGCTCTTTTCCTTTGTGCCTTTTGTAAAATGTGCTATCTTAGAATCTTCTTTAGTGATATTCTCCACGTATTTCTGTAATTTGCCTTTTTTTTCAGAAAAACCACCTTTAACTATTCTCTAATTTGTTTGTTTCACAATTTAACTGAGAGATTTTGTTGTTGATCTAAGGAACCTAATTTTGGCAACCTCTATCTTCTATTTGTTGGCTGCAAGTTAAGGTAGCTACAAAATAGGAATGAACATAAGGCGGGGCTAGCCCGCCTCGGTAGCGTAGATGGTAGCATGTCTGCCTCACGTTCAAGAGGTCCCGAGTTCAAATCTTGGTCAGGGTGAGTTACCTGGATAAGGTTTTTTCCGGGGTTCCCTTATCCTTCAAGACGAATGTCGGGCAACTCTAAGCTCCATGGACCCTGGACTCATTTGAGCATCATTTCACCCAATTCATTCACCGTCCAATATAACTTAATGTTGGGGCGGACGTAAATTAAAAAAAGGAGGGGCTAGGCGTGGTTGTTCCATGGCTTCTAGCCAATGCGGTGCATGCAACGTTGTACAGTTAAGCACGCATACTGGCTCGCTTTGCCTCGAAGCATGCAGCTAATTTCTTTGCGCGCTCTAGAGATACCAATTGAAGAATATTTTGTTTTTACCATGTTACAGAGCTATTTTTTCTGAGGATTACTGTCCAAGCCCCATTTTTGTAGCACATCTGGTTTCAGAGATATGGAAAGATAAGGCGCCTAACTAAGCCTAGTACTGGTGCGCCTAGTAGTAACTTGAAAAAACTCATAAGAGTTTACATAAATTGGCTACAAATATATTTGTTAATGTGTATTCCTTTTTCAAACAGATGTCAATTAAAGAATTACGCTTTCGAAAGTAAAAATTTCGCCCAGAGTCGAGAATTAATGTTAGAAGCTTGTCACGTGAATGCTCATTCTGTGGCAAACATTATTAAAGAAGGCAGACAGTTTACCAAATTAGAAGTTTTCATATTTAGATCTCCAGGAAAACATCTGGCAGCTAAAAAACGTGCTAGCAACTTAGACAATTTTCAAAAGTGTTTTTTTTTTACGTATAACAATTTATGATTTATATGAAAAGGGTGAATATCCAACTGCCAAAAGCCTGACCAATTTAAATCAGGGGGAAAATAGAATATACGGATTCTGTATCTTCTATGCATAATATTCTGAAATCTCTTGGGTTACATAGGAGAACCAATGATGGTCGCAAATTTCTGCTTGAAAGAGGCGATGTTGTTGCTGCAAGACTAAAATTTCTGCGCACAATGCATAACATTGGTACATGAGATTCATGGTGTAAAATATTTCATCAATACACATTCATACCTTCTGCATTTATCAAGTATTTTAATGATACAAAAATTGGTTGAAAGTCCATTACAGACAGGACAGTATACAAATATGGCATAGTTAAAATATAAACTATATTCACAAATCGTTGAAATGTCACTATTTTATTTCACTGTAGCAAATACGTTATTTCGTAGAACGCATCTAATTTGAATCATTTTGTTTTGTGCGCTTATGAACGATAAATACGTAATGAAGGAAACTTATCAGTCAGCATTGTATCATTGTACATCTCAGCATCTGTATGATACTTGCTAGGTTGAGACAAAGACAGATATATCTTCCAACTCTGTCGCCCGCTTGCCGTGGAACTGGCAACACGAAAACTGCAGGATGACCATATGGCTCAACCCATGTTCATTCTTATTTTGTAGCTACTCTAGTTCTGTTAGCTGCAAGTTAATCGTCCTAATGCAACACCAGGACGATTATATCAAACAACCTTCTGATTTAATCATCCTGATGAATTCTACGGACAATGCTCAGAAATTTGTGGTGCAAATCACATACGTCAACATCAACGCGAGAACGTTCTAATTTATAATACGTACAAAGGTCAAATTTAATTAACATTTTGCTTCTAGCGTTTTTAAGATGTTTAATAGTACATAACTTATTGATTTCACGTGCAATTTTTACAAAATTATTTCACATGTATTTAGAGATTTACATCGTTTTGATATAACTTCCACATTATTGTCAGAGTTTTTAAAAGTTCAAAATTATCTGACAGCTTAAATTACATATCGCTTACTCATATTTTTCTGGAAAAACACCAGAAAGCATATACTTTGTGATTGGCTACCAGCAATTTCAGTGCAGCAGTGTGGTCCCTGTACATAGTAGATATTTCGTAGGAAGAACTGTTTTGTATTTAATTATTCGTTTTCTATCCTGTTTAAAGTTGACAGTCAAACGTGCTCCAGTCTATCAATTGACTCAATATTTTTTTCCGACTTGAGAGTCGGAAAAGTAGCTTAAATGACACTTTGATAATAGTATTTGGCTTCTCAACTTTAATAGCTTCCTAAGTGAAATTTTGCCCGTCTCGGTAGCGTAGGTGGTAGCATGTCTGCCTCAAGTTCAAGAGGTCCCGAATTCGAATCTCGGTGAGTTACCTAGATAAGGTTTTTTCCGAGGTTTTTCCTTATCCTTCAAGACGAATGTCGGGTAACTTTAAGCTCCATGGACCCTGGACTCATTTGAGCATCATTTCACCCAATTCATTCGCCGTCCGATATAACTTAACGTAACGTTTAGCCTGTAAGCCGGGCCCCACTGTACCGGCACCAGGCCAATATTCTTTAATAAAACTAAACTAAAACTAAACTAAACCTCTGGTGGCATTCGCGGTAGTCCTGATGGTAGTGAACTCGTGCTTCCTCGACGAGCTACGACTTGACGCTAGAATTAACCATAATTTGCAATAAGATACTTAACACAAGACACCAAAGTTAGGAATGCGACCATTTTTGGGCACAACTTCCACAACTTCCTCGGACTATATCCCGCCTGTTAGATATAATCTTGTCGGCAGTCATATCATTTGTTACTTAAGTGGGCTTCAACCAAGAAAAATGGGAATCTGCTTGAAAACAAAAGTATTCTTGGACAGCCTGATTGTTGATTAAAAACAGTGGAAACAAAGACGTTCTTTTGATACTTTTATGTTACGTACATGATGACCCTGTAGCTTCGGACCTCCCCAACGTAAGCGCTATGCGCAGACCTGATTACATCCTGAACGCGCAGCACATTGCCTAAGACTACCAATTATGGAAAGGTGGGCATCAGGATCCTATGATCACGACGCCTCCCTCTCCAATACACCATAGCGGTTCGCCGCATAGAAATAACCGACATCTTGAATCTGGGTGCTTAATGGGGGACCAGCAAAACATCGCCAGGGCTGCTACCCTAGGTAGTGGAGGGTTTTTAGTAGGTAATCCGCATGAATTAGAACTACAATTATCTTCTGAATACATCATTTACTAATGGATTATCATGTTACGAGCATCATATTATAAGAATACTTCTGCTTTTATTATATCGTTCCAAAAAGCAGAGAGTAAGGCATCTCCATATATGTAACAAATTGCTATGCACCTGAATACAGCTACAGAAAACGGCTTAATACACTACATCTTGTTTATTTGGTTTTATTAACGTCATGCATTAATGAACCTTAACTCTAATCAATAGAATTGCTATGTGACAAAATGTGTATAGCATGCCATAATACTCATTAATACAGGAAATTATAGGAGATAGACCCAGATACTTAAATGCTGGTATGTTATCTAAGTATCATTCATTTGTGCTAACTTTTAACACACTAAGTTTTCCTCACTTGTGATTTATTATTTGTCTAGGCTGATAGTTTCAAAGCTATGGATAAAAATATAATTTATTCTTCTTGTTGCACTTTTTAAGGTTTAGGTCCATGACCTGTTCCATCTTTGAATTATTACACCATTCAACGCATCATCGTTTTTCTGTAACCGATGTACAAAACACTAAATTACTAAATTTTGCGCACTTTAAAAGACACCATAAAGAGTTAAACAATTAATTATAATAAGAATAATCATTATCATACTATTTAGTAAGATCATTCCAATGAATTTTGAACAACTTTAATAATTTGCTTTTTCTTTACAACTTCCTCGATATTAGTTATAAATGTTTATGTGTACATAACAGGTATATTAGTATTTAAGACGTATAAGTGAACCTTATTTATGACATTCATAACAGAAAAAGTTTGCTCACAAATGTATGTTGAGCCAAATCGGCACAAGATCCCTAGAGCAATATGGTGAATTTCAGTAAACCTGACTGAAGAGAATATCCCAAATTCAGTCAAATTTCGAAAAGTGGGATATACACAATGCTCTTTCAAGTTAGCTCAAGTGAGCGATTTTGGATTTTTGTTATTTTTATTTTCAAAAAATGGGAAGTATTATGACAAGCAGACTGTGAAATCAAAATGGACTTATGACTACATTTATGTTACTCGTAAGAGGAGTGATCTTCAGCTAACGGTGCGTTATTAACAATAACTCAATGGGCCTAGGCATGGTTGCCATTGAACTAATATAGTTATCAGCAACTAAAAAAGTTGTTTTATACAAGTTATATTATACTTTTCTTTAACAGAATTTCATATATGCGGTCGTCTTCGCGTGGTTGGGAAGCAGTTTCATGTCTTGTACTAAAGAACATCAAAATGCAGACAGATATTTACCGATATCTTCCGCAGCGAAATGTACCAGGATTATTTCATACATTTTGGAAGAAAAGTTTTGAAATGCGCGACATGCCGTCTACATGCCTGTCTCTGTCGGAATATGGTTTTGTTCAAAAGTAGAACTGCCTATGAACATTACACAATTTCTTTTCAACTGTCATTTCAATTTGTCGGTCACACCCGGAGATACGGTGATACGGCCTCGTGTTCAATTTTGGTGAGTGCAAAAAAGGCAGGCATAACAAGTTTTAAAAGTTCAAAATTCCCCTCAAGGCACATTGAATTTGCTCTTTCTTACTGAACCTTGCTTCCATTTTCATTCTATTCTCACAGTTACTTTCTTTTCCTTTCCTGCGGGGTAAATCGAGAAGAAGGCTTTCTTGGAAGTTCAATGAAACAGCAAAGTGCAGAAAGAAAAAGAAAGGAAAGGAAAAGAAGAGAATTAGTTGGCACGAGGAAATGGAAAAGATGAAGAGAGAAGGGGCGGCCTTTCACGTTTCGCGGAGGAAAAGGAACAGCGATAAGGAACAGTGATGAATAATTAACGAGGAAGAGCTCTGGCGGTGGGTTTGCGAGGAAAAGAGCGACCTTCCAGGCAAGTCGTTAAGGACACAGAAATGTTCCTCTTCGATTCTATTAAAATTCGTCACCTTAGGGCTTCCTTCCTTCAGAAGGGCTTAAAAATAGGAAGCGATAACGCTAGATATTTTTGCTGCTACAGCGGAATGAATCGGTGCATTTATTCTCTCGTAATTAATACTGTTTGACAAATGCAGAGAAAATGACCTAGGTCTTTTATTTCCGCTCGGGGAACAGAGGACTTCCAATGAGCCGGATAATGCGTAAAATTACGACATCAGAAAGTTATGTAGCAAACATTTCCACTTTCTTAGTAGAAGACCATTCCTTTTACAACAGGAATGGGAGGTACTAAATTCCAACAGGTTTCTTTTTATACGTGAAATTAAATTTGCAGGATCTGTTCTGAAAGATGAGAGAAGAATTAGACGTGTGGTCATAAACCATTCTTGTGCTCTTGAAAGGATAGGAAGTATACCTCCTGCATTATAATTATAAATATTTTAGATCTGTGTTCAACATAATTAAAGAGTAATCGTGTGTAATATGGAGTTAGTTCACACTTAGGAGTAATTTAGATATATAATAGATACGAGGGTCGGCTGATAAGTAACAGGCCTCACAATAAAAAGCACACATACATTACAATTTTTTTCTTTTTTTCTCAACACAATCTGTGTGTCATATCCGTGTTCTAATTTAATTAAACAATCTCTGTAGTGCGATTTATCATGATCCTCAAAATAGTTATTGACCGCATCAATGACCTCGTTGCTGTGAAATCTTCGTCCTCCAAGAAACAGTTCAGGAACAGGTGGTACACACTGGATGCTAGATCTGGCGAATAGGGTGGATGTTCATGCAATTCGAACTTTAATTCACACATTTTGCCCATTGCAATGACTGGACGATGGGCAGGCGCATTGTCGTGAAGAAAGAAGATATTTTCTTTGCCAAATGAGTTGTTTTTCTTTTCACCTGTAGCGGTTCATTGTGGATGAAGGTGGTGATGATGGATTTCTCACCTTTGGTGAAGCTCTAGCAAAATTTCTTGAAGTTTACCAGGGCTGCTCTCGAGCGATGACCTCTGCACCCATGGTCGAGGTATCGAAACGGAGAAATATTTAATTCAGCTACTGATTAACTTTTCAATCATACTTTCCCAAAGTAGAATACTTTATTCCACATATACAATTCAATATTTGTTCTTAAAAAAATTGAAGATTATAATTGCCTTTACTGCTATTAATGAAGCAAAATACTAATTATAAATTAATAGCACATCAGCTATTGATGCGTCGATTATGCATCACAAATGCGTCTATTTGTAACTCCTTATATGCACACTTGCATAGTAATATTGTACGTTTATCCTCTATGAATGTTCCTTGCAGAAGACCTGGTTCTTGCAAAATTTCCAACTTCCTTATTATTTTGCCATGGTTACACAAATTATAAACTTTTCTTGTATCGTTATCATGGCCTGATTTACTTTAAACTTATATTTAATACATTCATTTTAAAAGAATTCAAAACAACATAAATATTTGCTACACACCTCATCACTCAAAAGTTGTAGTAAGCTTGCGTACCCTTTTCTAAGTAATCAATAAAAATAATACAAATCAATCAAACTCATACTAATGCGATTTATAGGGAAACGTAAGCAAATCCTATGACAGATTGAAGTTATTTCTTAGCTTTTGGTCCATATCAGATTAAATAACCTTTTGTGGAAGAGCAATTTTCTTGCATCTCCTTTTACGGTATATTTATGTGTCAAGAATAACATGGACTATGTATTCGGACATTCATCCGTCTACCATGAAACTCTTTTAAACTCTTCATGCTAACAGTGTTTCTATACCTTTCATTTGTTTTTTATTGTTACGAAAATTTTTTATCATCCATAGGCTCAATAATCTCCTTTCAATACAATTGTTTTAATTGCTGTTACCCTTTTAAGTGGAAATTTCCCCAAAAATATGGAATAAAATACCATTAACATTTCAATAGCTTAAGATAAAACATTCCTATTGCAAATTAAAAGTAAGTGCTACTCATAACACTTGATTTACACTCAAAGAATGTACGATAAACAATATGCGTGCATCCTGAAATATGCGAAGCAACTGCAAAAGTGCACTTTGAGGCTCACTAGAGACGATAATGATTTTGATAGTAATAATAATAACAATAATAATAAAAAACTTTTTAGAAAAAAGTGCGTGTGTGTTTTAGCAGCATTTCTCAAAAACGAATTGCAAGCTAAATACCAAAGTTGGTATTTAAGTTTAGCGATTTCCAGTAGGCCAAGAATGTTTCTTTTTTAAGCTTCCCACTTCAAACTATTGCTTACATGGAAAAATAGTTTCGATTTTCTCAAAACTGGTTAACAATTTTTGTTTGGTATGAAATTAATAAAAGATCTATATCTGGATATGCACAAAAACAATAAACTTTATTACTAGTACTGATATTGATAACATAAAACATAGCAGTGGACTGTTACATCCAAGAAGCTGTATTATTTCTGTTTCTTAGTAACCTAATATCACACACCATTTCACTGTTAACTTCACCATATTGTTAACGTTTTCGGCTCTTCTTTTTAATATGCAACGCGGCGATTATTTTCTAATTACTTCACACTTTTTCATGTTTTTATATACAACCATAATTTTTAATATAATTTCTTTGCTTTTTCGTACAATTCCGTGTTGGAGGGCATTCATTTAAGGTTATTATTTGTTTATTTACTTACTGCGTAATGCAACCATATTGAAGAATTCAGTGCAGCCAAACTATGCTTGTTTCTCCACTGAACGCAATGCTGCCAATAGTCTTACTTATCCCGAAATTACACTATATCGCCCGGTCAAATTTTGTTACTCATGCACTGCTTTGCACATAAACAATTCTACAACACGACGATAATGGAGTGCTCCGTAGGAAAGACATGTATGAGCTCGCGGACTGTATCGGACTGGTTCGGCTACTGCCGCGAAGTGTACATTATGTCAAATGACACCAAGTATACTGCAAGGGGGTAAATTAGCGGTCCCGTTCACGTCGTTCAAATTGACGAATGCAAAATAGGACGACGCAAGTTCCATCGCGGGCGCTGCATGCCTCTTGTTGGGGCATATCGTCATCCGCACCTCATTCGTTTCCACGTGGATCATTCCCAAGATCCAGTTGCCCTCTACGACGCGCCCATGATGAAACATGCGTCGTTTATTGTGCATTCGTCGATTTGAACGAAGTGGCACAAAAGAAAGTTTCTCCACGTTTTCTAACAAAGCTCACTTCCCGTAAACAAATTAGTACCAACCCTCGAAAAGAGTCACCAAACAATATTAATTAAAATGGTATATATTTGTGATATTTACATGACAGATGAAACGCAAGGAATATTGCAATTTAATATTACGGGAAAATAAAAATTACTATAAATTGTATTTTAAATAATTACAATGATAACTCGCCTCACAGTGCAGTTGGTAGAGCATCAACAGTCCAACTTAATAGTTACGGTTTAGTTCAAAGATTAATTTTCTTTGATTACAACGCATTCTAGTATCCATAGTCTACATAATTGTGAATTTGAGTGTACTTGAAGTGAAATCTAGTCATAGAATTTTTTGGAGGGATGCAAAACTTCTATGTGGTATAGGTAAACAGTAGAAAGAGAGAGTGATAAAAATTTCATATTGCAGCAGCAGTTTGTTAGTTCAAATGCAAAGTGTAGAAAAGTGAACAAGCTGATTTGGCTTTGGATCATCTTTGTAAGAAGGTAACGTCAACACACGCGTTTCTGTTATTCTAGCCGATCAGGTCTATATATCAATAGAGACTTGACCTATGAGGGATACTGCCGAAATTAAATTCCTAAGATACGTCGCAGGGAAAAGAACGCCATCCCCACACATCCAATATAAACGTAGGGCAAGCGATGTCAAGGAAGGCATTTGGGGAGCAACGAGAAGAAAGAAAAGAACAAAAAATGCAGTTTGTAGTAAGTCTCAGGCTGCTTACCCTAACATTTTCAACCTTTTACCCGTTATCTGCCTATTAGTTTACACGCTAAAACTGTTAATAACCGAAATAACAAGAACGTAAGAATAGAAGGCTGTTCTGCTGGTATCCACAGGAGTTGATAAAGCCAACCTTTGAACTAGCTCTTGGTGTAGCTCTTTTGGCGTTGACGGTAAAAAATGTGCTATTTCTATTCTTCCTCTAATTAATAAAGTAGTAAGAGAGATCATATTATTCCAACATTTCCCTCAAAAAGATATTAAAATATGACAAATTATATTGGCTGTTAAAATATTCTAAAAGTTCCTGGTCGAATAATATTTCTAATTGTTTCAATACACAATACTAATTGTATAAACAATTGATATACTCTTTGGCATAATTAACAACGAATTATATTTTTATTGTTATGAATTTGTCTATTATTAGTTATTAACTTACACAGAAATTAATAATTAAGAAGTTAAAATATTGTCGCCGATCGCATTGTTGGATTGGAGCCGCAATAAAACCAGAGATGTACGCGTGGGCAGGAAAGAAAGTGACAGATAGTGGCACGGAAGAGCTGGACGCTTGCCGAGAGAGAAAAAGAGACAGAGAGAGGCTCTGAAATATTCCGTCTTCCTCTTGCCGCCGCGATTTTTCTCGGGAGGTCTACTGCATTATAGAACAATGACTGGGAGATATAAATAGCACCACAGACGGATGAAGCAGTCAGTTGCAGTGTTGCAGTTCAGCTGAGTTGTGTTGTTGTGTGAGTTGTACCGCAGTGCTTCTTTCATTTGTTTACGTGTGGCGGACAAAGGAGACGACCCTGAAGACTGTTGTTTGTCAATGTCACGTGTTTTTGCTGCTGCCGGGGTTCTACGAAGCTTCTGTTTACTGCAATAAAGAGTGTTTTTAAATGTCTGCTAACAAGACTTAAATTCTACCAACCCACGAAGTGAACTTCTCAGATTGAGATTCCAATTACTAATCCTTAAAATAAAAACATGAAACTCAAACTTCACTACGAATTTTTGAGCATTATAATATTCCAGTAACTTTTCCACTTATTATTTTATATATTAAATTTATTCCAGAAAGCTCAGTGTAATTTCATTATCAACTATGAAGTAGTCAACGCCTGAAAGCCCATATTAAATATTTTAATGCAGTGAACTTATGCTCCAAGATGTAGTTATATTATTAAACTAGGAAAGTAATACGTTTAGTGTAAGCTACTGATATTAAATGTAAGAAAATAGTAAACTATCACAGGCGTGTACCGAGCGAGATAACTTCACGCTAGCTTTCCCCACGTTCACTTCTCGTCAACCGCCACCTTGGGTATTTCGTGGTGTTCCTGGTCGGAAAGGCGAAGGCTGTGATGGTTTTTCTTCTACCATGATAGCGATACCCTCATGTTTCAGGTAAGCTTGCAGTCCAGAGGCGGTGCCGGACAGATGGCGCGGATATTTGCTCTAATAAAATACTATCTCTTAATACGCTTATTTCCATCATCCAGTCGCAACACCCGAACAGCGTCGCCTGGTCCTTAAATCCCGAAACATAAGATAAAGGAAATTGTGGGAACAGGGAATTAGGTGCAGGAACCACTAGTATATGTGTGCTGTATTTACCTAGAGACAAGGGAAATCTGAAAACCCCGCAGAATGGGCAGTTATCGGGAATCAAATATGGTATCTCCCAAATATCAGCCCGCATACCCCATCGTGGCGCCATTTCGCTCAATTGCTTGTTTTTAAAGCTGTCTAGGGGTGTGCTGTGGAGATCAGGTGTCTGCCAATCCCGCAAAGTGAGCCTAAACAGCAAATGAGGCAAAATGCATAACATATGATGGTAGAAGTCGTATATTTACAACAGAGCCGTGACGTAAAACTGGAATCACATAGAGCAGGCAGTTTTTACGAAGTGTCATGTTTGTGAGAAGGCATAGAAAAACATCTATCTATAATTTCTATAAATTTTCTAAATGTCTGTAAATTAAACCAAATGTGTGTTTCATAAAACAATAAACCTAAGTTTTAACACATTTGAAAACCTGTGACATAAAAGCTTTTATGAATATCACAATCACTTTTAAAGTGCTCTGAACCAAATTTGCCAATTCAGGAAACTTTTGCACGCTGCCCTTTCATTTTCCGCCTGTAAAACAATATTATACATATATAAAACAAGAAGTATGCAGAATGACAGGCCACGCTTGCATTCTGACACCTTGTGGACAGTTTGTGTCGCTTGGATGACATGTAAATCTGCAGAATACACCGATGTGTGCATCGCTTTATGTTATCATTTAGGGCCTGGATTTCTCTTTAAATTTTGCCCTTAATATGTACATACCTAAAAGAATTTAATTTCTTGATCTACATCTAATAAGCGCATTTGTAAAATTCTATTTCACATAGAAATGAATACTTTATCAAAATTGTGAATAAATATTGTTTACATTTTTCTCATTCATAGTTGAAATTTTTCAGATACTGTATAAATAAATATTTTCGTTAATTTCTCTACAAGTATTTACATCATAAAACTTTATTTCATAATTCACGAGATTCATAGGAATTCATGCCACTTGATGTCTTCTGATTCAGATGCATGTGTGAGCCACGGAAATACAGAACTTTACCCTGTTAGTAACAGATTACACCAAAACAGTTCAGTTTTAATCACAGTGTGAATTAAAAACGACAAAAGTGAAATCTGATGTACGTTAACGTTTTGTAAGTATGCAATAGAGTTTAAATTTTTTTTTACACTGATGGAAATTTTTTTTGCCACTAATTCGAAATCTGTTGGTGCGGATCAACGTTGCCAACCACGGCAAAATTTGTCATCAAGTAAGCAAGTAGCAGCTGCATTACGTGCTACGGTAATTTCTTATAGGAGAACCAACACCACCCTGTTCTTCTGGCATACGAGACATTCAGAATTTTATTCAGATTTCTGTAAAGCATTTATTACAGCTGATATTTCCCTTAGTTGCGGAACAATTCCGAGCTCAGAAAGTTCCTTATTATGTACACAAATTATATATATATATATATATATATATATATATATATATATATATATATACTTCTGATGAACCCACGCTGCTGAAAAATAATTTTTAAAATTTCTATGACAAAAATATTAAGTCACATAAGGTTCATTTGTAAAATTGTAGAAAAATATTAAGTCGCCACTACCGATGCTTGTGGTAGAAAAGTGGGAAATGCAATCGTAGGTGTATTGCAAAACGGCGAAAAATTTCTCAACAGAAGTTATTGCTGGCCTGTAAATCATAACAATAGCTAGGATGTTTAATGAAACTTAGAAAATATTGTGGCTAAATATGTAGAATAAGACAATGTACTGCTTCTGCTTAGGTCTCTGAAGTACATACGAAGAAAGTGCCCAAGATTTAAGTGTGAGTTTACCAAATGTGATTCATGTTACTGATCTCGCTATATGTACATGGATTGTGTGAAGCTATAAGCTTAAATTTTATCCTAATGTGGACAAATTGGTCTTAAATTGGGAAAAATGCTCACAAAAGACATATCATGCATTTCAGAAATATTAATCCCAATCTTCCACTGCCTCCCACATCGCTAGTCATCGCAGGGGTGCCTGCTTAAAGCCGTGATATTTATGCTAATCATTTTGAACATTTGCACAGTAGTACATAAACTCGAATATGAACTGGACAAAGAACATACTTCTGAGCTTTAGGTTATCTAGGGCTTCTTTTTCTTCTTTTTCTTCTCATTCTTCTTGTTTCACCCTCTTTGGGGTATGTTGAATCAATAATTTCAACATGTGTTCCCAATATTTATTCATTCTATCTGATCTTTTTTCCCTTTCTTCTGCCGAAATAATGGTTTTGGATTTTAATGTAGATTAATCTTTGATCCTTATATTTTCGTTTTTAGTTATTACTTTTTAGTTATCTAGATTCTATTAAGCAACACCTATTTAAAATGTAACTTGGCCTTTATATCCTCCAATTTTAAAAGCTTAATTCGTTCAATAAACAAAACAGAAAATTGACTTATTAAGTAATTTAATCAAAAAACAGTTTGTTGAAAAACAAATGATCTCAATTTCGAGTAAAAATTGCAAGAAAACCCCAATGGCAACCCTGGAAAAATCATGGTATGCAAAGTATGCAAAGCTGACATCTTGTGATAAAGACGTTCCATTTTCCTAATATAGCTCATTACTCAAAGATAATACGAAAAGCTGTTTGAATACTCAGTGTGGAGTGACATGCAAGGACATTTTTAAACTGTACTTAGCTACAAATCCGTATCGTTGAGTTCCGATATTCATTGCTCTTTACGCTAAATGTACTCCTATGTTTTGCTCTAATTGCTTTTGAAAATATATTTGTAAAATTCTTGCACTTAATTTTTTAATTATTGGCACAAAACAAATACATTAGAAGTTTTCACTGTGTAAAAGAAATCCGCCAATCACATAAAACATAGATATATTCACTTAGAAGAAATTGATACTGACATTGTCACTTATTCCAAATTCTGTAGGCAGAACCTCAAAATGAAAGTCCGAAGAATTCTGATTTTGACAATAGGCTGCACGCAAAGATGGGAATTATTTTCATGCTTGAATTAGATCTAACTATTCGTTTTGACATCTGTGTTTCAAAAAACAAAGGATCACAAAGAAGACTCAGGCATGACCTGTGATGCTTATTTTGTTTCAATGAACATATATGTTTGAAGATCTCATCTGAAACTCTCGAGATGTTATGTACAAACTGTGCGTTGTCATGTTTATCTGGCAAATCCTGTAGCTCCGTGTACTGCTGAACCAGCACAATTAACTCTTTTGGCGAGCCATGACCTGTAAGGGCTTCGCAAACTAGATGCAAAGGAAACGTGAGTTTAATAGCATTTAACACAAAAGAACTTTCAGCGCATTTAAAAAACTACCAATTTCCTTTAAAATGTTATTGAACTTTACTTTACTTTGTTCTGAAAGAACATTTCTAAAGTTGTGAAAAAGAGATTCGAGTTTTTGTTATGGAAGACACCAAGAAGATATATTTTGCATTTTTAAGCAAATAATGTAGACTAATTCCACCCACCCATCCATCCGTCCGTCCGTCCCACCGTCCATCCATCCATCCATCCATCCATCCATCCATCCATCCATCCATCCATCCATCCATCCATCCATCCATCCATCCATCCATCCATCCATCCATCTGCCCATCCATCTGCCCATCCGTCAATCCATCCGTCCGTCCATCCATCCCACAGCTAATTCTAGTGTCTTTGTGAAGAATGACGGCAACAAATGACACTTGCTGCAAGGAGTGAGAATAGGAACGTATGCAAACCAATGGCAGTTGGGCAACACATTGTTTTTGTTACTAAACGTTAATGCACTACAGAATACGTACTTGTCTTATATTTCCTTGTTGGATTAGTCTTCAGAGCCAAAATCCCAAAATTATGTTAATTGTGTAAATTTGCTAACACATTTTGAAACAGATTACCGTTAAAAGGCTGCGAAACATGACATTTTTGCTGCTGCTAACCCCATTCTTTCGTGACGAAGATAACTCCCTCCAGTTTCCGTATTACTCATGCTGCCGTCGAGCGGAGTGATCATTCCCGAACTATCTCCTGGAGTGCGGCTTACAGCTCTAATTGATTTTGAAGCTGATTTGCTTACTTATAATGTATATCCTCTACCATTTTCGTTTTTCTGCTTATGACAACGTTGATGGAATTCCTGGTATCAACAATGTATTATGGAAGCTTCCTTCACTGTGGCAAGACCATCGCCACCACTGGTAATAGAGATCTCTTTTAATAGATGGAATAAATAGAAGTTCTCAGTCGCAATGCTCTTAGGGTACACAACGGTGAGGGGTCCTTACGGTCTATTGCGACAAACCCTAACTAGGAGGAAGGCACGAGTCCCTATCATAGGAAGCTACAGGCCACAGAGTCGCGCGCAATTGTCTAAACTTTCCTAGAGCAGTCAAATACTGGGGCTGGCCAAGAGGAAGAAGTTGGCAGTTCCTATCGCCCACGTCTCTGTCCTTGGAACAAACATCCGCAGCATCTGCCCTCAGCGCCTTACGCCACGAAACTTAGAATTATATTTACAAAACGAAGAGAAAATTAAATGAAAGGAAAATTACGGAAGGAAAATAATGGTGTAACACCAGCACTCGCCTACTGATGAGAGAAACTCACGAAAACCCCAAACTAAGCATAGGTGGCCGACGGTAGTCAAACCCCAGACCTTCTTAATTCTCAGTAACTGTAGAGCCAACTTCCTTGATAGCAGTACCATTACACGACACTTTCTATACATTGGTGGCACATAAGGCTGATTTTTAGTAAATCGCCAACAACCTTACGTTAAATTAAAGAGCAAATTCTGCCAAGCGTAATAACTTGTCATCTCGAAAGAGCAATCTGTTATCGTTAAGAACACCCTTATGATACGGATAATATCTAGAGACCAAGGAATATACACAGAGAGAGTTAAAATGTATTTGTTTTGTCTACCGTAATATTGTATTGGAACTCCAGTACAAGTGGGGTGAACAGATATCTATATTCGGCATTCGCTCCTTTTAATGGACAGGGCATAACAACAAAACAGCTGTCACTCGCGCTTGCTCTCTCTTTGCTCAACGTTTAGGTAGAGTAGGTAGTAACTTTTAGGTAAAGCAGAACGGAAATGATGAGAAATGTCAATTTCTACCCGATGACTTGGGTATGGGAAGAAGGAAAAGCAAGGTAGAAGAGGAGGATTATGCCTCTAAGCTGTGCGCTCTTGTTTTACTGAAGTTTGTAAGTACTACACCGTGGGAGTATAAGACCGCATGCTTAAAACTGTTCTTTGCTGTCAGGTTTACAAACACGGTTTCACTGCACACACATTAATTTCGACTCTCCGTATAAGCCTTGTAGATTCCTGTCTCTGATGGATAACGCTCGAGATAATCCACCGTCCAGAGCCGTCACTCCCACAGTTTCGTCTGTAGATGCCTGAGGAAGCTCATAAATGCAGCCCGGTTCATGCTAACACTCCCCCATTATGAAGTTGTTTCATTAGGCTCTCCTTTGTGCGTGAATTCTTATCACAAGAAGAACAGTAAACTATCCAAGAGGAAAGCTTTGTGTGTCTTAAGCACTCATTTTCATACAGGACTCCATCCTCTGAGGAATTTGACTACGCTACATTTTTATTTTTGCATATAATATATTCCAGCCCTTTGTGGATGAGCCCCACAAATGTTGTAGATTTCAAAACAGCGAGTATACCATGGCGTATATGTGCAATAGTTATCTGTACCTGGAAATGAGGGAAACTAATTTTATATTTTCACACTGAGTAAAAGATGACAGATTAATATGCTATATTTCTGACAGCCACATACAGATGAAAAAGAGATTGAAGATAATTTATCATATAAATTCAGTTTAGCCAATTAGTAGACAGTAAAAAGTTGATATCTGCTAAAAGTTCTCCATGTCTAGAAATTGCTTCAAGTTAAAAGGATATTCCGACATATTGCGGTGAGGCGAAAAGACGAACGTCTGAAGCCTTTCGGAAATAAAAACGACAGAGAAGCCAAACGTCCTGGAATGATAAACGCCTCAAGCCTGCGATACAGAGCAGAGAAGCAGTATAGCAAGGAATATTTAGCTACGTAATGGAGCGCGGAAATTAAACTTAGTTTTAGACCGTGCTCTGGGAAAACACGAAAACAGGAACAATTAAGATAAATATAGAAGAGATAAAGAGCCGCAGGTATTCACAATATTGTAACTTTGTGGGTTCGTAGAATTAAAAGGCCGAGTTGCAGAAATTAAAAATCTCCTTTATTTCCGTAGCAATACACTGTTCAATTCTCACGTAAGAACATTAATTAACATATACACAGTCTTACAAGGTCGATCCCAATAAATAGTGACAGCAGATTACATCTTTAGCTCTCGTTACAACAACACAGCTGGCTATCTCTCATTTCACAACTACAACTGTCCTGCTAGCGTGTCACAATCTCTTTTATATCTCCATTCGTGATTACCAGACTGTTCTGTCAATCACTAGAAGTTTCTGGAAACAAGGCATCTAGTTACATAATTCGAACATTCTATCACCTTCCAGAAACGTAACTTAATCTACCCGGCGAGGCCTTTGGCTCAGTTATCTTGCCTGCCGGCACTATCTGTTTACACACGTTCGTTATGTACGTGAAACCTATCCATCTATTTATTTATTTGCGCCGACACTTCAATGCCCATTATCGCGACAATATTTATAATGGTTAAGTTTAGCTAAGCTTAGTACTTCTTTTTAAACGAATTTATAAGGCTGAAAAGATATGATGGTAAGCACTTTTGTAAGTACATTTTGTGATCTGTTCTTTTTTTTTTCCTTTTCTCTTATAAATTAAATTAATTCATGCACTGCTTATGCTAAATGCAGCAACATCGCAATAATTAACATTTCAACACATAGAGCTTTTATGATACTTGTTGAATTCTGATTATAAATTTTTCGCATAGTTGCATACTATTCCTTGTAAATGTCTTTAATATGCATTTTACATGCATTAAGTATGTAATGAAATTATTCTGTTTTGTATACCTGTGCAACAATGTTACACTCCTTAACCAAAAGTAACTATTGCGATAGTTACTGCCAATGAATACAACATAAGAAAAGAGCAGATTGCTGTCGTTCTGCGGAATGTGACTTAGCGGAATGGTCAAGTTACCAAGATCTAGAGGTAGATTCCTCTAGAAATAGAAAGTTTTCGAGAAAATAACAGCGGAAAAAGTTTAAAATACTACACCTTAAAAAGAATTTTCTAAAAGTAACAAGAACTTTTTATTTTAACAAGAATGCACATAAAATTATTTCATTATTTACATACAGTTATAACAAAGAAATAATTATCATCACGCTTGTGGTAACCATGCTATCTTCTATAAAATATCTTAAATTAATTCACAATAAAAGGCCCTAAATTTATTATCCATTTCTGTAACATTTACCATTCTTGAAAAATAAACATCAAGTTGCAAAACAGTGAAGCACAAAGCCTACATATATTTTGTGTAGGAGACATTAAAAACTATAGTTCTTAATTCACACGCAGTTTAACCGCAGGACTGCAATTTAAGTTTCAGGTTCTGTTAGGCCAAGTTTCAACAGAGCTTTGGATAAGCACTGCGCCGAGGGAAATTGTACAAACACCTAGCTATTAGAGCATAAAATCACGTTTCCTTGCTATTTATTACCGCTAATTTGCATATTCTCTCCCATTCTGTAGATTACTAGGTAAACAAAGCTAATACAGTCACTTTACTGCGGCAAAACACATTTGCGCCTAGCTTGTATCACCGCACAAACAACTATAGACTTTGTGTTTGTAATGACCAAATAGTGCAACAAAAATTAGACTCAGTCTCAGTACTTCAAGAGCTGTTCACCTATGTACAATTTCGGTGTACGTAGGTGGCTTCGGAAAAGAATAGTCAAGCAATGTTAAACTTGCTATATTCAGGTTCCTTTTTGCATAAACCATATGAAGTCGAGATATGAAATTTTGAATACTTAAATTTGAATATTTTAACAGAAGAATTTGTCCCTAATCCCTTTTGTTTCTAAAAGAAACACTTCAAAACAAGATAAAATATGGAATGCTTTTTATTTTGAGAACAAAATAAAACACAAAATAAATATCCATTTTAACAGTAATAAGAGAGCCCGGATTTCTACCCGAAATGCTTATAAATGCTTATAAATGTTTCACTCGTAGCCAACTTTAAAAAATTCTTTACAACAAACGCAAGCTTGAAACAAGAAAATTTCAAATTAACATCCCTCGTATACTGTAACAATTACGTAAGCTAAGAATTCTACCAAACAATACGTTTATGATTTAATTTATAATTTAATTTTAACTTGCTTATTGCTTGCTTGCTTATTTGTTGTTTTGTTGTGTCTATTTGCTTGCTTATTTCACCATTTGATTATGCTTACAAGTCGAGGCTCTAGTAATAAGCGTATAAAAGAAGCATGTGGTAAAAATTGCATATGTATCTTGTGTAGGAGGAGAGGAAAAGGTGCATATACGCATATGAGAAAACGTACTTTTTAAGAAATTACCGAAAAAGTAGAATGGAGGTAGTAATCATCTTTAAGGCATCCCTGAACCATATGGTGGGGGTATCTGGAAACGCTTCCTCTTCGTACAAGTCTTGTAACGTCCTCTTCACTCTGTTAGTAGACCGTCTACTAATTAATTTCTTCATTCCTCTTCTCAGTGTAGTGTATTCATTCAAACAAAATTTTTAAGACGGTACATACAGCATGATGCACCAATTGATTAGGGTTTTGTGTTCCACCATGTAGACATTTCCTTAAAAGTCCTGGGTCTGATAAATAATTGAAAATTGGTTCCAGCTCTTCCATGCACGCTAAAGGGAGATGAAAATGGCCGTGGAGTTCATATTCTTTGCTTTCTTTCTTCCTTCCCCTTCAAAAAATTGCACCATACAACCATACCATAGCACAGCACATACTCCATGCTGCAGATTGCCATCAGTTGAAAGAAAATGAAAGTAAATTGCCAGACTGTTGCTTCATTTTGTGAAGATCTACGTATATGCTCGGTCCATAATAGGTCTGAATATCTGGAATACTAGCATCAGTAACACACCATTCGCTCCTCCAAATGATTTGCTGCCATCACTAACAACTTTCCCATGTAATTTTAATTTTAAACTTGTCTTGTCTCCATCCTCTTTTCTTCATGCGTTAGGCATTTCAGTTTACATTTAGACGATTACCATAAGGTTTTTCTTCTATTACTATTTCTTTACGATTTAGCGAGAGCGACAAAAGATATGAACGTCTGAATGCTACAGTTATTATATCATTGCTGTCATTTTCACAATTTTTTAACAGTTGCGATACGTACTGGAAGCTGAAAATTATATACTCCAACATACTATAAATATAAAGTGTTATACATAATTTTAGTCATTAAAATCTGAACAAGAAGAAATGAAAATATAAATTTTGAACATTTGACCTTCCTGAACCCTCGTACGTAACTAACCTTTTCTTTACAATATTAATACTAATTAAATACATTATAAATTTTACAAAGAGCTATTATAGAAATATTTGCACAGATGTCATCAAGTTATTATCTATCATTTATCCATGAACAGAGCAAAAAATGCATTGAAAATGTCTAGCTTATGTGCTTTCAAATTAAGGAAGAAATCACGCCATGTCAGAATACATCCTGCTCCTCGGTCAGTCCCTTTACCACGGGTTAATCAATTAAAAATCAGGCTGGCACGAGCATAGAAAAGAGGCATTTATATTTGCTACTACACCAGCAAACGTAGTAGTTTAAGGTAATTAAAACATATGATAAAATATTTGTGTGCTCTCTTCATTGCTCGCGACACCCGAGAATTGGCAGTGATAGATTGGTAGAGCTTCATACCTCTCAAACACGCAGCACATATATCTTAGTCTTTCAATAACAAATAAATCTTATTGATTTTCTAACACTTAAGGCAAACCACACATCAATTTTCGGATCATATGAGTCAATTAACAAATAATATTTTTCTGCAGTCTGATATTGTCTCGGATCAATTTAATTTGTTGAATTAGCAATTATCAAGTCGATAGCTCAAAACTGGCTCTATTTTATTTAATTTTCTGTTAACACTGAACTAGAATATTTCTTTTTAGTTAATTGATGGTGTATCTCGGATGCGAGAGCTCCTAGTGGTCTACCAAGGAAATATATGAGTTAAATGGAGAATTTAATGCCAGGACGGCACGTTGGCCATGGTAGCTCAAAGGTTAAGAGCGACTGGACGGAAACCAGGAGATCCGTGGTTCAAATCCCGGCCATGGCATTGAATTTTCCATGTTGACTCAATCCATAGAATATTTCTTGTCTGAGACCAAAACCAGCTTCAACTTTATTAACAATTGCGTATATAGTATTTTTTTTTTTCAGGTGGTTCAAGTTGGGAAATATTTCAACAAACTCCCTGCGCACACGGTGAGTGGATTCATCTTTAAAGTCGCAATTAAACGCAGTTTCTTCCTTGGATAATTAATTCTTCTCCAAATCCTATACTTCTAATTCATCTGTCTACCACTGCGCTTGAAGCATTAGCGAAACTCTTAAATTATGGTGAGCAAATCAATTGAACCAATGACAATAATGTTCATTTGTTCTTTACATTATGCTAAGTGCTGTAGCACAGCCTTTAGATAACTCGAGGAAGAAAGGTATTTTCACCATCTCTAATTTAAACCACAACATGGGGTTTAAGCCAGTTTAACTCAATACGCTGACTTGTTTTTACATGTTAAAACATAACTCACGAAGAGCCGTTAACTTAAACGATACTTCCATTCCATCCAAGAGCTACAGTCGATGATTGTCCATCATCCGGAGAGAATAAAGTGCCGTTTCCTCGCAATTTTCTCTACATTCACCTATCTCAGACGTAGGACTCAGTCGAGGAAAATGATTTCTTACTTTGGTTTTAAGGTGGACAAGAATCCAACTTCTAAATATATAATGGGAATTCTCCTATGGGCGGCTAGGGCTATGGTCTTTTTGTTCCCCACATTAAGGATCAAATGTCTATTGTCTTGTTACTATTTTTCTAGTCCATAATACCCATGCCTCTATACACCTGCTATGTCTGCAGATTCCAGTCTGTTATGTTACGGGATAAGGGGCCTGTTATACTTAAGCTGTTACTTCTTCGTGAGACTACTTGACAAAACCTCGTCTTTTCCTTACATGGAGGATGAAGTAGGCGCCGGGCCGAAAAATGTTGGAGCATCGGCGCGCCCTCATTCCATATTTTGGGATTATAACCCGAAATTACCCATATGAGGGAGCACAGAGTTTTCCACATGGCATGCGGAAGCAACCGGTAATTATGGTGCAATTCCACACAACATAAAACGTAATTTAGGAAAACATACATCACAGTGACACCCTGAACTGAAGCCATGGAAGACTAAATCTTGCTACGTCCCTACATTCCGACAACCTTAATTACACTCGACATTCTGCCCGTCACTCAGAGGTTAAGCCCTAACAAGGGTAGACATGAGACTTCATGCCCTTTATCGGTTTGGCCTCAGCCTGCCAACATTGGTTGGATCGATTGGCCTAAACTTATCTATTTACTGTTCGAACCCAGTCAGTCATTGAGAAGAATTTTCCAACCTTCAACTTTATGTCGAATTACAGTCGGTGATGATTTGTGTACATCCGTGTTACTGTATTCGTGATAGGTCTGTGCTCAAATAAAATTAATCACTACAGAAAATTCGGGTTGAACTATTGGATTATTAACATGCCATGAGGGGCGAGCACCCATCTTACTTCTATGCGCTTTTTGACATATATCTTTAATTGGTACCTACAGGTTCATAGGGTTCATAGCCGATTTCCAGTGTTTCAAAATTAACCTATTCGTTTCTGTAGTGTCTTATATTTAGTTTTTCTCAATAACTAATTACTTCATCAGAAAATTTAAGCTATTCCAATTTATGTTTGTGCCCTGTATTTTCTGGTTACTTGCATTTGTAAAGATTATCACACACCTCTTTCGTATGGGATTGCCTTTGCTGATCATTTCTTATATTTTAGGACTATAGTATTACCGTTGTTGTAAATGGCTAGGAAGGCAGTGCTAAATAGCCCTATTAAACAGCGCGTCCAATATCGGATGCTAAAAGCCACAGAAGTTAACGAGAGTCCATAAATAAAAACGGTTTCCAATAGACATATAACTAAATAGGACTTCCAGCACGATTAAGGTCTTTTAGAGTACACACCTATATATTTGTTTTGATCGATAGTTACAGAAATGGTCAGTGTGCTGACTAATAGATACATTTATTTATTCTGCATCTTACTCTTTGCCAACTTTGAGAAATATTCCAAACTCGAATGACACCTAGCTTCTGCAACCCTACATTTTTATTCTGTGAGAGAGGATTACATATTTTTTCATCTCTTGTTTTTGACATTGTTGAATGTATGAGTACGCAAACAGATTGATAAAATTTGCTTCAAAATGTCGTTATATGCGAATTTTTATATCAGTTTTAACTTCTAAGACATCCAATTGTTCTTCTCTATAAGTTTCATACAAATAAGAATTGCAGAATAAGATATGTTCACTGGAGAAGCATATTTATTCTGAAAGCCATACTTACTTACCCACCACTGAACAAAAATTTGACAGCCAGATCTCACTGGGAATGCCCTGAATAAAAACAGCTTTTTGAGAAACAAATCGTGAGTGAGTGCTTGTGAATGGGTGAGAGAGTGAATGTGTACGAGTCACACTGTGAACATTATAATTCAAAATTGAAATTATGCATAAGTACCAAACTTTTAATTTAAGTTGAGCAACTTAAAGATGCAACATGGAGATTTTTAAGAAAATCTTGCCTCTTCCAAAGGAACCTCTACATGGTATTTAGTTTCATTTTTTTCTAATCAATGGTTAACTACTTTGAGATATTTAACTTATTTGCAGTACTGTAAAATATGTTTGTAGCCTTGTATGACTAACTACGGGTTCCATTACATTCTATATAAACTTTGTGGTACTGATATACCATAACCAATAGATATACCTACGACGCAGAAAACTGTATTTCTTGCTAACAACTGTTTTATACGTGACGCACTCACAACACTACCTCTACTCACTATATTTATAAAACTTATTCTTCTTAGCTTAAGCCATCATTACAGATTTAGTTGAACATATAGGAACAAAATAATAAGATAACGTCAACTCTCTTCAAAGCCGATAGATGATATTGAGTTTGTTATCTTTGCATGGCCAGAGACCAAAAACCTTGCTATTTGAGAAAAAAGGAATTTTAAAAAGCACACTATACCAAGAACTAAGTCGAAATTTGTAAACTTCACAAACACGTTTGACAAGCTGTGTACCTTAACGATATCTGCATTGTTGAGCAGTAAGTATATCAGTTATCCAGAAGCCATAAATAATCAGAGACCATTCCGTGAAAATTGAAAATACACATTTATTATGGCATGAAAGCATTTTAAATATTTTTTTAAATCGTTTGAGCCATTTATGAGATCACAGTTCAATAAAAACTAAACATGCAAAAACTAGTCTCGTTGCAGAATTTTTTGAGAACTTTTGTATCCATCTTTGGATGATTTTGAACTAAAATAACAAGTGTGCCATTTAACAGATTTTTTCGTTTTTGAGTCATATTGTTCAAAGACACATTGACAAACCAATAGACCTGTGCCTAACAAGTGGACTACCCAGACCGATAAAACATACACACACGCACACGCACGCACATTGCTCAAATACTTTCGATTCCAGTGAAATACGTGTATCGATTATTTTTGGGTAGAATACAAACACTTCTACTACACATAGCAGAGGAAATAGAACGGTCATAAATGATGCCAACATTTTGTAATCGTTTTCGAGATATTGGCTGCTATGGGTTGAATTTCACAATATATTTTTAAGTGTTGTAGGATTCTTTTGAATTATATGATGTAATGTTAAAGTTTGGAATTTCAACATCAATATATAGCAATCCATTTTCACAGAATTGACTAATACCTACTTTAACCATCCGTTTGCCCCTTTACCTACCTATATAATCAATTATTTCTGGAAACATTCTTTTCCGAGAAATGGTAATTTTAAATTCTGGGCAGAGCGATCTGTTTGTAATAGTTTTAAGAGCGTCAATATGAGTGCTTCTATGTTGCAGTTACTATAAAAACTAACAAATTGTTAAACACTAGTTGTATTTAGTTTGACCATCTGTCTCTGATCAGTGACACTGTCCGTTACTCCCTTGGAATACGAATAAACCAAAGATAAATTGTCTCTTGCGGTCCAGGTTTAAGTCGAGGTCTATATCTGGATGTCACCTCCGTGTGATACACAACCATAGATTTAAAAGGATCACACCTGTCGAAAGGGCTCTGTCTTGGCATCGTCACGGTTTATATGGTCCGGTAGGTGTCACAGCTATGGCTTTTTCTTTAGGAGCAGAGGCACAGAAAAATGGCAACTTCCAAAATGTCTTATATAAATACCAGCAGCTGAGGCGGTCCGGCTCGTAGCGAACCACGTCGAGCTCTCCCTTGCGCTCAACGCCTCACAATTAAGGATTGGTGGCGTGCGGAGGATAAGGAAAGGGAGATTGTAACTGTTCGAGGTGACTTGTAGTTCCCGCGTGAAAATTCTCATCTGTACTTCAGGGAGTGGGTGCGTCCTGACTGGTTGTGGGTTGAAAGAAGATGACACCTCGAATCTGGTAGACAGAAGTTTATTGTTGTCCTTAGACTCCTTTGCTCGCCACCGTAAAGTCGTCGTCCGTGTGGTTGCTGTGTTTAGCGTCACTGCCAATATTGTGATGTGAAGCGCAGAGGCAGTAGCACTGCGTAGTCAAACTGGATATATTTATCGTCTTCCCTATATATTACTCTTTACGCTCTCACTGGAGCGACTGTTAAATACTGCACTTTGTCTCGGTGCTGGCACGGAAGTGTACTTGTTAGGCGGCGCCGATTACGCGTCCGTCTCACGTAGATCACAGGTACGAAGTGTTCTTACTAGAAAACCTACTTTCCGCCATCACTTTGAATTACCCCCACTCTAGGTATTTTTTTTGGAGTTTGCAAAATCACATGAAGAAATATCAATTATCCATTGTCTAGTACCTATCTCCACTTACAATCAGTGCTCAGAATTTCCAGTTTCGGAACTATTATCGGAGACGCTTTCTCTAGCGGTACGCATGAAAAAAATTATGCGGAAGCATGCGTTCTGCGTGTCGGTCAAAATCTTAAAGCCTGTTAGTTTGTGACTGTGTGGCACCAAATTTCCCTTTAGGGTAAAACAGACAATAGTGTAGGGTTGTTTGTTTACAGGGATTGCAAAGGGAGTGTACTGACCTTCGCAGAATGGCCTTGTCACTGTGGCCGTCTCTGGAGTACATGCTAGCATTATGGCATATATCTATTCTGGTATACGTCATTTATTTATATTTAGTCGTTTGTTTATGTTAATGTCTTTCTGATATCAAGTTATATGTCGTCTCAGTGTTCCTAGGTGACAGAGGCTGCGTCACAGCGAGAAGTATTCTCTCTCGGTTAAAATGAGAGAAGGCGCAGTTTGGGGAAAACTTTGACACCATATCTTATCAATAATATATATTATTCTTGATATTACTCAGCACATATAAGAGACAGCTACAAGAGCTTGTTTATTTGCTCAAATTTTTCTGAGCATTAAGAATGGTTTCTCGACATCAATATTTATTGTTTACTTATGCAAACCTGAAGTACTTTAGCATCATTCTAGAGTTCAGATTTCCATGAATTATTTTATCAGATCATATGCTGGCGTTTCCTAATTTTGATTCATAGTGTTTGCTGCATTCTTAGCATAATTTTTCGGAACATATATCTATGACTTACAAATATTGTTAAAATAGTTGTCTCTTGCCAATAGTTTTAAGATCTAGAACAAATTAAATGACCTTTCCAACAAAAGATTTAACTTTTGCAGCCTATGAAGTAATAGGAGCAAATGACAAAATATGTGGTAGTTACTACTGCAATAGATGCAGGAATGTTCCTCTATCAATATTTTGTTGTACATGCAGCTTTCCGAGGACCTTCTTCTTATTATTAATTTTCTTCTTCGTTTCAAGAGATCAATACCTACAATTAGTTGATCACTCTATTTTTGGTATCGTCCCAAGTAGCTTTTACTTTTAGATTCATAAAGTAATACAAGTTTTGGGAGTGTACATGGAGATATTCGCATTTTGGAATATCCAAGATTTTAATTCTACCTCTTCTTGTCACTTCCACCTACGATCACAGAAAATAACTTCATGATGCTTGTAAATGTCGTTTATGTTGAATTCTTAGTGTTTCAGTCCCACGACTTAAAGCTAATCCAAATGTTGCATTAAATACAATTGTTTGATACCAGTTCTCGATGTTTTAACTTACTGCTTTATTTCTTGACACACTTACTTAATTTATTATATTCTGTGATATTTTATTTCAAATTAGCATTATTTGATGCTAGACACACCTGGGGAACGTATTGTTATATTGCTCCCTTCATCAGTAGGTATTCATCTTGGTCACGATCATTATTTTTCTTCTGCGAGGGTCCCGTTTTGTTACTGTAGAAAGAAATATTTCTTAAGCTCTAAACAAATGGATATGCCTTCTCCTTCAAATTTATTGTTTTCTTGACTATAGTTTCGAAACATCATCTGTGCACGATATTGATAAGTGTATTTCAGCTTTGGAATTCGTCATGCAGTTTAGGATTTTCTGTTTAGTACAGTTATATTTGGGGAGCAAATGGATATTTGTGTTTAATAACTCATAAACCTTTATAGTTGAGCACAAATTTATTCCTGAGATAATGAAAACTAGGCTAGTTAACTTTATAACAAAAATATTTCAAGAATGCAATGTTTTATGATGTTATCTTTAGAGACGATGTAGATACATCCCCTTTACAACTATCCGAAAATTCTGTTCTCGTAATAAGTATTCCAACGAGGGTGATGAGGTTTTGCTATAAACCTTTACCCTTTGAGCGTACATACGCCATGCACCTGGCGGTAATCACTTTGATACAAAGGCTAATGCTATCAAAGACTCCATAACAAAGTTCTGCACAGCAAACTACGCTCATGGTTACCGGCAAACATTTTAACTGTTTTTTTTTTCTCCTTTCTTTCTCTCCTCTCGTGTCCATAATTAAACAGAGCTGCACGAGGAAGGCAGTATATTAAAGCAATGTGAAGCAGTGCGCCAATAGCGTGTTTATTGGCCAGAAAACTGCGGCTAACAGTGATTTCACGTACTTGGCTTTATGACTTCGAAGGTTTATGAAATATCAATATGTAATTAATGCTGAAAGCGCCTTAAATTACTTTCTGATTCTTAACTCAACATGAACCTTTCGTTGTTACTGAATAACATATAAATTCCATCAAAAAAAAAAAAAAAAAAAAAAAAAAAACTTAGCGAATTTTATAAAATAAAACTTTTTATGAAACTTTAAAGAAGCACTGTTTTAGCAGTGTCAGGGGAAAAGATAGCTAAGAGTGGCAAAAGATTTTACCACAATGCAATGGTAAATGCTTGGCGAAACTTTCTAAAAACTCAAACATTAATTTCAAAGCTGGTAGATTAAACTGTCGCTTGAATTTTTAAATGTTGTTTACACAATAGAGCTAGGGCCAGACTTTAAACAGATTTTTTCCTGTATTTCAGTTTTTATAGGTATGTACATTTTCAGAGCAGTTAAAAGTGTGATATGATTTTCTGTTGCTTATTTATTTAAATTCATTAGTTTTATTTAATAGAATGTTGAAATATTTTAATTTAGCATAAACCTAGAAGTTAGAGCAGCACTCTTGTTTTTTTCCCTCCCTCAAAGAAAAGACCGCGTCAAGTTTGTATTGTTTCTACTAAAGCAATGTACACATTTTGGGCTGAAAACTGTCCCCCCCCCCCTTCTGAGGTATCACTTCGCTTTGGTTTTCCACGTTTCACCGTTGAGTTCTATGACTCTCCATAAATTCCAAAAGAATCCTCAGTAATTTTGAATTACTAAGATGAATTCTTAAGCTAAATAGGTAGGCCATATCGGACAGTCCATAAGGAACGGCTCCGGGGTATGTGTGAAAATTGATTGCAGGTCCCAGGTTCGATTCCCGGGACAATCCACCTACACTATGGGTATTTCCCAGGTTAGTACACGGATGTAGGGGATGGTAATTTACAACTACTTTCCCGTCCATCATTATACCTACCCACTACTCCCTTCATTATCATTTTAGGATCAAGGACTAGGCAGAGTTCGGCCTGTTGTGATGGGCGGTGCACGACCGCTTTGTGAAGGTTGCTCCCTACCGCCGCTGACGAACCCATCCTCTGTGAGCTGCTCCCTTAAGGGACCGCTGGGAGGTCCTCATGACTCTGAGCAAGCTTGAACACGTGGGATGCGTTTAATCTGCAATTGTTAGAGACCCCTCCACATTGTGGATCTCTTCAAGTCTCCCTCATTTCTTGCTTATAGGAGACGCATTCAATGCACAAAGGCAACATTAGCATGCGTGGGGTGCTTTCCCCGGTTTTGGGACAGACATCTTTACCATATCGGACTGTAAAGGAACGAAATGGTTTGAAATGATGTTCAAATGGGCGCGAGGATCCTAGGCGAGGATCGTTTTCTCAGGATAAAGTTAAGGAAATCCCGTTATCCAGATAACTCAACCTAATCAAGATTCAAACTCACAATCTCCTAGATACGAGGCAGACACACTACCCCATCCCCACCACAGAGGTATGTTGAACTGCAATGTTGTAAAGCATTTCAATTAGAAATACTAGAATAAACTTGAATTTATATTTTATAAGCTGCACCATGATTCTCATGACATGTTCTGTGCTAACCTATAGGTACACAAATGTTATCATAGGTCCCATTTTGAAAATGTATTATTAGGTTGCCTTACGCCATATTCTATTTTAAAGCATGTTTTTAAATTTTAAAGTTAATCTTCACTTTTTATTGTTTTTTTAAATGAGAAGAAAAATATTTCAATAATGTAATAATTTACATGCGCCGAAAATAAATGCCTTTATTAGCAATTGGTTTTTCAAGTTTTCTTTAACATTATCATATATTTCAAGTCAGTATAGATGTCGATACAAGGGCATGTTTTAATTTTTTTCCCTCATTCTTTTGCATCTTTATTTGGTCATTTTCTTACATTTACACTTCAAAATTTTACTTTTTGCTAATGTTTACTTGTACTCTTGAAAAAGAAATTAAACGTTGTATTTAATGGTTACTCTGTAAAGTGTTGCTTGCGGTAGGATGGTGGCAAATTTCAGGGGAGCAAATATAATTATGAATTCATATCCCAAAGTAGGTATGAGAGCAGTTCAGTTTTCCCCTTTTTACGTTAATGCGTGTTTCAGGTTGCTAATGCCAGAAGCTGCGAAGTTCATTTTCTCGTAGGTCTATTTTTATATTCGAAAATTCAAAAGGAGATAATGACATAGTTATGAATGACAATTTTCTTTCCAGATTCTTTAAACAAGAATATATATATATTTCAAACATATAACTTGTAGCAGGAATTTGGGTCAGATAATGTTAATTCTGATTTGTTACTTGGATCCTCCTGTACAAGCCATCCACGCCAACATCAGCTCCAAAATTATGTTCGTACATTCACTTTCATGATTATTTTGAAGTATCAATCGAATTCTAAATAAGTCATGAGACATATATGTTTCAAGGCGTGGTTTGGAATAAAGAAGTCATATTCTATAATTGGTTATATTTATAAGGATTCGAACTACAACTTAAAACGTTTTTGTTCTTGCAGCGGTATACATCACATTCGTCGTTACAACAAAAATCTCTTTCTCTTTATAACAAGATTATTAACTTATCGTAATGTAACAAAACTGAAGAACATATCTGTCTCTTAAAGATTATTGATTTATCATAATTAAACAAGGCTGAAGAACATATCACTCTATTAAAGATTATTATTGACTTCTCGTCACTATCGTTACTTCTACTTAATTTTGTGATTGGCCGATCCAATGGCACGTCACCACATCACGCCATACCACGTCATACCACTACTACTTCAGCCAATCACACAACTACATATATTTTATAAATTCATAATTCTTCCGAACTCAAAAATACTGTTACATACTTTAATTAACTTCTAAATTATCTCATTCTTTTACATACGATACTCTTTCTGCCTGTCTAGGATATAGCAGTATATAAATTAATTATATCTTTTAAGCATTAATTTCAATAAGTTAAATGTCGGTGTTAAGGAAAATCATGTAGTCATTTTAATCCCCTTCTTAAATTTCAGTCTTTTTATATTATTTTAAAATGCTTTTAGGTCATCACAATTTAGGTCCTATTAATATTACTTTGTGCACCAAGGATTCATTACAACAGTGTGCAATATATGGTTGGAAATTAGATTTATATTGGAAATGTTCAGTGACGTTACCGAGACTCGAAGCATGGACCTTCGGCTTTCCTAGCAAATACCACGGTGAAAAAAGAAGAGCAATAAACACACATATACAAACTGCCCTAATATGTCCTTATACACAATCCTTGTGTCTCCTACAGGAGCAAGAACAGTACGCCCACATCAAGCCCTATTGAGGCTGGCTGACAAACTCAATGGATGAAGAGGTAGGGGAGCGACCAACATGATAGATTAAGCTGCAATGAGATATATGACCCAATCTCTGGATAATCCTGATGATAAACGCGTATTACATAGTAGCTAGATTACAAGCACATTCAAACCTTTCACATAATTACAGGTTTGACGTCATATTCACCGCGTATGGCACCCACAGACTATCCTCATTTCCAATCAAATAAAGAGGTTACGTCGGCAATGTCATGACCAGCTATCAAACTAAAGCTGTTACTGAATAGACCAAAATGAATATTAATCTCATTTAACTGCACTTATACTGGCAATCAATCATTACTACAAACTTGCTATCTTCTGAAATAATTAAAATGTATTCCTAATTAATGAATATTTGCAATAATTACTAACATATCTGATCGTAGCATCCCCTACAATTTATTATTTCAATGCACTACTGCAATTTATTCAACTGAAAGTGTATTTTTCTCTCCACTTATATGGTTTCGCAAAGTTGGATTTTTATAGTACATAATAAGTTGATACAAATGTCAAATCCTCAGAAAATAGCTCTATACGTAAATTTGCTAAGCCTTCCTACAGCTCCCAAAATATATCGTTCATTCAATTTGCTTAATTTGCTGTATTTCTATTTTTCACAGCTAAATTAAGCGTTTCGCCCTTTATCTCATTTTTAACTCGACTCAAAAACTTCATTCCAACCGTGACTGTCATATTCTATATTCTCTAGTGCTAACGACAGTAGAGGAACGACTGAGTGTGCGTGTGCGAGTGTGGTGAACAGTTACTTAAATGCCACACTTGTTATTTATGTCAATAGCGTCCGAAGTGCAACATGCAGATTTTCAAGAAAATCCCCCACCCCAAACTAACCTTTATGTGTCTTATTTTCCAATATAAATTTTCGCACAAATAGATTTAATGATTTTGATACTGAAATAAATGTTTTAAGATTTTTTATGAAAAATGGACTATTTACCGTAAAATTTACTGGAACACCCCCTAAATCCGCTTCATACTTTAAGCGGTTTGTGTTGCTACTAAACCGTAAGAGAAGGGAGCAATTTTACTACAAAAAATGATCTCATTAAAGCATACGATTGAAATCAAATACGTTTATTTCTTTATCGTATACAGAGAAGCTAGATAAGGTTTTCCATCCAAAATCCTGTTATCACTGGAAATATGCATTTTGAGGTCCCCTGCATCCAAACAACATTCTTAGTGTGCGTGGATGTGCGTGTCTTTGGACAACATAACCCAAATCCAAACGTTGGCAAAATGGCAAACTTGATATTTAAGTTCAACTTCTAAGGCTTTAACCAGACGATTTTCACGAAAATCCTCTCATCCAAACTAACCTTTACACCGAACATCTTTTCGATTTATTGTTTTAAATTTCTTAAAAATGGCTCCAAAGGTTTTGGGTGCTATATACTTATATATACGAAGTCTATATAGTAGGTATGTGATATAATGAAAATACGAGGAGCATTATACATAGCATAATGATGTATGTACACGATCAGAACATACTTAGCATTTGAGCTAAATATATTTGCACGAGTAAGCTCTTACGGCCATTTCTCCTCAACAAATGTATACCCTGGTACGCCCTTTGAGGTGAAGACCTTCACCCTAATCAAGTCGCTTCTCTAGAATGTCTTCAATCTTATTAGATACGCTTGCCTGAACTGCAGCTAATCCCTGTTTGTCGCGCACTAAAACTTGTTCTTAAGCATTCTCCTTACTTTAAACTAAGTAAGCCATGCACATCTTCTCAAGATCCTCCACTTACAACTTTCCTACTCCTGTTTTTGGTGATCCACACCAGGTACCCCAAGGACAGCTCTTCAGAATTAAATGAGTATACAGATGCATCAGTAACAAATGGGTTTTTAATAGCAATTATATAATATTTTTTGAGAAATGTATAATTACTTTTGTGTCTTTCTGAACGCAACTTAAAGTTCCAAATATCGCCACTAACATACCTATATGAAAAGTAAGTTTGTACCATATATGTAAGTACAAAACAGCCACCGCTGTTTTCAATCTCCGGACTCTAATTCATTCTTGAGTTTGAAGTATACATTTTGTTAGAGGAGTATTTGGTAATTTTTAATGTTAGGTATTACTCTGCCAACAATCTCATACACTTTCAGGACTTTCTCTAGTCATACTCGTTTTTATACGACTATTTACAAAGTAATCTTCCATTCCACTTATCTTTATGCTAAGAATGAGTTGAAGTAAGGTTATGCGGACTATTTATTCTTCTCAAGATACTGTGACTTTGTGGGTTCGTGAAATTAAAAGTCCAACTGCACAAACTCAAAATGTTCTTTTTTTCCACCAAATTACAGTTGGAACACTTGCGGATTACACAGAATTACGTAGCGCACACATTTACAATTCCCCAGTTCTTCTGTCACAGGTCCACTCTACACTCACAATTACGTACAACTCCTCTGATACACATACACAGTCTTCCTGTCCGTTCACTAGCACGGCGCTCCTCACAGCTGCTCGCCAAGAACTGACTTGACTCGCCCATTGCAGGCCTTATATAGGGAGATCGCTGTTTCTGGAAGTCTCGCGGTACAGTGAATCATCCCGACTGTTCCAGACGGCAGGGAGAGGGGAAAGAGATGGCTAGTGATGTTTTTCCAACCATCCCCTCGTTAGCGCTTCAAGATAAATGGGCAGGCGTGGTCGAATGCTTCCCGTCACTCACTCAGCCGTCAGTTGGTCGTGCCTTCCGAAAATTGGGTGACCATACATTGAAGATACAAAAACTAACATCAACCATTTGTTCATAGTTCAGTTTCTCTTGTAATGAGCTCATGCGGAGGGGACAGGGAACTGGGGAGAATAACACCGAAGTTCAAACATTCCCGCAGAGCATCAATCTAGTTTTAAACCTAAACACAAAATGAGTCTTTTGGAAACAACTGTTGTAAGAAAAGTTATTTGAAGAGAAAAAAAACACACACACACACACACACACACACAACGAGCTCTCGTCTTTTGTCTTTACAAAATATCTATTTCTTTCACTCCTCTCTCTCTCTCTCTCTCTCTCTCTCTCTCTCTCTCTCTCTCTCTCTCTGAGTTTTCAGATGCATAAAATTATAGGAAACTAAATGGGAACAATCGAACTTCTCTGGTTACTCATAGGAAATTCAATTATAAAATCGTTATCCTATCCTTCAGAAAATTCAAGATATACATTTTTATATGTTTTAGTTACCCTTTTGGATATCTGACGTATTAATCCAAACGTTAGTTTTTTTTTTTGTTAAAGTTAAGAAATAAGCATATTTCGTTTCAAGTTGTTGAAAGGACTTTTTGTGTTATACCTTCCTCTCTACGACATTCTTGGTCAATGCAAACAGTTGTACGCTTTTGATGAAAAAATACAGCAAGATATCAGGAAGAATTTGATTACATTTTAACTTTGCATTACGGCAAACAGAATAGAAACGGTGGGTCTTTAAGGATGCCATCCGCAGGTAGAAGTCACTTTCATCAACCAGTCGAGCAATAAAATCGTATAGGACTAGAACAAACGAAGATGTTATTCGCAGTGCTGATGCTTTTAAATTTCCTATAATTCTGATCGTCGGTACTGCATT
Source organism: Mantis religiosa (assembly GCA_030765055.1). NCBI lineage: Eukaryota > Metazoa > Arthropoda > Insecta > Mantodea > Mantidae > Mantis > Mantis religiosa. Next base: position 79,418,683 of record CM060951.1, read on the forward strand.
TGCTGCTCCATTAAACTAACTGCTAACAGAGATTAAGGCAGAAGCGAACAGCGAATAGCACTGTTGAAAAGCATTTTGTTTAATATCTATTAGGGATTAGTACATATTACGCATCAAGTTCGTTTTTTTTTTTCAAGTGTGCTGAAGATAATGAGTTAAAATACCACTCACGTAAGTGAAGAACGGCTGGTCATATGGACGATTAGGTAAGTAGAAGATGATTGTCAATTAATAAACGTTTAACAGGGTTAATGCAAAGTATATACTGAAATAGCAACTCATTTTTTCCCATGGTGAAGCGAAGAGCGTGAACTTTCGAAGTCTTTACATAGTAACCTGCTTTTTAAAAATCTGATCCACTTTAACTCAAAGTGTTCTTCTTACAAACTTACCGAAATGTACAGTTGCACAATGAAAATTGTCCCGTTTGAATAAGAAATGCATAGTAGAATATACTGCTACAAGTACAGTGTGTAGAAGAACGAATAGTGAAATTCATGTAAATACAAGGGCTGTTCAATAAAGAATGATCATAATATTTTTACGGTCATAATTTTTCGCACTAAAATTCAATCTTATTATATTGTGTTAGCTTAATGTGAAACAAACACGGCGTAGTAGTTTCATTGTTGGTACTCCTGGTTCCCACCTGTGAGAACCAGGCAAGTTCAGACAAGTTCAGTATCCCATACCGCTGCAATGGAGGTAACACGCGAGGAACAATATGTGGCTTTGAAATTCTGCTTTCGTCTCAACAAATCTTCAGTTGAGGCCTATACAATGTCACAGGAGGCCTATGGAGGCCTACACCACAGCTAGAAGGTTGTTTAAAATGTTTAAAGAGGGGAGACAATCAATTTCAAAGGAAGGTGGACCCGGTGCTCCAGTTACTGCTCTTACGGAAGAAAATATCAACACTGCTGCTGCCATTGTGAGAGAGGATCGACGAATTACCTTAAGATAACTTTCTGAAATACTGTACACTTCATTGGGTGCCACCCACATGTTGGTGACAGAAACATTACACATGAGACGTGTTTGTGCACGATGGGTTCCAAGACTGTTGATTCCCGAACAAAAGGACATTCGCATACAGGTCTGCATGCAGTTAAAGTTGATGTTAGAGGAAGATCCGTAGTTTATTTACAACGTAATCACACAGCAAAGCTCAGTAGGGAAATCTCCTTCATCACCAACCCACCAAAAAAGCAAAAGTGGTTGCTTCTGCTGGGATAGTTATGGTCATCTCATTTTTTGATATTCCTGGAATGGTTTTATAGCATGTTGTACTTGCACACACACAACTGTAACTGGACAATACTACAGGGATGTCCTGAAAACATTGCAAGTCCATATCAGGCGCAAAAGACGACAATTCTGTGAAGCAGGCTGGATGCTACACCACGATAATGCGCGGCCACATATTGCCAATGTTGTTGCTGAATATCTTACAAAAATCAACGTGAAATGCATCCCTCACCCTCCCTATAGTTCGGGTTTAGCCCTGCGTAACTTTTTTCTATTCCCTAACTTGAAGAAACACCTTCATTGGAGACATTATCCATCATCAGAAGCAGCGGTGAAGGCTGCGGAGGCGATTTTGAAGGATCTCTCAAAAATGTTTTCTAGTATGTCTTTGAAGACTGGCAGAAACGCTGGGACAAGTGCATCGCATTCACGGGAGACTATTTTGAGAAAGACCATCAAAATTATGAGGATGAGTAAAGGTATGTTGTCAACAAAAAATTGTGATCATTCTTTATTGAACAGCACTCGTACAATACGTTTATGTTAATTTTTATATCTCGTTAAGGATTCTAATCTGTGGAACGTTTGAAATACACCATTTCAGTTTGATTTACATGAAATTGTAATTCACTAATCAGGGCTTAATATACAATGTGTATATCACATTTTTTTAGTGTTTTTACTTCCAGAGATGTTAATTTCCCTTTTGCTTTTGTTACTATTTCTCAAAGTTTATCCACACAATGCAATTGTTTTTAAAATATATAATAATCAACGTATTAATAAACTGAGTAATAGATTTATAATTGCCCTATCAGTTTTGGAGAAAATCAAGTTAAAATGAAGCATACACTTTGCTTAATATTTCCCATAATGAGCATTATTGCTTTACATCGTTTGGACCAATTTGATAGAAACGATGTATTGATAGAGGAAAAACGAGAAACGAACGTTTAATGAAAGCACTGAAATAACAGTTTCTGATTAAAACGCCTTTAATGTAAATAATACTTTTAATGCATATATAGACCTTCTTTCTTCTTTTCCAGAAATTCAGCGAATGAAAATTCTTGAAGTCCGTCATGAATTGTTCACTTTATAATAAGAATAAATTTTATTTTTCGTTTAATTTTTACCTTTAGGAAAGGAAGCTTACAGGGAGAAATTTAATTACCGTATGATAAGCATTAAAATGTCGTACAAGTACAAAAGCTACATAAAATTATTGTACTTGACAAACACTAAAATACGTATCCTGAATTTTAGCAATGTTTGACTCCTTATCATATTTCCAATACTTCCAGCATATTTTAGCAATGTTTGACTCCTTATCATATTTCCAATACTTCCAGCATATTTTAGCAATGTTTGACTCCTTATCATATTTCCAATACATCCAGTATATGTTTTGAAAAAATTTTAGAACTGGATCGACTCATACTGCTGTAAAATTGGAGCAGTATTCAAGTGCATTTTTGGCTAGCTTAACATATCTTGCCTGTTTTTATTAGTTTCCACATATATTCTTAAAGTTTAGTTTTGGTCAATCTGCTACTAATAGTAAATTATAACACAGTAACATTATACAAATATGATAGGTCAATTTGGCTCCAAACTGTGCAATTGATAATAATTCCCCATGAATTTTGATTAAAATAGTAATTCATGGCGGTGAATTATCCTTTGGTGATTTCCCTTTCAGTTTTGCTCTTCGATTGGTTCTTATTCCTAATTTATACACGAACTTCTAGAACATAACCAGTCTGGTGTGGAAGATTTATGTGCTTTATGTTGCTTCATGAATGTCCAGGGTCATCAAATTTTATCTTACGGACCTGAATCATTTACTGCAATTCTAAGAAGTATTTTTTTTTTACTTATTTGAATTCTGTGGATCCATGTTTTATTGCTATGCATCTAGAAGTTTGCAATTCGAGTGAAGAGCGCTTATTTGTTAATGGATATAACTCAAGTGATACTGGAGGCACCAACTGGTGTGGTAAGTTCGATATACGTCATAAATATGATTTTTCTATTACTAGTTAGCATGCGCAATGCTGAAGGGGTGGGCTTTTAAATCTGGCATGGTGATTTAATTGAATTTGCTTTCTCTGGGTTGGACTGGACTACGCTACAAAGGGGATTCGACACGGAAGTCCAAACTTGGTTTACTGTATCTATGGCCCCAGTTGGGTACGCCAGGAAGGAGGGGTGAGGCGAGAGGAGATGGAGGGCAGCCATCCCAAGAAGCCACGACAGTGTCAGGGCAGGGCCCCTACACTTTACCAGTTGGAAACTTCCCGGAAGGCCAGTACAACCGGCATTCAACCGTACTGTGGTTCGGAAACCACACCGGATTCGGGGACCGGAGATCGTCCTACCGGAGGAAGAAGTTTTACGAGGATTATATCATCCTGTCATGCAACGCCGAAATACCCACCGACACTTCCACCCTGAAAGAGACCACCTGATGCGAGATGATGTGAAATGACAATGGAAATGAAAGTAAGGTACAGGAACTTTCGGAGGATGTGATTGAACTACCCAGCTTCCCTAGCGATCCGGGGAAACGCAAATACACATGGTTCTGGTGGTTCGACCACGGGAATTAAACCCCACCTGCCACTCCGTTTAGTTTCTCTACTCTTTATGGACTTGCTGTTGAGTCATTCAGTATAAATGATCTAGAATACTTTTTACGTATACTGAATTTCCCCCCTTACATCCTAAAACTATAATTTCAAAAGTTTTCACTCTATTCGTAATGATAGACCAAAATCTTATTACGATATTCGCAGAAATGCGAATGAAATACCAGTAGTTTTTATATTTATTAACTTGGTCTACACCCCCCCCCCCAACAATCCTCAATATTCCAGAACCAATTAGCATGTAAACGTTTTGAAGTGGAAGATCATGTTACTGTTGGGAGTCATAATAAGATGAAAAATTATGGGGGAAAAGTAAGATAAAATGTGAAACATAAAATTAGAAAAATATCTGATTAATATCATCTTCTAAACCCAATCATCTGAAAATGTAATCTGAAGTAAAGTGTTCAACGGCTTTTCTCAATATGTAATCAATATCCTGTATGTAAGAAGTACATTCCCAGTATTAGTATACGCCCTGTCGTTATTATTTTCATTGTTTTCTTCACAGAAGCGAATCTTCGAACAAATCTTCGCACTACCGCAGGCAGTTTGTTTTCTCCAAAGTTTATCAAATGTGCTGGGTATATTTCCCTTCCAAAGTTTAATACATGTTCCACAGGGCTTAGAAGCAGTTCTGCAACGTTGCTAAGCAACTGAGACAACAGCTTCATCCAAAGCACCTCTTCCAGCAAGCTTACTCCCCTTGAATTTAAAAAGAAAGACCCCCCCTGAGCGTTGTAGCACTTGAGGTGTCCTGGAGTTGGTAAGGGTTGTTGTTAATTACAGGCAAACCAGGTATTATTTCAAAGCTTCGGAACTCTTGAGCAAATAGCCTCCCCACACCTTCCATGGGGATATTTGAATGGCAATTTCAAACCGGCTAATGAGATCTACACAAAATGAAGGACTGGAGCGTAAACTCACTAGGCACGGTCATTACAATTTACTAACAAACGTAAACTCATTTGCAGTTCACTTTACCTGCTGACACAAACAAGCACACACCATTTGCTTACATCAGCTTGTTATAACGAGCATCAAACACGGTTTTACATATTATGGTTTACAATGTTTTAGCTTACTTATCTTACATTATTTCGTCTGAAGAAAATTCTGAAGTTCATGATGTCATGAGAAATTATATTTTAGGCATATAACCTTGTTTTGATGAATTTTATTCTATTGGACTTTTACAACGTAATATTACTTCTAATCAAAAGAAACTCAAACAACATCTTTCAATCAATTATGTTGCTTATCCCACATTTCTATCATCTCTCTTGCATTTGCTGTTTTTATCACTATATACCACTTGTCTTTGAACTTAGTACGTGGGATCGATAGTTTTCAAGCGTACTTAGAAGCGACAGCCAAATGTATGTAGATTTACTTATATGTAAAAGAACTCTTGCGGGATGTAATTCCGGCACACTGGCAGCTCTGATATGATCATGGGAATTTACCGCGTCGTTAACAAAATATTTATTTTCCTTTCCCAAACATCTGTTAATTTGCTTGCGAAGTTATAAGTTTTTCACGCAGATATTTAAAGTTAGCAAAGTAACATGCACCAAGCAACACAAAAAGAAACAGAAACTGTAAATGCAAACAGTTTTCTCATTAATAGTTTTCTCATTACTTCAGTCAGTTATACAATATAATTTTATTTATTTTATTATTTTATTTACTGTAATTTTATATACGTTCTTTCAACCCTGAAATAGTCAATTAAATCTCAGGCAAATTACTATTCTTTCTAAATAAATAACTGCTGGTGTTTCACTCGATGATTAGTTGATGTGATCAAAACATTTAGTGAGTTTATGTAAAAAGGCTGTTCGTCATTGATTCATATAAACATTAAAGGATATCTCTCCTTAACATTAATCATTTGGAGCAGTGAATAAAACGAGGTCGGCTTGCAGCAACAAATTGAAAGAAGTTAAATTTGAGAGCTGATTCAGCTAGTATTTATGCAGAAAATTTAAAATTAGTGGAATCCGCAGCTTCAGTGTTTACTTTCTCAGTTATACAAGAGAAAATAGTAACAACTCCAAAAACTCTCAATATTTTAACAGAACGTGTTTTGAATGCAGAACTAATTTTTAAAAGAGTATTCAAAAGTGAGTTCTACTATGACAGTGAAAGTACGAGATAGATCTTATAGATCATCTTATTTTTGACAACATTTAAGAAAAATTCCGAATAAAGTTATATAAAAGTTTTGATGTATTACATTTACATTACCTTCTTTATCCATTCTTACTATTCTTACAGAAGTAGGTTGTTCTACTGCATATTAATTCAGTTTATTTACAATGGTTTTAAAATGGCGTTTCTTTTTGCATGACCATGATTAAAAAAAAATCGAAGGTCTACTTTTCAGATGAAAATGTATGAAGTACTGGAAAATTTAAAGCATTAATAAGGAAACATTTACGAATTGGTTAATGTCGCAAAAATTTGACAAATTGTGCGACTTGGCCAAGCGAGATGGCTCCGTTGTAACGTGTGAGGTTCTCATTTAGCATGTCCCGGCTGTGATCCTGCGACCGCCTACTCTGAACTTTGATTTCTGGGCGGGTTCTTGGTCGGAAGGCACATGCTGAGGTAGTTTCTCATCTTCCACAATGTCCTTTCCATCATCTTCGTTTCATTCCAATTCCTTCTGATATTTCAGGTATGCGTCTAGGTTTCGTGACAGAAATGAACAGTTGGCGCGGATTCTTGCTGAAAAGAAATAACACTTCCTGAGAATACTTCACTAGAGGGTTGTGTGCTAGACGGGCCCTTCATCGCCTTCTTTAGACAATTCTAGTAGTGGGACGGCTCTTCATAATATCTGGAACTGATTTGTACTTCCACCTCTTGTGTTTCCTTCATTTCAGCCACACGCGAGATGTCTCCATCCGTTTTATAACCTATAACGTAACCTATAATTGAAGATTTAATGCGATATCTGCAGTTAACATATATATGTTATCTAGTAGTTCTCTGTTACAACAACATAATTCAGAATGAAGAGAACTATGATTGAAAATATATATTTAATTGTTCCTGCAGATATCTTAAGCCTATTACATTTTAATTAAAACTTTAGGGTTATATTTTTTTAAAATCGACAGTTTTGAAACTTTTTTCCATAAAAAGGGCAGGTTTATGTGGAGAGATTTTAATGGAACTCTTTTTGCTGCGTCTATGGACCAAGCAGAACTTACATTCCATGTTTGTAACATAAGCGAAATGTTTCCAGCAAAAAACAATACCTATATAGAATGTCAAATATGTAATGAGTCGTGAAATCTTCTGTTGAAGTCGATTTTTTCATTAACTAAAAATGTAGAATCATTCTGAGCTTAATCATATTATAGTTAATCCATTTTAAAGTTAAAGAATCCAATGTTAATATTCTGGCGAGAGCTTTTTAAGTGGATAAGTGGTAAGCGTCATATTGTCAATATGGTGTAAATACTCTTAAATATTTTGACGACGTCTGTAATTCTGCATTGCATGACTAATACACTGAACTGAATTGATAAATAGAGCATGGGCTTAGTCCATATTTTGTTCTTGGACAAATAAATGTGTAACTTTAAATCGAATGGTTGGATATTCTATGTAATTAAACATTTTAATTAATAAATTATACCATTAATGTTAATAAAACGTTTTTTCAGTGTTTAAATATAAGAAAGTAATGCAGAAACCAATAAAAATGATCCTGAAAGCAAATTATGGTAGGTTTAAGTAATGAGAGGTCCATATATGGTTATCCCGTCTTTTTTATTTTAATGTCCCCATGTTAGAATAAGTAAAATGCTATTCCACGCACTACTAATTAAAATACAAAATTTCATGAATATCCAATTAAGGAAAGGGGCAAGATTGTTCTCGCTTAATTGGTTTTTACCCCGTAAAACCCGTGTTCTTACAAACCTTACCATTAACCTGAGTGAAGACAATATAATACTTCTATTATGATTATTGATCATACAAAAAGATATGACTTTGATTGCTTACCTAAAATGGATTGGAATGAATGAATGAATGGAATGAATGCATGCATCTTTGTGAATAGATTAATTAGAATTAATTGTGGTATAAATATCAAGTTCTGTATATAAGTTAGCGCATATAACATTTTTAGAATCTTCCTCTATCCGAAAAACGCCTAGTATAGGATACATTCTTACCGAGGAGATTCGGCACTTCGACCAGTGACTATAACCCAAATGGGTATCCCGGGGAGGAAGGATGAGGCGTGAGGGGCCGACCCGTGGAGTTACGACAATGCAATAGGCAGGGTCTCTACTATTGATCGGTTGGAAACACGCCGGAAGGCCGATACAACCAGTATCCCACCCACCGGGGTCCTCAAACGGTTTCTATTACCACAGATAAAGCCAGGTAACCAAGCAGCACATTAATAAGCATTTCCTCATCCGGTAGGACAGTTTCCGGTCCGGCCTAGTGAGGCGTTTGCCAGATATTATGAAGAGCCGTCCCACTACTAGAACTGTCTAAAGAAGGCGATGAAGGGCCCGTCTAGCAAACAACCCTCTAGTGAAGTATTCTCAGGAAGTGTTATTTCTTTTCAGCAAGAATCCGCGCCAACTGTCCATTTCTGTAACGAAACCTAGACGCATACCTGAAATATCAGAAGGAAACGGAATGAAACGAAGATGATGGAAAGGACATTGTGGAAGATGAGAAACTACCTCAGCATGTGCCTACCGACCAAGAACCCGCCCAAAAATCAAAGTTCAGAGTAGGCGGTCGCAGGATCACAGTCGGGACATGCTAAATGAGAACCTCACACGTTACAACGGAGCCATCTCGCTTAGCCAAGTCGCACAATTTGTCAAATTATTGCGACATTAACCAATTTGTAAATGTTTCTTTATTAATGCTTAAAATTTTCCAGTACTTCATACATTTTCATCTGAAAAGTAGACCTTCGATGTTTTTTTTTTTCTTTTTTTTTTTTTTCTTATCATGGTCATGCAAAAAGAAACGCAATTTCAAAACTATTGTAAATAAACTGGATTAATATGCAGTAGAACAACCTACTTCTGTAAGAATAGTAAGAATGGATAAAGAATGTAATGTAAATGTAACACATCAATACTTTTATATAACTTTATTTGGAATTTTTCTTAAATGTTGTCAAAAATAAGATGTTCTATAAGATCTATCTCGTACTTTCACTGTCATATTAGAACTCACTTTTGAATATTCTTTCAAAAATTAGTTATGCATTCAAAACACGTTCTGTTAAAATATTGAGAGTTTTTGGAGTTGTTACTATTTTCTCTTGTATAAATGAGAAAGTATTATAGAGAAAGTAAACACTGAAGCTGCGGATTCCACTAATTTTAAATTTTCTACATAAATACTAGCTCAATCAGCTGTCAAATTTAACTTCTTTCAATTTGTTGCTGCAAGCCGGCCTCATTTTATTCACTGCTCCAAATGATTAATGTTAAGGAGAGAAGTTTTCTCAAAAGCGTTCTCAATGCAGCTTTCTTCGCTTTGCGTGTCGAGATAGGCAATTATTTGTGAACTGGGAACCGAACAGGCGAGCGGTTGTACAAATAGCACAGCATAGCACTGGAGAGGGTAAGTGTGATTGTTAATTAGCTCCGAACTTGTTATCGATTTGGCAACGGTTCTGTAATGGAGTTTGGATTTGGTGCCTCGATTTCCCATCTCGTACTGACACACGGGTGCTTGTAATCAGAAATAGATGGCCGGCAATACAGTATTCATCACTCTCGAATGTACATAGGTCGGGGCAAAAATAAAACGTGAAGATGAAACCCAGCTAACTGTAGGCGTGTACTACATGGGACATTCATGTTCAGTAGGAATAGCTTCCAATTTTGTATCGACCACAGTTTTCTTTATTTCCTGTTAATTTTGTCTACCACGTATCTAGTACGTACTGAAAACTAAAAATTACACACCAAAAGTTTGCCATCGAGATTTCACTGTAAATGCATGTTTAAAGGGCCACCTGAAAAACTGATAAATCGGATAAACATTGAACTTAGTATTATGTTCACGATCTATCAAAGATGCGAGACGAAGATTTTCAACTAAACCTCATTATCCCCAAATTACCTTTAGCTTGAACGTTTTTTTATTTTTTTTTATTTTCCTCAAGATGAATCAAAGGGTTTTGCTTAAAATAGTATATAATTTAGCTACCGATATCAAAGATACAATACACATCTTGAATTTTCTAAGGCCCCCTCCCCATTCAGAAGGAATTTTGTATGACTACTAAATGTTGGATTTAGATCTCTTTAAAACAAAAACGGCACGGCACTGGTACTAAAATTTTTGTGCCATCGGGCATTCCCAGTAATTATTATTATTATTATTATTATTATTATTATTATTATTATTATTATTATTATTATTATTATTATTATTATTATTATTATTATTATTATTATTATTATTATTATTATTATTATTATTATTATTATTATTATTATTATTATTATTATTATTATTATTATTATTATTATTATTATTATTATTATTATTATTATTATTATTATTATTATTATTATTATTATTATTATTATTATTATTATTATTATTATTTGTTTTTTAATTGTTCAAATACTTTATTTTTTACAGCCCTGTCGCTCGTTGAGCCTCGCAGTGTCAAGAGTATGCAATTTGAAGGGCGTGGCGTACTGGTTAGAATGTAGAGCACTCAGAATGCACCCGGGACACCATTCTGCCCCTACGAATGTAGATTTCAAGTCTCGGGTGTAGGACCTACTCAGTATCGTAAGGAAATTGAATAGCTCTCGACGAGACTATGCTAGCTACATCTCCTCGAATTGGTTGTATGATCGTTCATCCTTGCCACATGAAAGTAAGCGTGGGGTCGGCTATGTGGTCTTAAGGCTACGGAGTATAATTAACACAGCGACATGTATTTTAACATCTGACTATAGATTCAGTTTGCTCTACCTTCCTTGTAACTGCAATGAAATGTAAGCAAATAGTTCCACAAATGTCGTTCTCAATTAACATGCGGTAGAAAAATAAGCTTTCGTAAGGATATTTTATAGAAGCTATATAAAAGTAAATAATAGTAGGTAGAAAAGGTATGTTAACGTAACACAATTATTTTTATATTTCACAGTATACAAAATTGAGATTGTTGAACAAATATGTAATTGGGAAAAAGATCTTGTATAGGTATGTGCTACTTAAGTGAATATACATGTTTTCCATACGCTTTAAAAAGCTGTGTAATTCCTATTACCTGAAATCTTCCATAAAAGATTTATCTGAGCAATACAACTAACCCAGGTTCCAAATCAAATTCTAATTGCTCTTTTCAGACATGTTAACCACAGAGTTCTAGATGAACCCGAGATAGACTTAAAAGGAGCTATAAAGTCGATAATTAATAATAAAAAAAATGTCACTGTTCTTTTAGGATAGCATCTCATATCTCAATACGCATCAACTATCTGTTAGGCTACTGAAATTACTTCTCAGAGATAACACTGAAAATGGTGAAACAAATTCTGGTCAGTTCAACCTCAAGATATTCCTTGGGCCATGGCTTTATTTAATCACACTTTCTTTATCAAGAATATACAAACATATAAATATGTACAAGAAACGTTAAAAAGTGGGAAAATTAGTTTAAGCATTTTCCTCAGGCTCTCAATACATCAAATATATGCGAAAAAAATTAATCAAAAATAAACATTTTATATTTCCATTTTCCCGTGCTGTGGCGACCATGTCTAAGCCTTAAGTGGACTGCTAAAGTCCGTTGCAAAATACTAATGGAACTTATTCTTGAAACGCATTAAAGAATTCAGCGAATGAGAGGGCTGGTGTAAAACATTAAATCGTGAAATGAGGAACAAAAAGATTAAGTATGCTCCTCTATGCAAGACTACCTATAAACATACCCCTTTTGACTTAATAGGTGACTAACTATATCTGAGTTTATTTAATAAATCATTTTATATTAATTACTAACAAAATTACGTAAAGTTCGAAGCTCAGAACGTTAGACTTTTGTCATTTTGTGAAAAGTCATTTATAATAGCTGTGCTCTTAAATGTTGGGCTTCTTTCTAATTATTCAATAAATAATGTGTTTTTGTGTACGACTTAAGGAGTAAGCAAGCGATTGATGGTTAAATACTGCGCGGTTGTCTGACTTTTTGGTCTAAATATCGATAAAGAAGTTTTGTTCCATTTAAATATATCCAAATACATATTGGTCAATATTAATGAGTATGGTTATTTATTTCATTTTATTACAATATAATCAGAATACTTAAAATATACATGTGATAATAATGCACGTATTCAAATATGTCTTCATGAACGTCCAACAGTCTCAAAATAGTACTCAACACGTAGGGCTCAGAGCGAGAGTGAGCCAAGTGCCGTTCTTTAATGAGAAAGACTTCAAAGGGCCAAAGCTAAATGAATATCAGCACTTAATTAAAACACGAAAGATATAAAATAAAATGTCATTAATCTGCACATAAACAAATACATTCATTTGTTCTAGTCATATGAAATTAAAATTATGAATTATTTCACCACTGATTCACTGTTATTTTCTACCCAAATCACACGAATTTTACCTTAGTATTTTATATAATTTTATAATGATTTCCAAGATGGAAAAGTTTATTTTTTTTTTATTTGAATTAAAGTGATTTTAAATAGTTTACATTAAATTCATAGTAGTGAAAATAATTTGGAATTACAGTTATTTGGAGCAACAGCTCTATCTGTTCATTTATATCCTTTTTCTTTCCCTGAAAAGATTACTGTGCTAAAGTGAATTAATTCTTAAACCAACTTATTCTACATAACCTCAAATGAAGCCATTTTGGGGAAACAACTATCCAAACAACAGAAAGGGGATATGCAAATTGCAGAGCGTACCAGTTGACAAAGCCGCCTCAGTGATCGAGTACGTCAAGCTCACGTTGTATACTGTGTTAAATTTTGGGATTTTCATAGAGATATTCCTGAAATACATTTTTTGCTCCATTACTAAAAAAATTACAATGTAAATAAACTTTTAAGTGTTACGTTGTTTAATTCTATATGAACGAACTTATGACAGAAATTATCAATTTACTTTTGCTGGAATAGAACACATATTCAAGAGAAGGTTTTTGAGATAAAAGATACTCACTGTTAGGGTCATGTATCCAGCGCTTCTTCTCTCCCATTTTCTGCAGCCCCGAGCTGCTGCTGCTACTGCTACTGCTGCCTCGAGACTCATCCTGTGAAAAACAATTCCCCTGTTAGAGCAACTTTTACAGAAAACCACTTTGTAGTTTCTCTTTCTGCTTCAAACAGTTTTAAAGAAGCTTTCTTAAGCAGTATCCTGTTACGTGACGGACTCTTGTGGACATTCTACCAGCAGCAATAGGTAACTTGTGACTGCAGGTATTAACGAACTTTAAATATTAAAACAGTAAGAGCAGCATCCCGTAGGGAGCATAAGGTATCAAAAATTATAACAGTATCTTTATGGTCCATTTACGTGCCTCATTTTACACCTGTCACATCGACACACACACACGCACGCGCACACACACACACACACACACACACACACACACACACACACACACACACACACACACACACACACACACACACACACACATTCGCTCTCAACTTTTAGACTCCAGAAGGGGAGTAATTCTGCCTAAAGAAAGTTTCTACTTTTCTGCTGAAAATCGAATTCGGGACATGTGGATTTGTAGATTAGCATACTTACCCCAGATCACAGAGGCCATTAATAGTAATTTATGCACAAATGTATCATTAATTTTGAAAAAAAAACTGTCATGCGAGGATACCTACCTATCTAGAAACCTAACTAGTCTCGATGTAATTTCTAAGACTGTAAAGTTCAAACGACTTAAATAAATACATAAATCTAAACAAGAATTTAAACACCAAAAGGAAATGGATATGCGCAGATGTATACCAATATTTTACTATGTTTTATGTTCACAATATTATTTTGTGACATATTTGACGATTTAAAATGTTCCTTGAGATTCAGATTTGCTTTAAGATTTTTTAATTATTCAGTATGAAGGTGGTCGGAGAGATCTAAAGAGAACACTTACGTCACAATTAACGTTTAGTAAATTAAAAATGTTACATACTTAGCCTTTTATTTCAAGACAAACTTGCTTTTAAAGAACATGTAATAGTTTATTTACAAAATAATCTGCAAAATTAAAAGTTTAACATTTTCAAATTACCATCACGCGGGACATTTCAATCTTCAAGCAATTTTCATTCTTTGAAAATTATTTTGTAAATGTTCAAGACGTACATACGACTACGGAAATTAATTTTGTATTTAAAACAACAATATACCATTATTATGATCTAAATTTTGATTAAAATTGAAATTAAACTTCGAATATGGATAAATAAGCTATATGAGTGTCAAATATACTTAAAATTAAAAAACTGAATATACTCGAAATTCAAAATCAGATAATTCATTGTCATGATTTCGGACATACGGAACTTACATTACACATGTAAGGCAACGCAGAAGTGATAGTCGTTTATTAAGACAGCTGCTGTGCAGAACATGATGTGCCATGCAATGATATTACGACCATATGTTTTCTATTCTTTGATGTAACATGACGACCTATTTTATTTTTTATTTACTTCATTCCTCTCGACCTCCCTTCCTTCTTTCTTACTCATTTATTTTCTTTTTATAAGAGTGATGTTTTCAGAACAGTGAGGTGAAGATACATGCAACCCCAATACCTTAGGCATTTTTTTCTGGCCATGTAATTTTCAGGTTGGAAATATAACCGCCTCCACGCCACCTCCTCCGACCCCACCCCCCAACTAAGCATTTGTAGATTCCAGATTCTTAGTGAGATATTCCGTCTTCTCCACTCTTTACATACCAAACATTGAAAGTGACAATTCAATAAAGGTCGAATTATGTCGTTTTTCCATCCGATGCGAATAGCTTATGTGCTTGTGAAAGTAATGTTTAGCATGGAGTGGAGTGGAGTGAGGTTTAAGCGAAGGGGATTTCCGCGCTGAACCTACAGATAGGTTATTCCATGGCATCCCCTAGGAATGAGATGGGGGCACTCTTTGAGTGTCGGAACCTGTGCAGCAAGCCAGCGTGAAGGACCCTAACGTGAATGTTTAACCATAGTAACAAGATTTTCTCCATCGATACTTAAAATATTTTTGTAGAAGGGTTTTCCTTTATTTGTTTCATATTGATCGAGAAATAGTTTTGCAGAAATGTTTTACTGCATATTTCCGTGACGTACAAGGGTTAAGGAGAGTCGAATCTTTTGAGACTGCATCGCCATGTGATTATACTGATATTCCATTCTGTAAGTATGACCAGAAGAAAAGATAAAAGCTTTCCACTATTTTTTTGTGCAAAATATACGTTTTGTACTAATTCCGTTCTACATTTCTTATGTTGTAAGTTGTAGGTTTACGCTGTAAGATTCTTGCAGTTTACGAGCTATATAAAAATTGAATGAAGTCGTTTCCTTTCTGATGGGGATTTCAAAAGTTATAACCAGAACATTATTCAAGATATCGTCAACCCGGCGCAGAGCTACCAACTAGCGCATACTCGCCCGGCTACAGTAAGACAGTTAATGGCGAATCTCCCTCAGAAAAAAATAGCCGTGCAGAAAAATAGGCATTATGAACAGCTGACTCACACAGAGGATTCGTTTTGGCAGTTTAGAGTAGACTCCTTAACCAGTACCTACGTTTTATATTCGGCAGCTACATAAGTAGCAAACAGATATCCAGTGTGGTCAGTGGACACAGCCCAGTGGACAATTTAGTTGGACTGAAAGGCTTTAGTGCAGATCAGCTGCAAGTGGACAATACCGAGTGTAGTTCAGTGGTTCAATTGTGCAGGGTCAACGCTTTTCGTTCCGATTGTGTACAACGATGTGCCAAGTGTACAGTGTGCACTATTTTAAGCATCTAAGTCGTAGTAAATAGAGAGTGTTCAGCAACAAACGGTGTTTTGGTTTGTTAAATATACATTTCATTTATAATGAAAAATCCTAAACATACTGTATTTTATCAAAATACTTAATAGCAAAACTTGAGAAAATTAAATTTTCTAATAAGTTTTACATATGAAAAATTGTCTTGTGTTGGACTTAAACTACCCAATTTGGTATTAATCGACTTTTCGTTCATGAGTTTTTGTGTCCATAGGCACATATTTAGATACACACAATCATATATGCGAGCGCAAGCTCATTGTTTCTGAAATTGCCTTCGCTTTTATTCAGGGAATCTGAAAATTAGTACTTCTGATTAAACCTTTGATACCGAAATTATGGTTTGCCAGGAGCAAAGAATAATGATAGACGTCAAAGGAATGTTGGTTCTTTGTTACGACCAAGGGCAAGGTCAGTTCAGTTGGGGAAAGTCTGTAACAATGCCATGAATGAAAGGAGCAGTATCCTTAGAAGGTTTCTAAAGGAATTGTCACTTGACGTATATGAATAGGGAATTCTTTGGATCATTTACAATGGCGACCAAAACAGCCACAAAGGGACTTTGTTTAAAAGAGTTTGAAAAGGGAAAGTTAGAGATATATACACGCACGCAGTTGTGGTTAGGGCAGTCGTCGGTGTGTAGCCGATATGGCTATATCGCGGCTAGGAAGCCATTATAAACATTTATCGAGTGTAGTCGATATGAGGAGTCTGAAACGTCAAGCCTATTAGAGCGGTCAATTTGTTCTGTCTTGAATATTTGTCGGGTCATCAAAATTTATCGAGAAATATAATTAGCCTTCAGTCACTATAAACCGAGATTGGTAACCCTCGGTCGGCAGCTTCCATTTCGAGGTTTGAAAAGGAGAAGCAGTGAATAAATAATTTGGAGACGGGCATTCCAGTGTTGTAAAATTTCCTTCTCCACCCATCCACGCATACCCTGAGAGAAACCTCATTGCTCGCCGACTTCTGTGTACACCCAATTATATTTGCTTCAAACTGGCGCACAACGTGGAGCTGTGGTAACCTTGATCGCCACCATCTACATTTTTGTTTCACCTTGGAAACTAACCTTTTTGTAAAATACGATATAATTGCTCCACTTACCATAAGTAAATAGAAGAGAAAGTAAAATGACTAAAGAGAACATGACATTTGGGCTAGTATTAGAATTAATCACCCGGAGGAGACACCCAGGCCGCTGCAGCTCAATACGGCACGTAGATCATTGTAGGCTCTTTTGTGGCTTAGGAACGTGACCGCTAGGAGGAAGGGGATGCAAGAAAAATTCGTAGTAGAGAACATTCGACCTTACAGACTTGGGAAACAACGGACACAGAAAACAGCGGCATTCGAATTCGGGGGCTCCTGAGTGCGAGTCTCGAATATTATCATTTGGGTCATCTCACTCGATGATACGAATCTGTAAAGTCGAACTGTATAATTACAGTGAAATTATTGAACAGTGAAATTCCTAGAATAGGTTTGGTGAAAAAGTTCTACTTCCCCGAATATCAGGGATGCATAACCTGCACCACTCCACGTAGCACATTTCAGAGAGAAAAAAAGAAAAAATGCGCGCTGTAGAAATAGACGAAGAACGCAATGGGTTTCAAGAAACTAAATTAAATTACAGATCTCTCCCTTTGTTGTCAAATGACCTCAATGTGTTCTTCATATAAAATGTAGAACAACCATTTGTTAAGAGTTTAGCGAGCGTCGCTTCTGCCTGAATCGAATCAGTGCCACAGTAAAGTAAGCATTTTAGGAAACTTATGATTAAATTACAATGGCGAACTCCCGCTTATAGCAATGGCTAACAGAGTTCCTGTTCGAACCACGAGGAAGGGGAACTGCATCATCGTTGACGGAAAGAGGAAACCGGTGCGGTTGTAAAATAAACTACTAAACCGCAGTTTCTGGTTCCGCAACATTGCTTATTGAATCTGTGAAGGGAAACTGCGGTATTAAATTATTGCTACCGTCCTGTTCTAGCAAATATATAGTGCGAGCTAGCAGTTTGCTCAGCAGTTAATTTTTTTAGGGTGTGGTAACAAGCCAAGCAACTTGGGATCGCCGACATAAATCATTTTGGCAATATATCACACTGAATTTCACGAGTAGGTGCTTTTCCTTTACATTTTAATCTTACTGGACCAAACAAAACATTAAAAATATATTTGGCTACTTTTTAGTAAATATATACTTTGTAAGGAAACAGTTGATAGCGTTGGGATGTTGAGCCTATAAATCAGGATTAAAGATATTATAGTAAACAAAGACAGATTCTATAATGTATACATGTAATTTTGTTAATACTACAGTACGAATCAACCATGGTATAACACTTAACATTAAGTGAATCAGTAGGTCCTAACTTATTTTAATTTATGCAACCTGGCAAGTGACAATATGCCGTTGGTCTGTATTAGTTCCCCGCTTTACATCTCACTTAAGTACCTAGATAAAATTCCAAAATTCAGTAAAAGAACCACTTAAAAGTTGTTTTTGATGGCGTCAATATGAAAAACAAGTCTCTTCTACTAGAGTTAAATCATCCAGCTGATTTTACTGTACTATTCATTTCTGCCAAAATCAGCCGAGAAGAAAATAGGTGTATATGAATTACATACTAATTAAACAACATACAACAATTAAGAGACAATGTTTGTACTCAAAATTAGAAATGTACAGTACACAGAATGAATTAATGTTTTAACTTTTGCATGATTTACGGACCGTATATTGAAACACCTTACACCTTAGCTTGTACCGTTTGTTTGATGTCTGATGTAGGCTTACATTCATTAAAACAGAGGAAGCTATTTGCAAAGTTTGGAACAGGAACCTTATTTCGCCTATTTGAAAGGAGGCGGTGTTCTATGGTCCAAATAGCTGCATTTAAACTTCGGTATTTGAGTTATTTACATATGCGCGCGCACGCTTACACACATACACAGATCATTTTCTAATTTTTTATTTAGGGCACTAAAATATTTCCGGTCAAGTCCTGATTTTGGATTGTCAGGCTGTAGCACTTCCTTTATGGTAACTAACGAAGGAAGTACAAGATTTCCAAAACAATTCCTGTTATTAATATAAGGTCATTAAATCCCTGTCGCAACGCAGTGGCTTAGAGCATGGCAGCTCTGATTCTGGCCGCGAAATGTCCCCGGGTTCAATCATATGACTTTCAAGGCCGAGTATTCTTCTACTGTCCAATTCGCTGGAGTCCTTGTGGGAGATAAATGTAACACAATGTATCTATCTTTAGGTTATGAATATAGAATAACGCATGCGCGAGCTCTCTCCACTATGTGAGAGCACCAAGACTTGCAGGAAAATAGTTCAGCACAAAGACATTGAAATCCTTATCTTTCATATGGTTTTCAAACAAAATGGTTTCTCTTCCACAGAGTAGAAGTCGAGATGGGCGGAATTTTTTCCGAATTTGATCACTCCAAAAAGGTATTATTGTATAATTTAATACTTCATAAACCTAACTGCATGGGTCGGGATGGTTATTTGCACTTATTCATATCGTTTACGCCGTATGCACACTTCCTCACCTGCTAGGCAACCCATGACATGAACAGTTTTAGTTGACTCGCGTTTTTATTCTGCCTTCCACAAAAAAAAAAAAAAAAAAAAAAAAAAAAAAAAAAAAAAAAAAAAAAAAAAAACGCTCCTCATCGTAATTTAAATACATAGCATAACTAATTTATACTCTCTTAGCAAATCAGGAAAACCATTCACTGATCTCATATTGCATTAATAATACATATATAATTGTTATTAATTATATATATAATTTCGTAAAAATGGATCGTGCATCTAATTACAAAATTCGAGACGCGATTCAAAATAGAGCAATGACAAGTCTATGTATCTTCTACGCACTAAATTAACAGAGAATCGTATTTCACTTGTTTTTCTTTGTTTTAAATGAAAGTGCTAATAAGGTTTTGTTTCCTCGGGAACAAGGGGAATGGCAAACAAGGGCAATTTCAGTCACGGGGTGTAAGAAATGAACAGCATTTTCCACTTTAGGTACTATCTGGAAAACCCCCGGGCATTTTAAGTTACATTGCTGGTTGTAACGTCCACCTCTACCAGCTGTCGGGTCCTTAGCTGCGGGCAAATCCTATACACCATTATCTCATTACTCCCTCTTAAACCTTGTCCCCAACGATATTACTCTCGTGAAAATCGATATATTAAATGGCAAATACAGCGTTTAAGCATATAAAAGGACAAATACGTTAAATAAAAAGGTTCCGTTTAGCAAATTATTGAAGAAAAAAAAAAAGCAGCTTACGTGTAACACTCACATAACTTTACATCCATTGTGAAATCTTCCTTATTTTCTCTATTACCACCCAACTCAATACAACTACAAATACATGTATTACGCCATCTTAAGAGTAATAATAAAACAGTGCGTGTGTGTCAACAGCGTAAAGTCTAAAACAAAATGTTTAAAGTTTGATATTTTCCAATAATGCAAACTGAACATTTAGAAGAAAATTACGGCCCAAAATATCCTTTACGTGGAAACACTATTGATCATTTTAGCTTTTACAAAAATTTATTTTAAATATTTAAAATAAATATACTTCAGATATCTGGAATAGACTGCATCTAGACTGTATTCATGTCTATTTGATAAAAAAATTCTATAAAGGGTAAAGGGTAAGAGAAGGATAAAATCGTACTACAAAAACTGCGGGGTCTATAAAACACCATTTATTTCAAATGGACGTTTTTTGGGATATCCATTTCTGAGGTATCAGTTGTTACTCGTTTAAGTGTCGCAATTCAATTGTTTCTCGCAATATCAAGAGATGGGTATTTAGCGTCAGTTTTTTAATATCTATCAATTTGGTTTCATCTCTCCTTTGTAATGTCAATGAAATGATGCATATGTTTACCATGGTTAACATGAAGTAGATAGAAAAATAAACCTACATAAAAATTAACGATAGTAGACAGAGAAAGCCATGTGACAACAAATGTTTATCTGCTTGCGCTAATCATAAGTAATGGTCCAATATAAGGGTTCAGTTAGCTAAACACGTTACGACTGAGGAAAGAGTCAATAGGCTATAATTAATGGGTTATTATGGACTCTATGCCTTCACACGAGAAAAGGTAGAATGGCAACAGTTTGGAACTGATATAAAATTAGTGAAGCATCCCCTATATATTGCTTATGTCAGGTTTTTGTTCAGCATTTATTGTTTCCCACTTTCATAACTCGGTGACAAGAGAACCTGAGTGGGTTACTCCCACAAAATTTCAGCCACTTAGTTTATTCAGAAACATTTGGAAGCTAATTATTAAAACGTTTTTCAAGGATATAAAAATAATATTTATTTCGTACAAAAACCCTTTTCAGAGAGAAAGATTTTTCCTAAATAGCCTTGCATCCTTATGAAATGAGATAAAGTAAAAGTACTGCTTATACGACTTTTCATTTCCGATATACGGTGTCCTCATAGACAACCCCCCCCCCCCAAAAAAAGAAACAGTTTTTCTAGCGAAATAAGATTTTGGAGCTAGACTAGAGTATTCCTAGGTCTACTTTAAGTAAAGAGCAGAGACATTTAAGTATATACATTTTTTAATATCTCTGAGTGCTCTTCAATAAAGAATGATCATTTTTTTTTTTTGACAATGTACCTTTACTCATCCTCATAATTTTGATGGTCCTTCTCAAAATAGTCTCCCCTGAATACGATGCACTTCTCCCAGCGTTTCTGCCAGTCTTCAAAGACACGCTGGAAACCATTTCTTGAGAGATCCTTCAAAATCGCCTCCTCAGCCTTCATCACTGCTTCTGATGACGGATAATGCCTCCCACGAAGGCGTTTCTTCAAGTTAGGGAATAGAAAAAAGTTACACGGGGCTAAACCCGGACTGTAGGGAGGTTGAGGGGTGCATTTCACGTTGATTTTTGCAAGATATTCAGCAACAACATTGGCAGTATGCGGCCGCACATTATCGTGGTGTAGCATCCAGCCTGCTTCAAGGAATTGTCGTCTTTTGCGCCTGATATGGACTTGCAATGTTTTCAGGGCATCCCTGTAGTATTGTCCAGTTACTGATGAGTGTGCAGGTACAACATTCTGTTAAACCATTCCGTGAATATCAAAGAATGAGATGACCATAACTTTCCCAGCAGAAGCAACCACTTTTCTTTTTTGGGGGTTGGTGAAGAAGGATATTTCCACACTGAGCTTTGCTGTTTGCTCTCAGGATCAAAATGATGTAGCCAAGTTTCATCAGTAGTGATTACGTTTGGATGAAACTCCGGATCTTCCTCTAACATCAACTTTAACTGCATGTTACCTCCATTGCAGCGGTAGGCGATACTGAACATATCTGAACTTGCCTGGCGGGAACCAGGAATACCAACAATGAAACTACTATGGCGTGTTTCTTTCACATTAAGCTAACAGAATATAATATGATTGAATTTTAGTGCGAAAAATTATGACCGTAAAAAACTATGATCTTTGTTTATTGAACAGTCCTCGTATATACATTTTTTGGATATCACTGGAGGAACAAAATTTACTCACCCTTAAAAGAAATTGTTTACATAACATATCGAATGTCACAATGTTTGAAACAGAGCTGGAAGTATGACACGCGAGACCCTTTTCCCCCAAAATTGTCTTTTTCTTTTAATTACATTAACATTATATGACACGTACTCGTAAACGGTACTGGATATAAAGGGCATTCGACGTATTATTACATAGTAGAGGGCATAAACGTTAACGGTGAAACTAGTGACAACAGTGCAGAAATAATAAATATAACAAATTATTGGTAACGCTAAATAATAAAAGCTTACAGCTCAGGATAGGTTTTTCTTAACAAATAGAGTCGGCTTACGACATTTTGGAAAACGGTCGCAGATATAAAGGAAAATGTTTTGCAATGCATGTTACCGTCCAGCTGCACCGATTACATATTTTTGTAAGCACTCATATGAAATCCGACTGCTAAATTCTGAGTCAAGCATGTAGAAATGCAGCTGTCCTATGTACTGTTTGGAAATAGTTCGCGTTCTTTCTCGCTGGGTAACACTATTTCTTATTTTTACGTATATTGAAGTGTAGAATCTTTGGACTTTTTTCAACGGCTGAAATCTCGCTTAAACAAGTATAATAGTTTTTTTGAGTTTGATTTATGAGTCACTATGTTTACACTCAACTTCACTTACTATGTTGTATAATTAAAACGTTTTCAAGATCATTCGATCTCATCCTCAGCTGTTTGGTGACTAAATGAACATTCCTCTTCTTCCACTACTACGGTGCTCCGATCCCTCTGCCATCTGGTGTTAGGAGCACTAAGTTTTAATACTTCATTTAATGCCGGGATTTCAAAATTTATAACTTTATCCCGGTTTTTGTTTATGAATATTTTCCCCAAATATCCAATTCTATGGGTGTACTTAAAGATTTTAACAGTTTTATGTTATGGTCATTGTTAAAATCTTTTAGTACACCCATATAATTGGATATTTGGGAAAAAATATTCAAAACAAAAAACCGGGATGAAGTTACAAATTTTGAAATCCCGGCATTAAATGAAGTATTAAAATTTAGTGCCCCTAACACCAGATGGCAGAGGGATCGGAGCACCGTAGTAGTGGAGGAAGAAGAATGTTCATTTAGTCACCAAACAGCTGAGGGCGAGTTCGAATGATCTTGAAAACGTTTTAATTATACAATATAGTAAGTGAAGTGTAAACATAGTGACTCATAAATCAAACACAAAAATGAAGAATAGTTCACTGTTAATAATGCTTCTGCTTTTAATATTTAAGTGTAATAGTATTGCTGAAAACATTTTGAAATATATTTTGTTTCACAATCATTTACAGAAAATAAAAATATTGTAGTAGATTATGTATAGCTGTTGTCAGTTTAAGTAGCCTGATGCAGTTATCAACAGCTGGCTTAAACACATACCGCATGTCAATACTAGTGTCACTGACGGGCAATGTTATCTGCAAACGGTAACAGACACCAGAAGGGATGGAAGAGATTTTTCATCAGCGACATCCCTGCCTAAAGTTTTGCACAATGTTAACTTCTGTTTCCTTTCGTTCTAGCTTCGTTCTAGCATCTAGTTTTAAGAGAAATTTTAATACCTACTTCCTGACTATTTCTGGTTCTTACACTATATAAACATTTGAAATACTAGTCCTTTTTCAATGCAGAACACTTTTGGTATTCTCTGCAACAACTACGAGAATATCATAATTAACATAAACTAATAACGTATCCTAATATTTAATTCGCACCACGATACTGGTTATTATTTTTAAATAAAATAATCAACTCTTATTTTCCCCCTTTCTCCGTTTTCATTTCTCTGTTTTATGGACAATGCCTTTATCACTTGCCCCTGCAAAATCAGCAAGCACGGCACATTCTGAGAAACTCGCGGCGAGAAAAGGCAGAAAGATCAAGAGAAACGACCCCAGGCTTGTAAAACCCGCAGAACGCATGGAATATCTCTTCCGGGCTTCCTTCTTCAAGAAGTAGCATTTTCCAGTTTTTCTGTGGACGCAGGGAACGATGCTGTCACAGACTTAATGCTCTACGGACGAATGGCTGGCCACTTTACGACCGCCGTATAAAACCCTCTGGCTACCAAGAGCGAAAGGAGTAACTTTATTTTTTGGTGTTTACTTCAAAGTGCCCACAGCCTCCAGTAGCCAAATTTATAGGCTCCCTTCCTGCTGATAACCCGCTCATAATGTATCCTGACCCTTTCCTTCTCAATAAAGACTGACTGGACAAATGGTGTGCAACTTCTTCCTCTCTACTTGTACTTGGCTGAACGATAAATTGTAAACCCAAGTGCGATGAGTGTAAGAGATGTAGTGGCAAATGATCATGGGCCTTCCATGAAAATAACCAAGCCCTGACTCCAGGAATTCTAGGAAGATGGAAGTTAATAGCGAAGACCTTATCCTTCTATAGAACATGTAGTGAGAAAGTGACTCGCAGTTACATTACGACTCGCTGTGCGACCAACAACTTCTAAAGGTTGGCCTAATTTCAATTTTTATTTTTGTTCATTTGCCCATCTTCTAAAGCAGGTGATGTATAGTAGATTTTACTGATATTCGAACCATTATCACTACTGACGAGATGATAAGAGTATGTAAAAATGCATAGGTGCATTTTAATAAACAAAATTGAAATTTTGCTATCAAAATTTACAAATATCTTTGAACTTACTACTTTAATGGTCGCTGTTTTAAGAGGTCCTCTCTAAGTCCATTAATTATGATGCAAAAAATATTTTACAGCTAGAGTAGTTATTCAGACTTACTACAAAATCTGGAATATCAAATATAACATGTGATTATGTGAAATGTAATTCAACTAATTCTGGAAAAAATGTCAAAACATGTAATACTTAAACAGAGCAGCAGCAAACTATCTTTATATCTAAACAAATGAATGTGTTTCCTTTATTAGGTAGTTCATTTCTGCACCATTTGCACATTTTAATATTCAAAAAGTTTCTTTTAAGGAAGCTTACCTAGAAGGAGGTTTGCTTTTAAAAATTACAGATATGAATTCAAGTATATTGCCACAGTCGGAGATCAACTGCGAATATTCTTTTGCTTTAAATTGGATTAGTGTACAAGGCCGATCCTCAATACAAGCTTGTGGAGGTCGAACTGGGGTGCATTTTACCGAGCGAGATGGTAACACTCGAGGCTGGCATTAGGAAGGTGCCCCGGATAGATACGTGGTAGCCGCCCCTCTGCCCGTGAATTACTCCATTGTTTCCTCCTGGTCGGCAAACCGAATGCTGGGGTGGCGTGTTCTACCACGGCACTGCTTTCTCCATTTTACTCTCATTTTGTCTCCCCCCCCCCTCCAGATTCTAGCGCTGGATGTCAGTCGATTGTGGTTAGATGGCGTAGAGGCTTCTTTTTGGCTCTACCAGATGGTGCACCGGTCCAACTTTCTCCGGTTCCCGTTGAAGAGTACCTCTGAACGGGTCGCCAACGGGAGGGAGGTCAAGCCAGTAACCAGTGAGAACTGCACGTCTCTGCCATTTACTTGTCCGGTTTTACAGCCAATGTCTCCTGGGTTCCTTCAGCTCAACCGTTCCTTCCGCGAGTGTAGCACAAAAGAGCCAATTGCAAGCTGAGATGTAATTTACCTAAATATATATTTTGGAAACTGCATAGATAACCTAGAGGTTTAGAAACAGAAATACTGAAATCAAAAAAGAAATGAATTAGCGAGATCCAAAATTCTTATTTAAATAACGTTTGTGAATTAGGTTAGGGGCTAGATGTGATGACTCAATTGGTCAATTTAATACACCTTGGAATTTAAGTTTTAGCTAAAACTCTACAAACCACAATGACGTTAGAATATGTAAGTTTCCAGAGCAGAGTGTGGAGAAAATAGAACAAAACTGACTAAAGTGCAAGTAAAATAATGCTGTAAATACCACACACAGAAATATTGAACAATCAAAATTAATAAACTGAAAAAACTCCAGAGCATGTGCAATATTATGATCTTAGGTTTTTTTTTTTTTGTCCTTTAAATATTTTTGGAGTGGAGAAGAATACGTTTCGAAGTCACTGGGATACACGCGTAAAGAATGAACTGGGCGATAAAAGAAATCGAAGCACAAGAGTGTTATGAACGAAAAGGGGAAGGAGGTATCAAAGTCAATAGAGCAGAGAAAGCAAGCTTAAGCTGCATTGGAAGATCGTACACCCTGAAGGGAAGAATGAGTCTAAAGATTTTAAAAGGGCAAGAAAATCCGAGGTCGACGATAAGAAGGGCATCTGCGAAAAAAGGAAGCGCATTTATGTGTCCATATGCTTGATTTTAGATCCAGCTGTATATAAAAGATGAGGATTTCGTGGATATTATCTCTGGGGAAGGAGCCAATTTCATTTTCTAGTATTTGTCTATAGAGTATACATTATCGAGTAATACTGTATGCTTACGATTCTGACATACTTATGAGAACATCCGAAGCCACAGTTCCAGCTTTTTTACGTTGAAAACCTAGAAGTAAACCAGGTCAACCCATGGACACTTTCGGGGTTAAACACCATTTAACGTGCTCCCTCCTAAAAGCCTCGTTATGAGAAGTACTAAATGCTCATTTCAAGGTGTGTATAGCTCTTGAGTCAATTTTTGAACCGGGTGCCAGCTATAAAAGGGCTGGGACATAGCATAGCATAGCATATAAGTGGTAAAGAAGTTGCCTTGCAAGCACGGCCTTCAATCCTAACATAACTATTATGGTAACCCTAAAATCATAAATTCTAGACCGAATAACCTGCTTAACAATGTCGGCTAAAAAGGAAATAAGCAACTGAAATAAACCATCAAGCATGTTAATTTTCTTCCGTAACCCTATCAAATCCATTCGTCCCCCATACTGTTTTTGTTTACGTTTGCAGAAGGGGGCCGCAATCTGTTGACAAATTCATGTTGCTTCACACTTATGACAACAAGTACCCTGCTTATAGACTTCGATATCGACCGAACGGGTCCTGGTAGAAAGCATATCTTGCAGATTACCAAATGTTGATTCGGCGTGGAAAGCAGCATTTGCTACCAAACTGCTCAGACACATGAGTCGTACCCCTCTGCGGAAGCACTAAGTGGACTGCGTTCTAGGCTCAGTGACTAGGCAAGAGACGTCATAAGCCTATTATGACAACTTTGTAATGATCATTCAGTATTTAAAACCAGATATAAAATTAGCACACGTATTTTCTATAGAAATTAAAAGTTCTCTAAAATCTTAAGTTCACAGTGTTCAATCGTTACGAAATGACATAGGTGATTTCTACTGCAAATTTTATGTGACAAAAGAAAAATATTAGACACTACCATGCTAGTAATAAGACTGGGGGAAACAGATGAATCGCATTATATACAAACCGCATGAAACTACATTTCAAACTGGAAAAAATTAAACACAAAACAAAGATACTTCGAAAACAGCTAATTTTAAATAAAAGGTTCAGTAGAAAATGTGTGTGTGTTAATACGCTCAACATGTTTCCTGCGTTACGTTTTCATCTACTCCGTATAATACATTTAACTAACTTCGCAAGCTAGGTAGAAATTTTCTTTGGCAAATCGGTACCTCTAGCATATCATATTTTAATTCTAATTTAGAGTAATACGTGTTTTAGAAAATCAAATAGTAATTAAAATTTTTAGACTTATAGACTTGTATTGAAGGGAGGAAAATCTTTGAAAATCTTCATCTTGAGCTTCTACAACACAACCGACTTACATTTGTCATTATAGATATATTCACTTTTTATTCAGCTTTTACTGTTCATACATTTTTATCAGAATGTCTTAAGTACTTTAACATTAGCAACAGCAGAGGAGGAAGGAGATATGTGTTTCTTTTGATTTTCTCTCAGAAGCTTATATGGAATGCAAATACAATGATTATTTACTTGTTCTTGAAAGACAGCGTAAGCAATTTTCTTCTCTGTTTTAAGTACCTTTCACGGTCACGTACACCTTTTATCTGCTCAGAGGTGAACTTGCGAAATGTAATTTTTATATGCGTTAGCTATTAATCAGTAATGCAACATGGGCAACGTCATCTCATCTTAATTTCAACTTGTGTCGTGTGTCCATGCCGTGTACCTACGTGACTGAGATGTTAACTAAAGAAGATTATTCTCATAGTGATAAACGAATATGAGTTCTGTTTTAATTAAAGCAGTAAAACAAACAAAAATAACTGAATACACACCGTCAACCTTAGCTAAATATGTTTGTAGATGGCTATAAAAACTAAAATGACAGATGTTTTAAAATAAAAGCTTACCTCGGGTAGGAGGGAATGTGATGTACAGAAAAGAAGGATGCCAAAGATGTCTTGACTATCGATATTAATGTGTTCTAAGATGAGGAGAAATACAATTGAAGATTTTCATTGGTAAATATTCCCAACTATTTTGTATAATACTATATTTTTATTTTAAGTTAAATATTTAAACTATTTGTAGTAGAATAATCTGTATCGAAGAATGTTTGCAATAATATTTTTCCCCCTTCATATAAAGTAGACACCTCAAGAGAAGCACTGACGGCAGAGTTAGGTTTAATAAAACCTGGTCAAGTAAGAGGCAATCATGGTAAACCACATAAAATTCTCACTGTTCTTTTTTAATAAAACAATATAAACGCAGAAGTATAGTTCGCCTACAGAATTATATCATAAATGACTAATAATTCGAGAATAACATATTGTTAATTAGAACACCATGTTTATTTCATTTTCAGAATTTTAGTAATTACTGCTTTTAATAAATATATGTAGAATCACACTGACATTACCACCCTAAGTCACATTTAAGAAGAAAATCAAAATATTTTGCAGAACTATTAAAATTTATACCAACACTCCCCATATGGCAACTAGTCCTTTGGGGTAACCTCGCCCCGCCACAAGACGGTCGGATCCATTTCTCAGGTGGAGGCACCCACAGGGTGGTGTCCATTACCTCCAATGGTAGGGCGATAGCGAAGATGACGGTGAGGCGAGTGGACCCACAAGTTTTTACCCTGGACTCCGAACCACTATGGGCATAGGGAACACTTCACATGAGCTATACTCTATCCCACGCTAGTTTAATCCTGCTGTAAACAAGGGGGAGCTGACTCAACTCGCCACGTGTTAGACGCTACATGCACGCACTAGGTTTTGCAACACTATAATAGCAGTATATATTGCAGTGCTAACTTCTAGACAATAAATAGATTTGGGTTGCACACTAACTCATTAAATCTGAGTTGGCTCATTTCTGAAAAAATAATCATGACTTTACTGCTTATAGCACTTTTCGTAAAATCGTCGTTTTTCTCCACGCGCTGTTTGCATTTACGTGATTTTCCCGGTGTTCTTAGAGTTCCGGATGCTTACGTTTATACACATTCTAACACTATAAACACTACTTGCGGAAACATCAAGGAGATCACCAGTTTCTTTCTCATTGTTTTATAGACGATTCCGGGTTTCTTTCTTTAAGCATCGCGAAACAATGCGCGATCATTCGCCACTCGCCACTTTTTAAAGGTTTGTCTCGATTGTGTTTCATTTCGGCTAAAGCACCGGCCTACTATATTGATGAAAAGCTTACTGATTTTAAATTGCATGTACTTGTGCATGTAATTGCATGAGCTTGTGAGGTACGCGAGACGTACAGGAAATACAGTGTAAAATGTCAGAAGCAACTCCATACTGTAAACAATAACATCTTAATCAGCATTCAACTCGATACAGACCTAGCTGTGAGAGCTGCCTGGCATAGGAATGCAAAAATATTGTATAATAGCAGTGTCCTTTAGTAGTTGTTAAATAAAATGCAGCTTAATTTAACATAATAATTTAATAGTGTGTATTACTTCACCTGTCTTCTGTCTAATCTGTATTGTGACTTTGTGGGTTCGTAGAATTAAAAGACCAATTTGCCGAAGTTCTAAACATTCTTTATTTCCATCGAAATACACTGTTCAATTCTCACGTAACAACATTACATCACATATACACACCACAATCTACCAAGGTCGATGACAATAACAGCTTACTCAACTTCCTCTGTTAACAACACTCTTGTTACATGTCTTTACAACAACTTGCAACTCCACTCTTCGCGAGTCGTCGCCTCTTTAAATACCTTACTGATAATTTCTAGATTATTCGAAAATAAACCAGAACCCGAACAGTCTCTATCAGTCAAGAAGTAACTATAGAAGTAACTATAGAAGTTTCCATTTATCTCAGTTTGTTTGGTTCGGCATACCTTTATCTGCATGTTATCTTTGTCTGCCGGCTCTTGGTTTTCACACTGCCCACCTATTCTCTCTTTCCACCCAGATGTTTACAGCAGGATTAAATTAGGTTGAGATAGATCATAGAGAGAGGTGTAGGCGCGGATAGGGCCGACTTAAAACGACACCCCAGAGCCGGGAATCAAACTCGGACCCTCAGCACTGCACTACCCCGGCGCCCTATCTAAAATTACATGTAATATAATAACAATAATCATAACTGAGTAATCATACTTATCATTTAAACACGTTTAAATAAAAGCAACACTGAAATTATTACTAAAAGTAATAACGGTCCAAAGGTGCTACGTAATCCAGAGAAACAAATAACTAATGAAACGGTCCAGAAGTTACCTGGTACTGGGTGTTCATGAACAATATGGCAGAGAAATATAGCTTTATAAAGAACTGTAATTGTGGGCGTAGCACTAGTGTACTTGTTGAACCCACGCCCTTGTTTTGTTTTCTATGAACCGTTCGAATCTGTGCCAAATATGAATGTAATGCCGTTTGGCAAGCAGACCTCGTCCCCATTCCAACTCACAATTCACTGAAATGTGTATGCACGTAGTACTTTGTGTGCGCGTGTTTTGAAATTCCAATTCCCTTTAATGCAAGGCGCATAAACAACGTAAGAAAAATAAGTACGAACGCCTGTGCGCATTGCACCAAAATTTTTGCTGCATTGTTATTTTAAAACAATGTTCTATTTAAAACTCCGGTCAGATAAAGTTCACCGACGTTATTATTTGCTGTAACTTAACACCCACTAAAACTTTATGAGCTGCGAGCAATATTTAACACGCCTGTGTATCCTGTTACAGTTATTAAAGCGTTAAAAATGACGGTAGGCGGCCCTGCATACAGCACAACTAAATAAGGTCCCCAAATCTGTGGGACCAACACTAGCAGCTGTATTATTAAACTAAGTTCAGGGTTTCAGCTGCCAATGCTTCTCAGACAATGAATTGGAGGATCAAATTATGTCATAGAACAATAAATGGGGCTTATGAACTAATAAACACAGATGCCACATATTTATTACCTAAACTTATTTTAAAAATAACCAATGAAAACATCACTTAACATTGTTTAAAAATCTAACTCAGAAATTACCAAATATTAATTAAACTGAGATGTATTGAATTTAATAAAAATAGTCAGTTGTTATAGAGGAGAAAATGTAGGAATAATGAACAGATAACTTAAAAATTAAATTAAAGTCTCTATTCATAGCAATTCTTCTTCAGAGAATCTGAAAAGAAGATCTAGTAAGTCCTTTCTGGAGCAGATTTCCATCATTAACTATTTGAGTTCTCCGATTTTACAAAATACATAGCTTATGACATAGCACAACATAAAAACGAGGCACAGCAAGCTAACACTACGTACTTAACATGAACAATGGAAATGTGTATAATTGAAACGTTTTCAAGATCATTCGATCTCTTCCTCAGCTGTTTGGTGACTAGATGAACCTTCCTCTTCTTCCACTACTACGGAGCTCCGATCGCTCTGCCATCTGGTGTTAGGGGCACTTGCTGAGGAAACAGCTGAAGATGAGATCGAATGATCTTGAAAAAAACATCTGTAAAGCATAATTGCTGATCGATGGATAAAATAAAAAAAAAAAAAATAAAAAAATAAAAAAAGATCTTGAAAACGTTTCAATTATACAACAAGTAAGTGAAGACTGAGTGTAAACATGGTGACTCATAAATTCAAACTAAATATGAAGAATACTTCACTGTTAATAATGCTTCTGCTTTTAATATTTATGACGTTGGGTATCACAAACCATCCAAACAGCTGAGGATGAGATCGAATGATCTTGAAAACGTTTCAATTATACAACAAGTAAGTGAAGACTGAGTGTAAACATAGTGACTCTTAAATTCAAACTAAATATGAAGAATACTTCACTGTTAATAATGCTTCCGCTTTTAATATTTAATGGAAATGTGACCTGAGTATATCTAGTTTGAGACGAAATAATAATGCAATTATGCTCTATGAATATAGCGACCCTCCACCCACAAGCAATGTTTTCCAGATTAACCATTAAATAGAAATTACATCCCTAACTAAATATGCGCGGGTGAAAAATGTATATCTGGTTGAAATGTCAGCAATAATATAAACTTATTCAAATATGCAATACAAATGCAAGAAAAGTACTACATAAAGATGAAAAGGGAAATAAAATAAGAAAATAATGATGTGGCATTGAAAACAACTTCCCTTACTAAAAGCGAAAGTCCTTTGCAAATAATTACTTTAGTATGAAAAGAGATAGAGGCGTTTATTTATATAGATAAAGCGTTTGCTACTTACGGAAGCGTTATGGTTTAAACTGAAAAAATAAGGCATTAAGTTCAAAATGGATCACAGCATTTCAGAATATTTACGCGAATATTACGTTCTGTATTAGGTTGAACGGTGATGAAACAACGGGAAGGGTTGCAAGCAATTTGGAACTAAGCCATGGTTGTAAGCTCAGTCCTATTATTATTTATTCTTTTCATGGGTGATATATGGAAGAACTGGATAAGGATAA
Source organism: Mantis religiosa (assembly GCA_030765055.1). Taxonomy (NCBI): domain Eukaryota; kingdom Metazoa; phylum Arthropoda; class Insecta; order Mantodea; family Mantidae; genus Mantis; species Mantis religiosa. The sequence goes on from CM060951.1 coordinate 79,452,091, forward strand.
CTTGTATACCTTTAGTACACAACAGAGAAATACCAGGATTACTTTTTGCAGATGACTTAGTGGTAGGTTCAATTTCAATAGGAGGCTTGACAAGAATTCTTCAGATTGTGCATACATTTTGCAAGAAGTGAGACCTGAGAATTAATTTTGAAAAGTCAAATATAATGGTATATAAAAGGCGGTACAAAATGAAGAAAAAGTGGCATGTGGAAGGGAAAGAGTTGCAAACTGTAAGGAAATTTGATTATTTAGTAGTGAGGCTAAGTTAGTAATGGGAAATGGAATGACCATAAAATAAATCCCCCAGCTAAGGGGAGAGCAGCAATGAATTTCATAAGGTCGTGCCTTCAGAAAATGCCGGAAATACGAAATAATTGGTTGGAAAGAGCGTATAAAACACTTGTTGAAGCAAACATGGTCTGTGGATCAGAGATTTAGGGAGGTGACGAAGATAGAACACATAGATATTTTCTTTTTTGTAGTTTACGTCCTCCAACGTTAAGTCATATCAGACGGTGAATGAATTGGGTGAAATGATGCTCAAATGAGTCCAGGGTCCATAGAGCTTAGAGTTACCCAACACTCGTCTTTCAGGACAAGGTAAAACCCCGGAAAAAACCTTATCCAGGTAACTCACCCTCACCGAGATTCGAACTCGGGACATCTTGAACGTTAGGCAGACATACAACCACCACGCTACCAAGGCGGGCGTGTTGGGAGTGGAAGGAAGCGTGCTTCTCCCTGCTCCAAGACAGTCTGCTCACGTACTGCGTTAATTTAGCCATCCCTCAGTTAATTGTGATATTTGAGGATGATCTAGCATTTTTGAAATGGAATATCAGGGATAACATTTAAACTATGAATTAAAGATACTTCTAATAAGTGTTGGGAAGAATACTATCCAAATAACAATACAACTTTCATTTAAACTTTCTCTTAGCACTATAGGCTCAGATATAAAATAGTATTGATCACCAGTGTGTTTATTAGTCGAGTAGTTAAGCATAATAAAATACTCGCGAATAGACGCGCGTTACGACAGTTCTGCAAACTGAAATCAGCATGGTGCGTTATGGAGACAGTAAGCGATAAAAACTTCCTGGTGGCTATAAAATCGCAGAAAAGTTGCAGTCTCTGTATAAAAATAAGACATAAAAATCTGAGTGTGTTTACTGCGCCAGCATTTGTTTGGAATGTGACTGTTTTGGCAAAGCAATGAAGTCCAAACGATTGTCTTCGCGTCGATCCGGCGCCGAATGTGCTCGGTACAATGTAGAAGGGAAATCTCGTTTGCAAGCAATGATTGCCGCCGGATTGCCAACCTTCCCCATTCCACTTTCTGTTTGTTTTCTCTAGAGGTTTGTTTTCCTGAGGAGTAGTGCTCTCATGTTTCACTCCAAAACACAAAGAAATGGAGAACCATAATATGCTGCCGTATATAAACAAAAGAGCACAGCAGGTAGTACAAAATCTGAATGGATTAGAAATCCAAGCACACTGCAAAGAGCATTCCCAGAGGTACAAATGTATGTGTGCGTGCAATGAAACGATATCATCGGCGCGTGGTGAAGAAAATTACTGAAAACAGGTGACAGCCATGTTCAATGCAGATGAAGCACTATTATAGTCATCCCTGTAAGTATAATACATATGACAATATGTATTTATTTCGAAACAGACAATAATGTATACATTTATTATTATTTATCATTTATCATTATTATATCACTAAGAGCCTGGCTTGTTACATTTCTTAAATTAGTCCTTAGGTTATATCATCGTCTACATTCAAATATTATGCCCAATTGCTTGTAGTTAGAGAAGCTATTATCTTTGAAACAGCATTTCTGAGTTCTTTTGGTGGTAACCATTAATAAGAAAGGATTTGTGGAAGAAGCTGAATGTGCAGTAGTGATTTGTTGGTATGGAGATGTTATTTATATAAAAATGTGAAAAATAGTCAACGCAGACTGACCGAGTAATCCAAAGGTAGGTAATTAAAAAAACAACACGGTTATACATTTACAGATATAATTATGTAGTATTAATTACCAAACTTATTTTTCAATTTCACATCAACTGTATTGAGTTTTCCTGATAAATACCCATGTTACTTTCTCTTGAATAGCAGTCCTTCAAGGAGACCATCACAATGTCTATTAATACACGCGCAGAAAGCCTCTCCTGTTAGCCCGCCTCGGTAGCGTAGCGGTAGCATGTCTGCCTCACGTTCAAGAGGTCCCGAGTTCGAATCTCGGTCAGGGTGAGTTACTTGGATAAGGTTTTACGGGGTTTTCTCTTAACCTGAAAGACGAATGTCGGGTAACTGTAAGTTCTATGGACCCTGGGCTCATTTGAGCATCATTTCACCCAATTCATTCATCGTCCGACATGACTTAATGTTGGAGGACGTAAATGACACACAAAAAACTCTCTTCTGTTAGATTTAAGAAGGTAATTATCTTCAGGAATGAGAATGACCTTTCTGCAGTGGCAATTTGTGACAGTGGCGACTTGTATTCTCTGGAAAAACTGAACAGAACTTTAACAATACCTTATACTGGTATGGTTCCATCACATTATTTTACTCTCGTATCTTTGTCTTTATATACGTGAGGAAGCTCACTTTTCAAACGAAGGGTGTCAAAGTATTGTTCTTCATTTTCTTGGATTGATTTGAAAATTCCTTTAGGGAATGAACTTGCTCCAACAAGCTCATGAACTTCAATTTGAAATGTTCAGAAAAGCTCTGGCATATACATTTCTAAAGGTGTTTTACATCGCAAGAGGTCAACCAAGTTGACGTCGTAACATGCCAATAAGGTTCAACCACGTAGTGGAGCCTCAGACAAAAACATGTAGCTTCTGTGTCATTTAATTATAACAAAAACTTATGTTACATTCACATTTCTTTTTCTATTATTTTACGAACTATTTTTACAAAAGCTTGCGTCATTTCCTTCCTTATATTTCAGCTAAATGTTCCAAAAATGCTTTTTATTACATAGCTCAAATAAAAGACGGGCATTGAAATTAAAGTATGAACATTCAAATTTAGGGTATAAGTGTAAAGGGAATAATGAGTGACACTGAAATTATTTCAGAATGTCTTATGAGGGCTACCTGCCTTCAGTTTCCAGAAGTCTTTGTAAATATCATAAGATTTATTAACTATACAAAATTATACAACATTTATTCCCAATGCAGATGACTGTTTTCCTGAAATTCTTGATCTGATCCATGTAAGATATTGAACTTAAATACCAACTCTGGCATTTATCCGACAGTTCGTGATTTAGTAATTCTTTTCAGATAAAAGCGCCTTTTACTGTAACGTATGTCAAACCAGAAAGAACCTGTAGTAAACATGTGGGAGGCGAGAAGATGTGTTCAAAAACAAACCAAAATTTTGCCTTATCAGCTTTACTGCTTATTGTACAACATTTGAAGCACTGTACTTTTCAAAATAGTCCCTCTACTGGCAATACACCGTTCCCATCGTTTCTTCCATTTTTCTAACGCCTCCTGGAACACACCTTGTGGGATGGAGTGCAGGTGTCTCGTTGCACTGTCCTGAATATCCTCGAAGGTGTGGAAATGAAGTCCTTTCGACGCGTTTTTCAGTTGGGAAACAGGGAAAAGTCTGCTGAACTAAGTCCGGAGAATGCGGTGGATGGGTCACAACGGGAATGTGCTGCTGGATAGCTGCAGACAAGGAGTGACGCGTGAGCTGGTGCATTGTCATGAGCTCATGATGCAACATCCAGTTCTAGTTTTTCCACATACAAGCCTCTTCCTGCGCATTAGGATTCCCTGATAGACTTCCTTGTTTAGCATCTGACCAAGTGAAACAAATCTATGATGGATAATGTCTTTATGGTAAAAAAAAAAAAAAAAAAAAAAAAAAAAAAAAAAAAAAAAAACCCTTAACGAACATCACCTTGATCTTTGTTCGAATCATGCGTGTCTTTTTTGGACGAGGTGACCCTTTGCCCACCCACTACGACGACTGCATTCAAGTTTGTAGCACAATTTCATACACACGTTGTTCTTCAAGCTCCTTCATTGTTGCTTAATCACTAATCTGACGAGCAGTCTGTACACATGGTTAGTCCAGCGGCTGTGGTTTACTTCGTTGTAGGAGCGAAAAGCGCTAAACGGCAGTTTGTTGTCTAAAGCTGCCGCTAGGTGTGCTCCGTAGCCGCAACGCGCTCTCTGAAAGTTGACGCGCTATTTCAAAAGTTTCAGTTCGTTTTTGAATATACCATGTACACTTTAACGGAAAGCTCCTAGGCTGCTGAATGTTGGGGGAAAATTCATGGGTGTTTATACAACCTTGCAATTCCGTGAAATTATATATATATATATATATATATATATATAGAATGTTTAGGTGGTATACAATACTTCCTCTAACAGTAAGGAAATTGATATTCTTCACATCTGTTTTCCCAAAAGAGCTGTAAGCAGTAGAAAGCATTTGAAGAGAATGTAATATTTTAGTAATACATTGAATAGTTCGTTTGATAAAATATATGCTGAAATCATTTTGATGAACTTTCCAGCTGAATAGCAATACAAAGTCAGAAAGAAGCATTTGGAGACTGTATACAATTTTATTCCCCATGAGGTACTAGCTATTTTAGAGCACTTGTTATCTTAGACTACAAAACATCGAAAGTGTTTCAACTTCAATAAAACAAAGGAAACATTCCGGTAAATTTGACGAGCGTAGAGGGGTTACAATGAAAACGCAAGGTGCATTAGTCTCAGTCCCTTTCTTCTTTGTATTACATTCGAATTTCATCTTCTCGAGTTTCGTTTATTCACAGAGGGGACAAGCAATTCTTTCGTGAGCTTCAGAAACAACAAGAAACCCTCATTCGTCCTCCGATTAGTTTCCGTTTCCATTCAAAAAGAGAGGGAAAAAACAAATAGTTAACTAGGAGTTGGGAAAAGAGAAAGAGGTCAGGAGAAAGGGAGAAACAAGAACAAAGGGAGCATGATATATAAACTGGCAACAGTACTAGCATGTTTCTACTTTATGAAACTGTTTTCACATTTTCCTTAAGCCTTTTGTCATGGCACGCAAGTTATATTTAGCCCAAAGCGGGCCCTTGCAAAAGCTGACAAAGGGAAGACTCCTGCATTACAGAGTAAACAATGTGGAGGCAGACGTGTGCTAATTCAGGGGTCCACACTCTAAGCCTGACCTTTAAGGCATCCTCTTGGTCCTGCACTACCGGGTTCGAAATCATCCCTTCTCTTCCGCGCCTCAGTCAAGTGCAGGTGCGGTTAAGTGTGCTTCGTATCTGTGTGACACGTGTGCGAGAGAAACGCACACACGCTCACACATAAACATACACACGCAGAGGGATAAGAGAATAGCGAAACTTTGAATCTTAGTAAAGCATGTGAAAATATTTGATTGTTGGTTGTTAATATCTTGTGGTTTTATGCTACACAATTGCTCTTAAGATAAAACATTTTAAAACCATAATTGTTTTAAGTGATGCTGTACCATTCAGATAATGCATCCCGTTGAACCAGAAAAATAATTTTACTCATTTGTGTTTTTCAGCTTTCTATGGTTAAAATCATCATTAGATCATAAGTTTCAGCTTATAAGCTCAACATGTTTAGGAGAGGTTTGGAACTGAGATTTAAAATTTTTAGCACTAGTTAAAATGGAAACGCAGTCAGACTGAAAAATTCAATGCCAGAGCCGGGATTTGAACCACGGATCTTCTAGTCTCCGTCCAGCCGCTTTAACCATTGAGCTACTATGGCCAACGTGCCGATATGACATTAAATTCTCCAACTTACTCGTATATTTAATGCCACATCGGTACGTTGGCCATAAGTAGCTCAATGGTTAAAGCGGCTGGACGGAGACCAGAAGATCCGGGTTCAAATCCCGGCTCTCGCATTGAATTTTCCAGTCTAACTCTAGGTTTCCACAATTTGGACTACACACGTCCAGTGTGAAAGAACAATTAATTTACATTAATTGACCTAACAAAAGTTAACTATAAAGCCCGGGCCTTAAAGTACTTACTGTAAGTCGCAATTAAGGTAGTTGTCTCATGTGGTTATGAGAACTCCTAAGTGGTTTACCGGGAAAAATACGAGTAAGTTGAAGAATTTAATGTCATATCGACACGTTGGTCTTAGTAGCTCAATTGTTAGAGCAGCTGGACAGAAACCAGAAAATCCGTGGTTCAAATCCCGGCTATGGCATTGAATTTTCCAGTCTGACTCTACGTTTCCCCAATTTAGCCTACACACGGCCAGTGTGAAAGAACAATTAATTTACACTAGTTAAAATATTGAATAATTCAGTAAAATTAAGTACTTTCGAAAATTAATACCGAACAAAATGTAAAATTAAACAAAATATATGCAAAACAAAATATATTAGTCTTCTTTTAAACTAATTAAAATTAAAAAATATCTGTACATCAACATCTTTATGTTTGTGCACATGTGAACAGTATGGTTCAAGCACCACATTAAGAAACGATTAATTGTGAATAATAAAATAAGTGTCATAAATACCAAATTGTGAGATAAATACTAAGTTGCGCAGTGAAGCGCTGCATCTTAGAATGCAGGGAATATTTCCCTATTGCAAACTAAACGTTACATATTAGCGATAGATACTAAATAATAATAATAATAATAATAATAATAATAATAATAATAATAATAATAATAATAATAATAATAATAATAATAATAATAATAATAATAATAATAATAATAATAATGATAATAATAATAATAATAATGATAATAATAATAATAATAATAATAATAATAATAATAATAATAATAATAATAATAATGATAATAATAATAATGATAATAATAATGATGATAATAATAATGATGATAATAATAATAATGATAATAATAATAATAATAATAATAATAATAATAATAATAATAATAATAATAATAATAATAATAATAATAATAATAATAATAATAATAATGCATATATGAATTTTTAATTATAATGAAACTACTGTGAGTGTTGCTGCGTTATTTGCATTAATTGCACAATAAAATGGTGTTTATCTCGGTGTTAAACAAGATTTTAGTATTATATTTACAGCAGAGTTCCAAAATCGCAACTCGCATAAAATTTGCCTCTTTCCTTCCCTACCTCCATATGAATCCTTCTTTACTCTCCCATACCTCTAATTTCTTCCGTCCCCACTTTCCATTCTACTACCTTCTCCCCTCTACATTGCTCTGACTGCTTTTCAGGTCTCTGTAGAACTTAAAAAATTCTATTTTTTATGTGATGTTACAAATTAAAGGAGATGTAAGTTAATTTAACAGTACCAAGCTTGCATATTTTATTAGTGCATTGCCATACAAACATTTAGGTACACGATTATTGGTCATAACAAATAGTTATAAAAAGTTTGTAGTATGGTAGCAGAGGCGAAAATGTTAAATGGGATAACGTATGGGGACTAGGAGGATGGAAAGTTAAAGATGAGGTACATAGGAGATGCTGTAAAGAAATGCTTGGGTTACCAAATGCAACTGTTAGGCAGGTAACACAAATAGAGATGGGTAGATCTGTCAGTATAGGGAAGATTATGGAAAGGGCATTCAAACTACGGTATAGAATATTGAATCTGGAAGAAAAGAGTTCCTTAAAACCATGTTTAATATATCAAGAGAAAAGTTTTTTTAGAACAGAGATGGGTAAACTGTCTTAGAAATAAGTTTTCGAGTAGTGGGTGAGGGCAAACTTGGATGAAAAGAAAGTAATGTGAAAAAAAAAAAATCTGGAAATCTACAAATAAAAGATTGGAAGACATAAAAGTACAGAAAATATTTATTGAAAAAGCTGAGAATAGGTCTTTATTTTTCTATACACCAATGAAGGGGGCTAGGGGAAGGGAAAAGTATATAGACGTGACGAATAAGGAGGAGAGAGAAGGTATTGCATGGGTGAGTGCAGGAGTATGGCGTCTAAAAGGATTAAGGAAGGGTATTCCACAAAATTACTGTCCCATATGTGGTGGAAATGAGAATATAGAACACACATTTTTTGAGTGTACAGAAACAGAAATTTAGAGCAAAGAGTTTATTAATTAGAAATGGTTTACGGCTATAGCCGAAATGTTTGTTAAAGTAAGCAAGAAGATTGGGCAATTCTTGGGCAAAGTAAAAAGGAATTGATTATGGACAGTGAACAGAACTAATAACGAACCTACATGGTGTAATTAATTGATTAGAAATAGGATCTACTGTAAAAAATGAGTACGACTTGTACACCGGTCATACTCAATTGTACATGGCTTAGCACAAATAAATACTTGAAATATTGGTGGTCATGAACAATTAATGTAACTTTCTTAGACTTCATCTGTTTCGAGCTTTCGTAAATGAAAAACATATTAGAATAAAGCTTCTGTGATGTTTCATTCTCATTTATTATGCGACCACTGTCTTTATGTGTAATGTAGATCGCGCATAGCCTATTTGCAAAGTAAGATATATTCAATGCCAAGCATTATAAAATCGGTTTAGGCATTTTTATGTGAAAACGATCCGCAAGCACACGCACCATACAACTCCTTAAAAATATAATTTATTGGCTTCAGCACGTTGTATATAAAGTATGAATATACATCCAAAATCGAACATGATCGATACTTTCTTTATAGTCTGATTATGTGTAAGAGTTACACTTTTAAGTTTAGAATAATTTTTAAGCATCCTATATGTAAGTAATGATTTACCTAATACTCATTTTATCACCCGTGCACTCCAACGCAGTTGTAATGAGGATAATCTATATGCAGATTATTAATACCCAGATAATGAAGTTGGTATAATTAGCCAAGAAAATCAATACGCGCTGTTCAAATGGTAATCCCCTGTAACCAGTAGAGCCATTATCAGATGCTCAGGGGTTTCAAAGGAGCAGGAAGACCGGATTTCTACAACAACATGTATGTAAAATGCTAATATATGTATAACAATATTATTTTTCTGTATGAAATATTTAGTACTGAATACCCAAACGAATCGCATTAAAAAAAACTTAATACTAGAGACAATGGATACTTAAATCACCTTTTCTTTTCTTATTCTATTTTTTAATAATATTTAAACATTTGTCATCTAGGTGCAAGTGACTGACCCAATTTTCACAAATATAGTGCTGGAAAGATCATTCTTATTTGAATGTTGAATCATATTTTAACAATTGTAAGTTGTTGGACTCCATACATGGATCTCAAGTATTCGTACCGATTTTCTACCAGTAAAAACCATAATTAGGCACTGAAACGCAATTCCTTTCCTTTGATTCGTGTGTACGTAAAGCCGAAAAAGATACCTAGTTCGGATTTTGGCCACGGGAATGAAAGAGCCTAGAAATAGCCGTGTGAATGAAAAATTTTGAAACAAAATGAAACTTAATGGCGAGAATTATTTGAACTTTAAAAATTAAAATTCCTTCTCCCAACACATACAAAAGCTATTTGGGCTACTGCTTGCCAGTGTTCAAATCTCCTAGCATAGATTTGGTCAGAACTTAAATTAAAAGTCAAATCTTGGAATGATTCTCGGACTAAACGGTGGTAATAAATTGGGTGATTTCATAGCGAATACGATAAAAGCTTATGAAAACGATAGTGAACTCAAACAGCAAAGAAAAAAATACCGAATCCACAGTTAAGATGATGCAGATTTGAAATTATGAGCAATAATAATTGATCAAGATATGCAATGAATATTTATTATATTTCTTTTGACCCATCTATTTAAAGTAATGTTCATTTGCAATGTAAATGCAATAATGAAAAGCACACGTTTATAAATTATTTTAACGATGAGCCAAGTGGTTTCGAAATGTATGTACCAATAGTAAAGTATTTTCACAAGTATTTACGCATTAACAACAGGATACTCTTACTGTACTGTTACGTTATTTTTTAACCAGGATATTTACTTCAGCATCGAAAGGCGGTTCTTCCTTCCGGTAGCGGAAGATGCTCCCTTTCCTTTTTTTTATTTTTTTCCCCTTCTTTCTTTCGTGGTCAACATTCATGTGCGAATTTTCAACGCAGTTAAAGATACATCTGTAATTTATTATTATTATTATTATTATTATTATTATTATTATTATTATTATTATTATTATTATTATTATTATTATTATTATTATTATTATTATTATTATTATTATTATTATTATTATTATATTTATTATTATTATTATTATTATTATTATTATTATTATTATTATTATTATTATTATTATTATTATTATTATTATTATTATTATTATTATTATTATTATTATTATTATTATTATTATTATTATTATTATTATAATTCCTGATGAAGAAATTATAATCCATTCTAATCGCAGTAACGTGTTGTACGCTTACATATTCCAAAACATCTCCTGTATTGCCTATTGCATCGTATATAATAACTTAATAGCATAGCAAAGTTGATTGGCCAAGAAGAATTCTGTTGTGCATTTCAATCTATTGCAAATAGAAAGCTGCAATATTGTTTCCAGGCCATTCGCATACACATTTCTTGTGACTGTTATACGAAACTGACATACTTGTACTTTCGGAAGTACAAATACTCGACTGCATGAGTTTTATGAGGATTAGCTCTCTTTTGTAAAGTTTGTATTCACAGAATCATAACAAAGAACGATTTTACTTTCTCTACTATTTACAATAATAATGATATTCCATGCAAATTCAATTCCATGATTTCACAGCTCTGAGTACCTGAATAAAAGTATACAAAATTAGTAATAGTTTGGTGTGTATGCGTGTCTAGCGGGGAAGTTGTAAACACCACAATTAAAAAATGATCGGTTAAATACCAAGTCAAGTGTCTTCCAAGGATGCGACGCCAAGATTTAAAGCCGTCCATCGCACAAACCACCCTTCAGTAGAAACATTGGGTAAAATTATAATTTTTCTCTAAAATAGTGCTAACGATTTGGATTAAAATACCATTAGTATTTTACGATGTTCCCATGGCAACTGAAATGTATGATTTATTTAATTTTTTCGGAATAACCTCTAAGTCCTCTTTATTCCATCTCAAATCACACATCTTACATCTTTATTTTTTATAGAGTTAACTATACCCAGAATTCATTTGTTTGAATTTTCAAAAGCTTTACTTTTCTCAACTGTGACGTTGCTATTTCTTTACCCCTTGTGGTCATGCAGAACAGAATACATAAATCAGTAATATACGTTTATCTGGGTTAACAAGAACTAGATAAACATATGTGAAAGAAAAGCCTCTTTTGTATTATTTTTTATTAACGTGAATAAAAAAAAGCTCATGTCACTGCAACACATCGGACTTTACTTCCTCTGCTTCTATATTATATGTTTAATTATTGCTACTACCGCCGATCCCTCTCTGTTGCAGTTCATTGACGTTAAAATGCCTTTATGTTTTGAATTGTAAGTGCTCGTTAAGGGAATAGTTTGACAACATTTTAAAGCACAACGTAGGCTCATTAGCAGTATTGTTACATTTGTTTTGATTTTGTATGCAAACTTACAACAAATTGGACAAGATGACCAGCCGATGTCCCTAAAAGAGAATAGTCTGATTTAGAAGGTACGTCTGCATGCTCATGTCCAATCTCGACCTCTCAGCGATGCGGAGAGTAAATGCTGTAGTCATCCGGTGTACATATTTACTGCCTTCATGCATTTGGTATCAGCTTTTTAGCATCGAATCATATGAAGTATAAAGAGCAAATGAGCGCTTCAGAATTAAGAGATTTTGCAATGGAAACGAGTGCTCAGCTCGATGCTTAAAACGTAATCTATGTGGCAAATTAACTGTTCTAAGCTAATAATTAACGTGGAGAAATTGGTTACAAAATTATTTTGCTAAATTTCCCTGATTTGGCAATAGAACTTGCTGAATTTTTTACCATACGACATTCATACTAACATTTGGTGTGCCAAGTTAAGGGTCTACTATGCTTCCGTAAGCAAGATACAGTTTCATTAACCGATGTCGGAGCCGTGCGTTATTTCCTTGACAATGACGACGGCGACGGTCGGTTCGCTAAACAGCTAACCGCGAATCTCACGCAACACCGAACAACAAATAAATGCTGGCGGCACATCGACAGACTGTCGGCGGGTTCCCCCAGGAAACGGTTGTCCACGTCCTTGTTTGCTCCCATATCGGCTTTCATAACGCATGAGTACACGGGTGCCATGGAAATGGGATTTCTCCCTTTACCTGCAGCACCTCCGAGACCCATAGCAATATCATCTTGTTATAACTTTATTGTACATACAACTACGTCTTTTCTTCTTGTTTCCTTCTTCTCAAGCTCTTCATAGCTTCTTCCGTTTATTCCTCTGCGAGCGAGCTCCCGCTACTAACAAAAAGAATTTTCATGGAATTTTCATAAGATGTCAGCTAAAATGTAGCCGTTTTCATACATTTACCAAGGGTAGTCCATTTTATAATTAGACTGAAATCACAGCCGACAAGCGAAACCAGTTCCTATGATATAACTTACGTCACATGGAGTAGATATCCTGATGTTTCTGTAAAGCTACGGTTAAATATGAATTGATGCCTATTGGATGGAAGTGGGATAGCAGCCGAGCGCCCCGATAGTATCCTAGTAATTGATTGTCGTTAACAAACAAAATGAACGTTCAACTCTTGTAATACAGCTAATGATCCAGGAATAGTTTTATTTTCAATTGCCTTCAACCAAAGCATAGGTATAATACGTACAGCAAAAGGAAACCTGGGTGTTACAATATAAATGGTGCCGGGAATTTTAGGCTCTGATAGCCTTCGTGTTAGGTTTTAAATGTCCTTGAAATAGGGTTTTTGGGCTTTTCTCTGTGCCTCAGTACTAACACCAATATTTTTTGTTTTGTTTTCTTTCGTCTTTGATTTTGGCTACACGCCTTTGAGTTAGGTTTTCCCAGCTGACAATGTTATTTTTAAATACATCCTAACACAATTTATTATTTTAGTATACTTTATTTACAACCCTATTGAACTAAAGTACACCATATTGGTAACTTTATAAAGCACATAAAATGTTTCATTTTGTTAACAGTAGAGTACATGACTAAAAGCCTATCCAAACAAGTATCTGATAGGAGAAATAACATTTCCTTTTACCGCTTTCTGTTTTCATAATCTCCTATAGGTATATACAATGCCCAAATTTTCTGGCAGGACGATTTCTTATTATTGTGTAACATAAGCTTACGTTATGTTCTCTCCAAGAACATTGGGACAGACCTCATAAAGCTAATCGCGCAGTATGTTATAGGTTTAGTTTACCGCATAGTTTGCTCTTTGCAGTAGTAAACAAATCAGGTTAATGACTTCGAGGTCACGTTAATAAATTCCCTTTAGCTTCGAAGAATATGCAACTCCCTTAGATTCAGAGTGCAAACAGTTGCGAAGAGTGGATTCGCCAGCCGGGAGGGACTCGAGAAACTAACCACGATCCACACGCCAATACTACACCCCACTCATGACGCCCATCCAGCCATGAGTGACGGAAGCAGCGCTCAGATGGTAGGCCTTGGCCTTGCTGCGCTACAAAGGTTAGTTTATAGGTATACATGTAAAGAAGCAACATCAGTGAAAATCTTATGTAAATAAATACATATCATCTGAAAAACTGAAAATGGGACTGAAAATATTTTAGGTCGCAACCCCTCACATGTGCATTTTGGGTAGTATGAAATTCATGTATTTAACCTCGGTAAGTATTCTGCAAATAGTCACTAAAATACAAGGGAGAAAGAATATGTAAAAATCTAATATCCGCGCACAAATAACGACTTCCTTTCGATTATTTTGCCCGCCTTTCCCAAACGATGATTAAACAAGTTTCACTCGTCGTGCATAAAGCTAAACTGATTGTAATTCTGTAAATGCCAGACTTAGTTTGAAATCCCCTGCCGTTTTCCGAGCTGCCTTATGCATAACACACATACAGCCTACGTGCTAGCGTTTAAACACCCAGGTCAAATAAACACACAGAATCGCTAATGGTTAAGTATATCACACCCAAGTGAACGTTGGCTGCAGTTCGAGCATTCAATGGCTTAACTGTATGCCATTTCGAAGCCGTTAGGTCTTTAGTAACATCTCTATAATCCTTAGGTGTACAGAGTATGTTCCTGAAATAATATATATGTAATGTTTATGATTTGGACACTACGAATGCTACTTCTGGGACAAAATTTGTCTTTCTCTTTCGGTACGTTAGGCAGTACAATTAAAAGCTTAAAGAGGATAAAAGAGAACAGTCATTACCATAATGACTCAAGTAGGACTCCCAGATTCCAAGCTGTAGTTATGAATAATACCAATGATTAATAAGTGTGCTCAAAACTAACAGTCCTTGTCAGTAGGTTTACTGTTATGTATACGAACTCCTGCAGGACGAAATTCCGGTACACAGCGGCGCTATCACTTAGGTGATATAATTAAATTGCCTTATTTTCATATTTTAAACTAAATATGAATGGAACAATTCTGAGACGACGGTGAAAATTACATTTCAAAATTAATGCGTTTTAAACTATTAGAAATGCTGAAATACTGTATGTGTCACTTAAATTAAAATACAAAATTAATTTAAAAAATATAAAGACTTCATAATAAATTAGCAGCTTCACAATAATATTCTAGGTAAACGTCTTAATGTCTTCATTCTGTACATGTATTACAAAGGATATTAATCTCGGGAAAATGTTCTTCCTCCTTATTACGATTTATATGGTTGTTCTAACAAACACGAGAATATTAACATAGTATATACTAAACAAAAAAATATTTAATAGTAACTGAAATGCAAAGTAGATCTGCCAAGAGTTTTATTGAGGCTCGGTCAATAGCTAATTCTGTCAATCAGGCCACACTTGAAGGCACTATGCAGCAAAGTTTTCCAGCTCAGCTAACCTCAAGAATCGAAATTCTGCTTGAGATAAAACTGTCAAACTTCAAAACCGGGTATTGACTAAAACGAAGCATTTGCACAAATTCTTTAGGTACTCCTAAGAAATGATGTTACCTAAGAACAGCATCTGTGTTTGACGTTGGATTTGTCTTGACAACATAAACTACATTGAAAAATGCTGTACTGGGAGATCCATCGTTCAAAGATAGGTGTAATCCCACTGGTATCTCGGGGATCACATTTCCTGGTACATTTTAGATATTTCATTGTCCGGAGGTAAACGGCCTGTGGAATTTTATATAACGCTTGGAGCTGCTCATGCCGCTATGCAAATTTTTGTGCATGGGAACATGTCGCCCGCCCACCCACACTATTTCGGCAAAAGCTTCTTCTTTCACATTTTGTATTCATGAGGGTTCCTTATCTTGGCACCACCTCTAAAATTTCACGGCTCAAAAATACGGCCTAAATAAACTTCTTTACCAAATGCTGCGCTGTAACATCTTTATTACCCATTACTTATTTAAGAATACCCCAGTTATCCCTGCTGGAGCTGACACATATGTCTATGTTATTCTAGATTTCTTTTTCTTACGTCCGAGG
Organism: Mantis religiosa; assembly: GCA_030765055.1. NCBI lineage: Eukaryota > Metazoa > Arthropoda > Insecta > Mantodea > Mantidae > Mantis > Mantis religiosa. The sequence goes on from CM060951.1 coordinate 79,467,683, forward strand.
TTTGACAAGAGCTCGTCAGGCTAAAATGGGAGAGTAATTGCTGGAGAAGCTTGATATATAGGAGGCTGAATTTTTTAAGAGTAAATCCTCTTTTACCTAAAACAAAATAATATATTCTTCTGTATTAAGCAAATCGTAAGGGGCTCAAAACTTTCTTCTTAATATATATAGTATATATAATACGAATTTCTTTTATAAACAGAATCAATTTCTTCCGCAGTTTTGCATTTTCTGATAGCACCGATTTGTGAAAATCCGCTATTTCTTCTTGTAAGCGTAATTTTGAAGCTCAAAATGGTCGGGCAAATCTTTAGGACAGCTGCTCAAATATTAAAATATGCACAACACTTGCACAATATTTGCACAAATATTATGAATGTAGGAAGCCAATTTAACACGCTAGCTTAAAACTAAGACAAATAGATGATGAATAAATATTATGCTTCAGTAACTGGAAATATAATATGGAGCGGTCCGGACTCGACTACATTGCCACTATCTCGGTATACTGCGCTAGACCATGGCAGTGAATGATCCGCTCAAGGCCACATTTTATCAGTTGTGAATATAAACTGACAGTTATTACCTTCCTTTTGTGCCGTGGAGGTGCATATTCAAACATCCATGTTGTGTGAGAATTACTTTAGAACTTAGAGTATTCTTATAATTATTCTATTTTTGTGTTATTAGTCCACTGAAATGATAAAAACTTCAAGCATAAACAAATAATTTGCATGTATGATACAAATATAAAACCCATATCGTGTAAACAAGTGAGCAGACAGTTCAGAAGTTACTTCCTAGTACAAATAGAGATAATATCAGCTGTCTAGTTAATTATTTTGAACAACTGGATCGCTGGACGCTAAACCTAAGAAATGAAACATACAAATGCTAACAGAGGAAAACAATGATTAAGTTGATGCAGCATTTCAATAACTTACAAAGAAGTCTGTAAGGCACGTTGGTAATTCGTAAATCTCTGTTCATATACTAACCAAACTTTTAAAATGTAAACCCTTCAGAATGACTATTAGTCATGAACTGAAACCTCGTAACGACCAAGAATTCCAGCAATTAAAGGCAAGCTGGGCACCACTTTCAACAATGTGCATGTTACTATTTCTCACGAGTTTATAATGGAATGAAAACAAAAACAGGTTAGTATATGGGGAGAGAAGCATGTATATACACGATCCGACTCGGGATATTGAACAACCTCTGTGAAGTATACAGTACTGTGTACTGGAAGCCCAAGTTATATTTGTTGATGGCATCAGCACCGCTGACAGTTGTACATGTTTCTTTCATTATAATTTCATTTAAAAACTATGATTATGAACTTAGTTGGAATCAACACCCATATTAAGTACACTGTTCTACCCTGGAAGATATAATAAAGATTATCACAGCTGTTTATGAGCTCCGCAGTGAACAGAATATAAACTCTCTGCTACAGAATATATACAGTTAATATGTAATATAAAATACCATGATGTCCCTACGAAAACTAGCAATAACATAAATGTTTGTCTGCTGATGTATTACTGTTCACAGATATTTTCTAATTATGTTTGTTGAAGATAAAGTGCGTTAAAATATTTTAAAAATCGAAGTGTTTGCTCTGCTGGAGTTAGGTTTGTTTCTAAAACAGACCAGGTGTGGAATATAAGTTCAGAAAACGAAATAAATTTTAAAAGCGATATGTCAGTGTGGATTTGCCTTCTGATATCAAATTCTACATAGTTTGATTTCGTTTTCTATCTCATTTAATATTTCACATTTATGAATCCATCTTTTGAACTCTAATCTCACTCTTAATTCCATTTTCTCCATTTCTGACAAAAACTGTTGTCTCGTTCTTGATGGCGTTCTAATTCCTTTCCAAATACCAATAGTGACAACCCGACGATTTCTAGTCTGTTAAATCTGCGCCTCATAACTCTGATCCTTTTTCGACATTTCGGGACTCGGACATGTGGTGCGTTTAACCCTGGATTGAAGGCTGTGACAGCATAACAGAAAACATCAACTTGAAAATGATAATTTATTTATTTTCAGTTTTTATCCCTCTTCTAATATCATAAACATTTCAATAAATTGACGTAACAATAAATTGAGACATTTTGGCTACAACTGCGACATCCACATTCTGCTGTGGCATTCGTAGATCCTTTTTTGAAGCTCAGAGGCTTCTGAAAGTCTTGTAAACCAAGGACCAGGAGACCAAAAAGTACCATACTACATGAGAGGCACCGGAAGCATTGGGGAGACTCACTAACTGAGAATTGGAATTACAAATTAACTGTTATAATTATCGTGAAAACCCAGGAAAGCCTTCCCATGAAAAGGATAAGATGGAGGAGTAATAACCTCATTAAAATGTCAAAATTCAGCTGGCCCTCTTGAGAGCATCCATCGAGGGCCCAGATCTAGAGTTACAGGCACCGGTGCCTTACTGTCCTTCATTGGATTAGCAAACGCTGGAGGGAAAAAATTAGCAAAAGCATCTAGTTGATCCATCAAGCCCGCTTAGGGTTCATCAGAAAAATAAATATTGCTAAAAAGCATAAAGGATTAAAGCAGAATGGAAATAATCAAAGACGATAGAAGCAACGTAACGGAACATCTTATTGTGACGCGTCATATAAAGATAACTGGGAATAGTTGATCGAAGTACTGATGAAAACTAAACAATTTAAAACACAATAGCTTCTATGTTAGAAGTAATATGAGGGCTAATAATAAGTAATATCACATGGACACACTAGGAAAATGTCAGGGGAAAAATACTAGAACAATTGGAATAGTGTTCACATGGTAGAAGAAGCATTGGTGGACTCAGAAATAATTCGATGCAGGAAATTAGCCTAGAAGTGAAAGTAAAAGGACGGGAGGAATAAGAATGGAATTACAGGAATAAATGGAAAATAAAACTTAGGTTAATTTTGTAATTCATATATAAATAAATATATCAACAAACCTCATTCCTAATATACTATATAATTCAAAATGTAAGGTATTTTCAAAACAGATTGAAATTAAAACTAATGTTATTTGTGATATTAGATGTTTTGATAGTTTAACATTTTAGCACTAATATGTTAGATGTATTCATATATTTATGTACCTTAATTACATTCATGCTACCTTGGTGGACTGATCGTGACCGAAACGAATTAATTACGTTCCCAAAACACAATTATTTACTTTGTTTGTACAAGGGAGTCCATATGCCTGGTTTGTACTGAATCAGTAAAAAATAATAAAGTAATTGAAGAGAAGAAATTAAATGAGAGAGCTCGGCATTGCCTTCTGAACATCTGGGAGATAGGATTGAAAGACCCTGACGCACATGGTCCGCCGCGCTTGTAACATATTGACACCGACCGTGAAAAATTTCGCACTTTTAAAAGACAATTTTTGCCAATTGCGCCACTTTTCACGCGCGGCTGAAGCCCGCCTGCTGTAGCCAAATTTTCGAATCGCAGTACCACCTCACCTCGCTAGACGTCGCATTTGGACTGTAGGTGAGACATCAGGTTTGCTTCCCAAACCGTTTTGGAACCCGATCCGGACCTCCCACGTCCCTGAGCCACAGTCCAATACAACAATGGACTTGTCAGAAATCAACCTTCTTTTGCTTTGGTGCGCCAAACAGACAAAATCTGGGAAAGTAGAGTGTTTACATAGTTCCGGGATTTGTTCCTGTAGAATCAACTAAACAAGAATACAAGATCGTGACTCCCCCTTAAACAGAGCACACTGGTGATAAAATCATTCATTGCCTTCTATAGAACCCTTATGACCCTGAAAATTACAGTGAAAAATAAATAATTTTTTATTTACTTACACCCTCCAGATAGTTCCTTAAGAGGTTAGAGGATTCAAAGCAATTTGAGCCGTCCTTAGTTTTTTTGAATAACATGACGTATTATTTATTCTATTTTCCTCGTATATTCCAGATCCTATTCATGACTTCACTAAATGAGCTAAGCAGATACTTCAATCAAAGTGAGTTTTTTAAATTAAACATTAATTATCCTTTCTCAATTTTGAATATGCTGTCCACAATGAAACGTACACATTTTTTATCCACTCTCTTGTGCCATTTAGACACATCGTCGCAAACGTAAAAATCAAGAAATACAAGAAACTTCAGCCAGTTCAATAATTGCACCGTTGTTCCACCAATGCTGCTAACTACCAGACGCTTTCATAGAATACTATCAGCACGGCTGTAATGAATAATGATCTTAGCATCAACTTTACGGTTAATTAACTGCACACGAATACTCAGAATTATCGTTCATGGTGTACTTAAACACAAATTATTTACCTTTTTTTTTTTTTTGAAAATGTAATAGAATGTCACATGTGCTAATGATTATTGTTGCACACAGTGTATTTCTTAATACAATGATCTCTGTGTTTCTTTTATTATTATTATTATTATTATTATTATTATTATTATTATTATTATTATTATTATTATTATTATTATTATTATTATTTACTGTCCTGTAAAGGAAAAGAAAACAATAGATTCAAATACGAAATTGTCCCTAAAATTCTAGGAGAAAATTTTTCTTACCTAAAATGTCCATCAGTGCGTTAGCAGTTTTAAGAATCTAACTGGTACATTTTTGAATTGTGTTCGAACGTAACTATTTAACGTGTTAAATCTTAACTGTCGTTATTCCGGACTGTTTTCACATTTCAGGATGCTCGTAATATTCCCTTTAATCTTTTAAGATTTATCCAAATAATGAAAGCCGGTATTCCAATACTTTATGGTTTCAAAATGCCCCCTTTCCCTCTAGTGTTTTCGAAAACTAATATCCGTATATCTCCAGGACACTCACCGTATTGTTCCCTCATATCCATTTATACAGATTACGTTGTGATTTACAATGACGTCGATTCTCAATAGCTTCTACTAGAAGGGCCGAATTTGAACCGTACATTAAAGTCTTCAGTTTAAAGAAATATGGCCCAATTATTTACGTAAAATGCTTCCCTGGAACTTCCCACTCAACGCAAGTCGTTTCTCTGACGAATGAGTACTAGAGCGACATCTCCATGCTTTAAAACCTGTAGTTACAGTCTTGTAAATAATATTTCTTCCATACCTATTTGCAGGACGAATAACAATTACGTACGTCATCAGGATTTTTGTCCAGAGCAACTGCAGGTGGGATTGATAGCTTAGCTTATGTGAGGGTTTCTTTTACTACATATCAAGCTTTAATTCTCTGATTTATTTTGAGCAACACGTATATTTTTCATGATTTTATACACATCCCAAATATATTTTCTTCCTTTATTTTCTGCTACATAATTTATAGATTAAATTGTATCTCATATTCTTTAGTTTCTGTAATCCATTTATTTAGTTTTTCCTAATACTAAGCTATTTTATACATCTTTTTGTTTATATTATTGGAAATTGTTGTTCCACAATAGCCCTGTGTAGGGAAAGGTTTAGATAGGTAAAGTCAGACTACAAAGTGCAATGCGAGAGTCAGGTTTTGAACCACGGATCTCCCGGTCTCCTTGCGGTTGCTGTTAATCATTGAGCTACCATAGCAACATGTCACCATAGTAGCTCAATGGTTAAGAAGAGCAACTGGACGAAGCCTAGGAGATCCGTGATTTAAACCCCAGTTATGACATTCATTTTTCAGTCTGACTGTGCACATTTAGTAATATCATTACTAGTATTATTACCAGTATTACATAAAAACATCTCTCAAGGAACATAGGTATTCAGTTTTACTCGACTAGCTAGTGAAAATCGAACTGCATTGATAAATAAATCGACTGCATGCTACATAATCCAAATCTAATTTAGTGATTTTTACCGCCTCTTTCATTGAGTTACTGCATTCCCACGATCTGTATGAGATTCATTTAGACAGCGATAAAATATACATCGGTCAGAATAGTCCGTTTGTATGCTGCTATGGTCTCACATATTCAATTGCTATTAACGTACAGTAGTTTCAGATATCCAACCGATTGTGCCTGGAATAAAAACTATAACGTGCTGGTGCATGTCATTTGCTATGGAGCATTCGTCTCTCTCTCTCTCTCTCTCTCTCTCTCTCTCTCTCTCTCTCTCTCTCTCTCTCTCTCTCTCTCTCTCTCTCTCTCTCTCTCTCTCTCTCTCTCTCTCTCTCTCTCTCTCTCCTCTGTGTGTGTGTTTATAGGTGCTTCCTTTTCTAAGAAGTATTACGTGAATACGTAGCTCCTATGATTATAATTAACAGAATTGTAAGGTACAATTTGCGCTCTCTCACATTTCAACTATGTCAGCCTCTCGTGAAATGTAATAGTTTACTTTGCAAGGGGAATTTTGCATAAATTATTTTCGTTAGAAATGAGCTGTCTATGTCTCAAAACGATTATATAATAAAATCAAATATGCAGGTTAACTTCAATTAAATCACCTACAAATTATCAGTAGTCTATTTACGTGTTGACGATAATACTATTTGGTTTTTCATCATATAATACATATCCTACAATTCTTAGATTTTATGTTCTGTAAAGTTGAAAAAGAGTAAAATATAGAAAACACAGTTAAGACGTTCATAACCTAAGCTTTTACTGCTTTTATTTGAACAGATTTCGTCATATCGGGGATTTAAACTGATACAAAAGTTGATTGTCTTTGTCATCAAAATTTTATTATTTCATCATGAAAAATACACATTTATTTCCATTCACAAATTCATCCTTTCAACCCTTTTGAAAGGTAGAAAACCATTCAAATTGAAGAAAAATATCTCACCCAACCCAAAACAGCCAGAAGGCGCTGGTTTGAGAGGCCATAAAGCTGATCATACGAACACAGAAGCAGTTGTTTATTTTAGAAACTTTCGATTTCATACCGGCATATATTGTAACGAGTTTTTAACTTCTCTCCTTTTGGCATTTTAAGTTTCCATTGCAGAACATTAAAGTACTCTCATATAATATAAAACATTTCCTTAACGTAATCAATCGTAAGGTTCCATGGCACGAGTAAGACTAATAACTAGTAGATTGCCCTGAATCTTAACCCAGAACTTAAAGAACATGACATTGTAGACATTCATGGCAGACGGAAGAAACATCTGAACATCGAAACTTCAGCAGCACACATCACTAGAATCTACTAGTTATCTCCTTATCAGCTATTACAACTAACATGTGAACAAAAATAGAACTGTTTGAAGCCCACTTTATATTTTCTATTGACCTTACTTAAAACGGTGGCATTCTCTTTCATATTTACTTGTTAAAAGTTAGAAAGTACTCAAATATTTGTTTTTATCGACCCTTTTAGAGATAGCTTAACTACTGATACATCCAACCTTTAGTGAAATGTTGTTTTATTTACAGAATGCTTTGTCATTCCCCTCTTCTATAAATATGTAGGATTTCATTTTTAATAAAAGTGTTAACCAAAATATAACATTTACGGGTCATTTTTATATGGAATTGTCGCCTTAATGTAATCTTTATTTTGTCCTTAAATGGCGCTATGTACTGTTCCAAAAATCTGTCTAGTGCAACAGGTACTTTCTATCCAACAGTATATGCCAATTTCTCTCCCTTTGTAAACAAAACCCCGTCCAACATATCTACAACCCTGGGAGATTAACGTCACAACCTCCGCCTACTTTTCCTACACAGGGGGCCGTGGAATTCCCCGCTCTATTGTGGGATTTACAAGAAAGAAGAGCGAACACAAAAAGCTGCGAAGCGTGGAACAACCCATTATCATAATATTTCTTTGTGGAGAAACAGTGCATCCATCAACATCTCTGCACAGATTAAAGAAAGAAAAGGAAAAAAAAATTACTGTATGGAACCTCGAGTGGTGTAAATACCTCTGAGAACGTGAAAATTCGTCATAGCCGCTTCTAACATTGACAAGTATTTCTACCAAATGTAGCGGTTTTGCAATCCTGATATGTGCTTCAGAAAATAATAACACTATAATGCCAAAGTTAAATACGCTGAATTTATTACCCACGATCAAAGAATATATTTACTGACAGTGTGTGGATACACACCAAAGAGGTAAATTGAACAAATTTTATTGAATGTTTATTCTATTGATCAGCAATTACTTTGAAAAATCACATAACCACCGAGTTATTTATACCAAAGTAGATTCACAACAGTGTTTAAAAGTTTCCTCTATCAACAGAAATGTCACTGAGCTTTTAATTTACTTATCTGGAGAAAATCAAAATTCGAGTAGTATTTGACAGTTGCAATTAATAAGACCATTAAAAAATCATAATTACTTGTCAAGTTTGACCCTTAAGAGAGCTGTAATAGTACCATCAAGAACATGCAATATTATTTTAACTTGCCGTTCACCTCATACTATTTGTCCTACCGCTTTGTTTCTCAAACATTCCCACTAGATGCCGTTTTTTGAGAGCTCTCACATTTCAATACTTTTCTCTCGCCTATTTATGTTCCTGCGCTTTACTGTTTTTAATTTTTGTTTTTCACGTATAGATGCAAGAACGCCCGAGGTCAGACTCAAATCTACACCCTCTGCGGGGCAGAACAAACTCTTGCGACCACAGCTACTGGGTAGGCTCTCTGTTTTATATGTACAAATAATTGTAAAATTTCTGGTAATTTTTTACTTTGATCAATAATTTATTCTAACAATATAAAGGGCTACTCCGGAAACAAAATGTGTGCAGAGCCAAAATGTCTCACGAAACTTGTTAAATACATTCCATTAACCTAGATAAATAGGATATGACATCTTCATTATTTCTAAAAGTTTTAATAGAGCGCAGAATCAACAAAATCAAATTGATTCCCTTTTATTTTTTAAGCATTATGCACGAAAATTACCTAAGCACAATGATTCGAGAGGCTTTCAAAATGATCATAGAATGAATATAGGAGATATGCCAAATGTTCATTACTATTATTCGTGTATATTAACCATTATCACGAGACAGAGGGCATTTCCGATATTTTATTTATATTGTAATTCTTATTGCTACTGCAGAGCAAGCTGTTTCACTGCCAGGTTCCAAGGGAGAAAATGTGAAATGTAAGCAGAGAAATAGGGACGATGAGATAGGAGACCCTCTGCTTTTAACACAAGCACTAGTAACTGCAAATATTGTTATAACGACGTTTATATTTGACAATATCGTAGAATAAATGAGGATTTAGATAATTATAACACAAGAGTAACTAACCAAATTTACAGATCATATATTTGAAAGAATGGCGTAAGTTGAATACCGTGTAATAAACGTCAGTATCAAGTTTTGCTTCTTTAAATATTAAACGTTAGCTTGAAATGTAAATAAATGTAAACAAGTTATCTACTCACGATAGTTATTATTTCACACTAAGCCGTACAAGTATTATTTATTAATTTGGTAATTTCATTGGCATTAATTTAAATGAAATAATTACGCCATTAGTATTCAAATGCACAGAATAGTTCGTTTTACTCTTAGTAGATGGTTTAGTCGTTTCTTCTTAGAATAAAAAGCAATGAGGTACCAATTTTGTAACTTCTCACTAATGGGAAAATCAATGCTTACAGCATCTAGAGTAAATCTGACTGGCATACCGGAGTTTTTAACACCAAGTAACTGCTAAAAATCCCATGAGTTACTGAAGCATATCTTAATAAATTGCTCACTTGTAGAGACACCAAGAAAATATATGCTATTCGACATTAATGTGCATTTGTAGCTACTTTACACTGATTTATTAAGAAAAGTTGTATTAGAGGATGATATTACGAAGGTCATTTTAATGTAGGTTTTCGTTTGACTAAGTCATCTGTGCTCTTGTGATTTTCTCACGTCTGTTGAAAGATACCCCTGCCATACAAACTATTGTTTTATATTGTTGTACGCTATTGCTTTCTCAGTGAGGATCTATGCAAGTTCAAGTTTAAAATTATAAATGCTTGTCAGGCTTAACGAAAACGCAATTTATTAATTTATTTCGATCACTAAAGTACAACTAATTTGAGAAACACATGTCTGCACATATTTCCAGAGCTGCACAACCACGGCGATTTCCATTGGAATTACATCATTTTGACAAATGGATCTGGCTCGGGTATAGGGACACCTCCAGCGTCAATCAGGCAGAACAGCTGTAGCAGAAGTAATGTAAAAGTCTAGCTTGTAACAAATTGGAGGGGCAGTAGTCCGCACACCCTTTTTTGTTGCAAACTTTTAAAGGAACCTAACGGACAACAAAAATCGTTGAAACATCGCCGACATTTCTTTGCTTCCTCCAATTTAGGTCATTATCGATCTGATCCGAGCTAAAACTGGTAGCTGCATTTTCATGTTAATCGATCTGAATCTCGCCTACTTTGAATATCTAAAACCGGACATACGTGACCTTATGATCTCCGATGCTAACACAAAATAGCATAATCAACTGTCATTTTCCTATCACTTACATATATTGAGTAACCATGGTGGGTGCGAAGAGCACAATTCAAAAACGAAAACGAAAAGTCTATTATATATGAAATTTGTTTTTCAGTTTAGAATTTTCCAAGGATTCGACATGCTAACCTTGATATGGAATCTTGATATAGAAAAAAATTCATTATTTTTTAGTTTCTCATAAGTATAATCCATTTTGAAGACAAAAAAGTATAGTATCTGAGCTATAATCTTCTAAACCTTCTTTATTCTTAAGCAGTATGTGTATATTCGGTAAACCGTAGGAAATTAGAAATCTTGCTGAATACGTAAGTGTAATGAAAGCACACAATTTCAGTAAAATACAATTTACCCACTGCAAAATGTTCTTTGTTATTGACTTGAAGTTATACATACTTGATAGTTTTCTGACCTCAACATCGCTATTCTATTTGCTCTCCTTTTCTTTTTATTTCTTATTCGTATATATACAAAGAGAACAGTTTCAAAAACATCACATACGACCGGGCTTGAAAAGATCTGACTATCACTTTAGCTTAATTGTTGGCTTCTTAGATCTACAACGGAAGGAGTAAATGAGTAATTAAGGTTTAACTTTATTAACAAGACAAGATATAAGAATAATTCTTGTAAGTATTGCCCAGAAATGAAATGCCCGGGAACACATTCTTGGTATTCAGATTGTATCTTGGTACAAAAGAAATATTTTTAAGAACGTCCTCCCCAAGGCAACCACCCTTTACATGGAAACCTCTTCGAAGTTGCAATCGTTATTTATGTATGGCTCGGGCATAAGTTAAGTTTCAGAAATATTAAATGGAATTCATAGAAAAGTTGAAATGTTATGTGATAAAAAGTAGATTCAGCTATTAATAGAAGAAAAAAATAACACAATTAGACAAAAGGACGAAAGATCGATTGGATATGTAACTGTTTGGTGGCACGGAAAAATTTTCAAGAGACGATAAGAGGATTGTGTGTGGACAATCCTTCACTGGATTGTTTTGCTGGGAGTGCACAGAATGGTATTTTCGGTTAGACAATTGTGTCAAAATAAATACCTAATTTTTTAAAAGCAGAAAAAGGAGTATTATTGAAATAGTGGAGTGGTCTCATAAAAACCAAATCCATCCGAGACCATGCCGACAATATTTTTGGTATATTACCTACCCCAGTCGAAATAATAAAGGTTATGACAACTTTACAGACTGGCGCCACATTCCAAATTTTAAAGCTATAACATAAAACATATAATTTTACAAATCCCAATAACCACGAGATATCATGAAAAAAAATTAGTTTTACAAAGTTTGGAATTTGAAAAAAAAAAAAAAAAAAAAGGCTTAACGATTATGATTAAAAAATATATTTAATTACATTAAAATGTAAAACTTGAATTGTGATTTGCCTGTAAATGTCTCTTCTGTATATGTTTATAACGTGTAAATGCTACACAAAAATGCAGAGTTCTTCGAAATACACAGTTTCAATTACTTAATTGTTTTAATCGTTTTACATATTTGTATATTATTATTATTGGTATGACCTTCAATACACTTAATGGATACTTTTGAAGTGATCTGTCGCTATTTGGCCTGCATGTGGCGTTCTGCTCTGGTTTTCTGCCACGGAAACGGTACGAGTTGGATCGCACCCTTAGAGAGTGCGAAAGTCCTGGGTTTAGGACCACCTAGTGCCCACTCGGCATCGTGAGGAATTAGTTGAACTGTAATAGGGTACAGTGTCCTGGTCAGAAACCCCAACTTTTTGGCTGGGAGTGTCGAGATCATAACGCCTTCTCTGTGCATCGTTTGGATGACTGCCCCTCTACCTTCCGTAAGTGTGCGTGAGGCCGGCAGTCGGACTGACAAGCCCAGGCTCGCTTACGGGCTGCTTATGTCATGGATCACCATTTTAAGTCGTTAGTTAGCGACCCGACTGTTAAACATCAAACAATAGTTTACATTTTCTTTGTCCTTGGTAAATAACCATAGCGAAATGGGTTCTAATTAACCGGAATTCAATTCAGATATTCAATAGAGAAATAAGCTTACGAAGGAATACCTTGCGGAAGCTAAATAAAGTAATCAGAAGTGGACAAAGTTATGTAGATTTAAGGAGAATTTTTTTATTTAGTGTCAGTATTAAATGACAAGGTAGTGGCAATTTTTTGGTGGTCCAAGCATTCCAGATTCAGCAAAAAAAGAAAAAAAGAAAAAAAAAGCGGCTCTTTCCCTTAGGTTGGCAGTCACTTGATGCCCGGTGTAACTTTCGTGTAATTACGTTTTCTTTATGGTGTTTATCGGAACAATTTATCGCAGCAATCAAACCTCCGGTTTTCTAGTGCTCCAGCTTCTCCAATAAATTATTCTTCCTCTCAGCCATAAATCTTTGTAAATCGATCCACAATTGGAAATTCTGTGCGATTAAGTTATTGTACATTGTGTTAAAACACGCAGTTAACGTCAAGATTTTCTGTGGAATCAATCTTTTCCGAGATATTCCTGGTTATTAGTATGCATTTTCAAATACTTATAATCTTCTGAAACGGGAACTCGTTTTTCCTTTGGTCAAGCAAAAAATATTGATGGAAATAATTTTCTTTCACACTAGCTGTGTGTAGGATGCATTATGAAAGGGGAGAGCCAGACTGAAAAAATCAATTCCAGAAGATCCGTGGTTCAAATGCCGGCTATGGCATTGCATTTTTCAGTCTGGCTCTCCCCTTTCAAAGAACATTGAATTTCAAAGCCATCACATCGCGATATACTTAAATATACTTAAAATTACTTTACGTGCCATAGGGTAGAATTAAATTGAAAGCTTATCTGAATTAACATGAAGTAGCTAGAAAAATATTGCTTTAAGGAACGTTTTCTGAGGAGTGAATAGAAAAGGTTAACCGGATGCAATACATCCATTCTTTCAATTATTCTTTGTTCCACTGATAGGTCTTTATTAGTTAAAAAATCTTATGGGTCTGACATTCTCATGTACTGACATGACATTCTCTCGTCCTATACAGATTATTCTTACAAACCTCTATCCACTTCATGTTAATCTACATACACATTATATAACTGCTATTTTTCTTCCAGCTGCAAAGGGAACATGTGAAAATATTAACCTTTAAGTAACAGTCAATTCTTTAAGAGCTGGTTGCTACATGATGGCTATGGAATTGTGTTCTTTTTAGGTTGCTAAAGGAAGGGAAAAAACTAAACATTCCCATTTTAGAAAAGTATAAGCACTGGAAAATTGAAATAGTAAAAAGGAATGTCACGAAAATGTTTCATTCCACAAAAAAAAAAAAAAAGTATTTCAAATGAATTGTGTGATCTAAAGAAAGGCACATTTCTTATGCAATAAGATTTAGTCTATCTCTTACGTTTAGGAGTTATTGGAAAAAGCTTCTGAGAACGTCAACAGAAATTTTAAAATAAACATTTCATTTTTATGAAAATATCTTGAACATGTTACATACACGCACACAGACCCACACACACACACACCCCCATCCCCCCAACACGAGCACTGTTTTTAATTTGTTTTTCTTTTCTAGATTGGGGGGCGGGGTTCCATAATATATATTTTTGGGAAAAAATTCACTATTGGATTTTTAGTGGAAGATTTCCCTTTTTACTAAATGTAAAGAATAGCGGTATATACCTGCTGCTTCATTATTATATAATGTCACCTACTTGGCTTCCCAGTATTAAAGCGATAAACCCTACCACTTCAATTCCATTTTAAACATTTAAAGAACGTTATGCACCTCTGCTACAGGACAAATACCGCTCTTTTCTGCTAGATTTTGATCACCAGATTGAACCTTCAATTTCTTACTTAATTTTCACTTTATAATTTCCATTACCTATTTGATTCCTTGAATTACTGTATTATTTATTTTATTTGTCTACTGCTCTCATTTATTTCATCCTTCACTGCGTTCATTTTATCCTAGGCCTTCCCAGCAGTTGCTTAATTTCGTTCTCTTAAAGGTAATTTCCTCGGGACCTGCGTTTATTTCGATTCCACCAGTCTATAGTTCTTCAGATATGAATCCATATATTACTATATTTTAAATCATTCTCAAAACTAGTAATTAAATCTTCCAAGCTTTAATAAAACAAAATAATTTTTGTTAACAAAAACTTAACCCTCCAAAAGCATTTATTGACTATAAAATCCTTTAGAGATTTTGTGTTTTTAATGTGGCGGTTAACTTCTCTAAATGTCGTCCAAGTAAATTTTTATGTCCGAAAGAAAGTTTGAAATAATCATCAGGTGCTGCGTTAAAACCCCAATTTAGCCAAGAGAAAATTGTGGTACACTGAACCGCGGAACCCTTGCGTTGTTAACCATTTAGATATTAAATTTATGTCTGTTTTATCGCCAAATACAAATATCTCAGCAATGAATAGTTCAACAAATTTAGCAATTTACTGCATTAATGTAGCAAATCTGCTACCACGTCGAAATCCTTTTTTATGAGGCAATAAAACAGGCTTGTCTCCCAAACCTCTATCAGGCTCCCAAATTTGTTACTCGTGGCAGCCAGTTGAGAAATATATGTTTCTCGTTATATATGGAAAGAGCGAACGTCAGCTCAGTTTAGAACGGGTGCGTGAACTGAAAAATGATGGTAGGCAAGGCAACAGGCAATATAAACCCAGAGCAAATCCTCTGAGACTGGTTGCCGAGATTGATCCGACTGAGTTCACTGACTGCTACAGGTCGTTCGTTCGTCCAACTTGTCCGGCTGCACGCCTTGATGCATGGGCAAATTCAAATACACTACTGCTGTGCGGGAAGTCCACGCTGCAGGCGCTTCATGTAAACAATAGGAAGCCGCATTCATTTTTATGACCTGGCAGCAGTTGGCAGAACTCCGTGCCAACAAGGTGATACATACCACAGTTGCTTGTATGCAGCACAACGGCAACACAACCTACCTACAGCTATAAAAGGAAACAGTAAAAGTCAAAATATACGTATGTGCAACGTTGCAATGTAGATATGATTCGGCTGGTTCCACGAAAGTGCAATGTTCACACATAGCTAACGCATTTACCCACTCTGTCAACTACTTAAAGTACGACTCGTAGATATAGGAGTACTCCGCTCCATCCTAATCTGTGTAGTCATTTCATGTAGTGTGTACATGTTTCACCTCCCGGAAAAAACATTAAAAGCAAAAACAAATTTTGAAAATGTCTGAATGTATCTGTAAAGAGCATAATACAAACACAAAATGTCCTAGAAGTTACAAAATTAAAATTTGTGTTCAGGGTCTAATAGAGATGCGAGACGAAAATATTCAAGAAATTTGGCTCAAATTGCCTTGATAAATACAACGTGCATTTTGAACTTTCTGTGAATGGTCTATGAATATCTCATTATCTGAAAGAAGTTTTGTATAACCGGTGAATATAATATGTAGACAAAATACAAATCTCTTTTAAACACAGTGTGTGCATGTGTGTGTGTGTGTGTGTGTGTGTGTGTGTGTGTGTGTGTGTGTGTGTGTGTATTATATACACGATTTTGATTAAATTCCCATACGTATCTTCATAAAAAATTAAATGTGTAACTTTCAGTTACTGCTAATACTGTTAAGTCCTGTATATTGTGGATGACTTGCATAGCTGATTAACCGTAAAAGATAAAATCTTACAAACAAAATACAAAATGTAGCTCATGTTAAAGCAAAGCATTCAAAAAAATTTTTTTGGGTAAAGTTAACATTTCCGAGATATTTAATTATACTAGTTTGCATTTTACAATGGTTTCTCGAATAGGAAGTCCCCTGCCAACTGTGCTCTCTTGGTCATGCAAACAGAACGGAACCTCAAAGCTAATACTTAGTGGTCCGTTCTTATAAGATGGCCTTTTTTCAGTTACATTACAACCATCTGTATATCACGGGGAACTTAGAGAACACTAATTAAGAACATTGTGTTCAGTTTATTGTGTAGAACGGAAGACGTTGCTGATCTCGTTATTTGGTTATCTGTGTGTTGCTGATGTACTTCAGTACTATTGGAGAGGTTAGAGTCTTTAGAAGAGTTGGTCTTTCTCTTGCAAACCTGAAGCAGTGAGTCATTAGGTGCAAGGCATCTGGGTTTCTTCTTTGTGATAGTTGCACATTGGGGAAGTTATTTTCTTCATTTTAAATAGGTAGGGTAAAAAAAGCTGTGGTTTGTCAGGAATTAAGTAAGAGGGCCAGAGGGATAATGAGTCTGTTGAAAATGTTTGGAATAAAAGGTTTAGTATGGGTGCCAACTTCAGATTTTGTGTAGATATTTTTCCAAAGATTGATATATAGCGCACTATTTGCATCACAGAGAAAGTCTTGGAATTGTCCTCCACCAGCATCTATAGATGTTTGCACTCATCTCATCATCTTCAATGAAATTTCACGGAGAGTGTGCGCGCCAATATTGCTATTTCGGTTCGAATGGATTCCTTGAAAACATCAACTGTCCGTGGCCTATTCTTGTACGGTCTATGTTTTAGATACCCCCACAAGAAAAAATCCGGTGAGGTTAGGTCAGGGGATCTGGAGGGCTACAGACCTTTTGAGATTATTCGATTATCAAAGAAACTGGTTACAAGTTCGATGATGTAATTAGATATATGGCACGTTGCTCCATCTTCCTGAAAATAACCTCTCAATTCGCTCCATAAATGTATTGAAGATACCCATATAAACTTCAGTGTCTGCAGTCGTATCAAAGAAAATTAAGACATTTAAGACTGTCAACTGTCAACAATTGTCAGTGATGTCAATTCTTCCAGAGCCCCTGAGATCATTAAAACAAATTTATACATTATACGAACTTTCAAAGGGAAATGATGGCCTACTGAAATGGTTCAGGTTTATATGGATCACACTGTACTTAGCTACTGCATTCCAGTAAGCCCGTTGTTCTTAGAGGGTTATATGCAATAAAGCTATTTCTGCAAATGTTTACTTCGATTAAAATGAAATAAATACAAGAGTCAGTGTTTGTAGAGTAGTTTGTACAAGAGTAAAGAAAGTCATGTGAGCGTCTTACATCACATTTTTAAAGGTACTAGCGCTATTCAATTGTTTCGCGCGGTGTCATGAAAAGAACATGCGATTTCTGAATCAACATACAGCGATCCAACATAGCAATCTAATAGATGATTCAGGTTTCCTCTACTCCCCTTGTACCTTCAATGAAATGTGTAATGAAGGTATTTCCGCGAAGGGTTATTGCATATCCAATGATAGGAATAGAAATACAAGCTTTCATTCCAAGCTATATCAAAATAAGATGTCTGGTAGAGAAAGTAGTGTGAATGCAGCAACAATGAGACTCTTTAGCGTTTTTTTCTGCTGTTGGCAAAACTATATTTCGTTTAAAATGTTTTCTATTTAATGAACTCATCTTACCTCATATACGAAAGCAACAAAAACAAGGTTCATCTCAAAAGTATATTTTAATCTTAACAAAATCGTTCTGCTTCAACCCAACGTTCAGTTACAGCTTTTCCATCCTACCCGATGCTATCGCATTTATTGGACAGAATTACAAAACGCAGGCTAGCGAACTGGTCTAATGTCAAATGTCAAAACTCCTCCCCATTATAGAATGGCGTCTGCCAAGGTGTGTGGGAGTATACTGGAAACGAGCGAGGGCAACTGGAAAACGAGGGACGAGAAGAGGGAATCTTGCAGATCCCTAAATCTTTTTGTCGCTCCCTAGTGCTAACGAGGAACATTATAAGGGTCAGAGTCTCTCGTGCGGGGCTCTTGGAGTCTTACAAAGGCTTAGCGTTTTCTCACAACTCTTGATTAGTTTTTCCTGCAAAGTCCACACTGCCACTTCTTCAAACACCCTGTTCATACTTTAGGTCTATGACTGACGAACTGATTCAATCTTATCCAGCTCCTTTATGGATGAAAGCAGGTGTTTGGGCAGCTTTGTAAGATTTACATAACGAGGCTCTTCAAATTAACAACAACAACAACAATAATAATACTAATAATAATAATAATAATAATAATAATAGTAATAATAGTAATAATAATAATAATAATAATAATAATAATAATAATAATAATAATAATAATAATAATAATAATAATAATAATAATAATAATAATAATAATAATAATAATAATAATAATAATAATAATAATATTTACAACTTTATGACAAAAAGCATTCAAAAATGAAATAATGCTCTTTGGTCAAAACTGACTTTATTCCCGTTTTCTAAAGAATTCTTGAACTGATTGCCAACCAAAGACGAACACATTGTGTAATATGGTAACTCTTAAATGTTTGAAATGACCAAAGGTCATTTGTATTAATATGTTGAAAATGCTGAAGAAAGAACATTTCTAATACATAGTTACAGTATTTCAAATGGAACAACACTTACTAATTAAAAATGGTACAAGACGATATGAAAATATAAATATGGTTTTATTATTAGACAGTCAAACTATTACGAAACAGTGTTTTAGTTGTGAGACAAACCTGAATAACATCGTGAGGCTTGCCTACCAACCAGCAGATTGACAAGTCACTGACAATCACCAAATTTGTAGGTTTTTTCGCCGCAACACAAAAATGCTGTCATACGAAACAAATTTCGAAGTTTGAAATCTACACAAACCGAGCAGAAATTGGACCTCACCTAGCTGTCGACGGGCCCTTAACACTCCCTCACCCTAAGGAAAAAGTGTATTTTTATGACAAGATTTGCCTACATCTCTTAGAAAGTTTCGTCATTCGATAACCAAGGGAGGGAGATTTATTGGAATGCATTTTATAACTCTCATCGCCATATTGAAATGATACCTTCCGACTATTAATTAGCCAGTTACATATAAATGATACCTAAATGAAATGACAGAGGGAGGCAACCAGAGGGACGAAGTGTCGTCCAATGAAAAGACAGTAACTCTGGAGGAGAGAAAGATTAGGTACAACCATTTGCATCTGTTTTGTAGTGAGTCATCGTAATCGTATGAAACCATAACCAGAGTACAATGCCGCTAAGTACAGAAAAAATTGTCTATATATTGAATTGTGTCACAAATATACTGTGTGAAAAATTAAATATTCATCCGCCTACTCCAGAACACGGTACAGTGTGTAAAATAGTGCATGATGGGAATAGCTGAAATTTGTTGACAAAAGTCAGAATAAATAACGTTCAAGATGTAGCTAAGTTCAGCTGTATTACTTGCAGGTTTATCACACAACCTGAGATCCACCATGAGTACTTTATCAATGAATTCAAAGAACAATGCTCCCCTTGAGAAAAAACAAATAATAATAATAATAATAATAATAATAATAATAATAATAATAATAATAATAATAATAATAAAAGTAAACCTAGAACTTTTTTATGTTTGAAGCTAACTAAAAGTCTTAATTAGCCTTGGGAAACGATACCCGTCTCGTGTTTAAGAAACTGAAGTCTACTAATCGGCATACACTAATGTAACTTATATAAGATTCTCAGAAGAGTGAAAAAGAATGGCGTTCTATTAGTAAAAAAAAAAAAAAAAAAAAAAAAAAAAAAAAAAAAAAAAAAGTGAAAACTCACATTACTAATTAGCTAAATGTTTTCTTTGCGTGTGTTGAAAATACGGTTTAATAAATACCATTCATTAAAAATTCTTAATTAAAAGTCTTAATGAGGGAGGATCGAGTCAGAAACATTTAAATGTAGTAGTTCGAATTTGCGACATAGTGTGCCTCATTAAGAATCAGGCCCGAGGTATTCTGTATGCAAATTCCAAAGGAAATTTCTGTTTAATAGAAGATTAAAAAGTTTTAATTTGATACCGAGAGGAATCTTGGGGTAAAGAGATGCGGGGCTAAGGGTGGAAGGTCTGTTATTAAGGATCATTTTAAAAGTAGAGATAGCAAACATTTCAGATTCTAGCTAATTATTTTAATTATGTTTTCTTTAAATATAGTAATGTAATTAATATAACTGAAGAATCCACTATCTCGAAACTATGACAGAACATCCCTGTTCCGAAAGATATTTGTATGTAAGCGTGATGGTTTGAACATGACATAATAAACAAATAAATAAATAATAATGATAATAATAATAATGATAATAATAATAATGATAATAATAATAATGATAATAATAATAATGATAATAATAATAATGATAATAATGATAATGATAATAATAATAATAATGATAATAATGATAATGATAATAATAATAATAATAATAATAATAATAATAATAATCATCATAATCATAATCATAATCATAATAATAATAATAATAATAATAATAATAATAATAATAATAATAATAATAATAATAATAATAATAATAATAATAATAATAATAATAATAATAATAATAATAATAATAATAATAATAATAATAATAATAATAATAATAATAATAATAATAATAATAATAAACGCCTTAGAACAGTTTTTTTTGCATTTATTATAGGACAGTTTCATTGAATTACCAGAGAACAGGCCTGGCTAAGCATGTTTCCAATTAGAAGCATCTTCTATGAGACCTTGAGCGAAAACCAAGAAATATATCAATAAGGTTTTTGATTTATTGAAATTTCATATTGCAAAGACTTAGACATTGTGTTGAAGTGGGTTAAATGAATTGAGGAAATGTCTGACAAAAATGAAATGTGATAAATGTACAGACAATATGTATCATATGCATTCATTAAACGGAGTAAGTACACGAAGAATTGAAAATATCACAAAGAGGTAAGAAAATTGGTGGAAAAGTTTTGGACACAAATAGACATAAAACTGACAGTAATGAGATAAGTGGTTTATATCGGAGACGGCGATGAAATCAGAAGGATGCTGATCTGCAGTGGTGGACAGGAAACTTTATGACTTACATTTAGCCAAAGCAATTTTTTGAGCAGATATGTATCACTACCAATATGAAATAGGGACAAAGCATTACATTGTGTGAAAATCATTAGGTAGATACGTAAATTCTTATGAAATGTCAATGAGTTGAGAAAGTAGTATGGCTGAAATAATTAGATTTTTAAAGTTTAATAGATGAATAATCGATAATGACACAGTTATACAGTATTTAGCATATCTGTGCATTATTCCTTCTAGCTGTCCATATTTTCGCACTTTGGAGTGCAAATTCCTGAAGACAGAGACAGCCAGTGGAACAGAATGTTTGTCTGAGAACAAAAGTTGTAGTAAGTGAAATAAACCCGCCTTGCCTTCCTCTGCTGGGACCTCGGTTATTGATCCGGCACAAACACCCAACTCCACCAATATTTCTCGTAGCCGTAGTGTAAACCTCACGTGACCTATTTCTAGAAAACAAGGTGTGGCACCAGGGCGCTCTCACACAACCTGACCCGTACCCTTGAGCGCAACAAAGGCGCAAGGTAGTCACTCCATTGTTATCCAACATGATTCCTTTGTTAACGAGAGATGGTCACAGCCACCATACTGCCATACCGATTCAGCCCATAGCGTTCCTCGATTGTTTAACTTTTGAATTACTTCTCTTAAACAGCGGCTGCCTAGTGGACCTCCCGAAGTTTAATACATATATACCGCTAAGTCAATACCACTATGCGGCTCTATCTATTGTTCCTGGATTTCTGTACAATGTTACCCACCCTCTTACAAATGTTTCCAAATCCCGTTTCTGTTTTAGGGATTATAAATGTATAAAGGTACCGAAAAAATCGTGAAAAAGTATGTTTTAGGAATTTCGTGGATCTATACGTTTGCTGCTGCAACTGATAATATTGTTGAGAATAATGTATAATGTAAATAGTTAGAGCAGGATTGAAAAAAAAAATTAATGCCATAGCCACTATTCGAACCACGGATCTCCCGGTCTCCGTCCGGTTGCTCTTAACCATTGAGCTACTATGGCAAACATGCCAGCATGACATTAAATTCTACAACTGACTCGTATTTTCTCCGGTAAACCTATTCAAATTATCGCCTACACATGGCTAGTGTGGAAGAACGATTCATTTCCATCAATTTTAAATGATAGTGGTAACTATGAAGCCTGAGACAAGTACTTACAGCATAATAAGTCCTACAAATGGTGCCTTTCTCATTGTATATGATAACCCCCAGTGGTTTACCGAGGAAAATACAAGTCACTCGGAGAATTTAATATAATACTGGAATGTTGGCCATACTAGCTCAATGGTTAAGAGCAGCCGAAGACCGGAAGAAGACCGACTATGGCATTCAATTTTTCAATCTGACTCTACCTCTTCAAATTATCGCCCGCACACAGCTAGCGTGGAAGAAAGATTAATTTCCATGATGTATAATGTATGAAATATGTATGCAAATATACATTTTGTACAAATATGCAGAAAGCATGCTCTACAATATGCTTGTTCTACTATCATTGACAATAAATCATTACATATGCGATAAAATGAACACTAACAGCTACTGGAGTGATAGAATAGAGACGACATAAAAAATTCAATGCCACGGCCGGGATTTGAACCACTGATCTACTGGTTTCCGTCTAGTCGCTCTAACCCATTGAGCTACCACGGTCAATTTGCCGTCAAGACATTAAATTCTCCAATTGACTCATATTTCCCCGGTAAACCAATAGGGGCTCTCGTATTCGAGATACACCGTTTGTGGCGTCTTACTACTGTAAGTACTTGAGTCCCAGGCTTCATCATTAAACTCTTATTATTTAAGTTAATTGCTGGAAATTATTCATTTCTTTACACTAGCCGTATATAGGCTAAGGTATTGGATTGATAGAGTCGACATGAAAAATTCAATGCCACGGCCGGGATTTGAACCACGGATCTACTGGTTTCCGTCCAGTCGCTCTTACCCATTTCTAATTAACAGCCATAGGAGTCATCAAGTTAAATGTCCGCCCCTATAGCGCAAGTGAGCGTGACTGCCTCACGTTAAAGAGCTTCCGAGTTCAAATGTCCGTCAGAGTGAGTTTTCTGGAGAAGGTTTCTTTGCCGGCCCTCGTAGCCAATGCTCGTTAGAGCGTATGCCTCTAGCGTTCTCTCGCGCAGAGGTCGCGGGTTCGAGTACCGCCTCGGGCATGGGTATATATGTGTATGTTTATCGTGTATATGTGCGCCACTAGAGAAATTAGATTCCCTTAGATGGCCAAATAGGTTCTTCCCAAAGGCCAATATATGTAAAAAAAGTTTCTTTTTCCGGAGCTTCCCCTTATCCTAAAAGATGAATGTCGGGTAATTCTAAGCTCTATGGAACCTGGAGTCATTTGAACATCATTTCATTCATCATCCAGTATGACTTAGCGTTGGAGGATGCAAATTAAAACAAAAATCAAGTTAACCACCATGAACACACAAAACGAACGTAACAGTGACCATAAATCACTGACGTAGGTAAAATGAGATCTATGCCAATAGATTGGGGATGGTTTGCTATCCATGCCAGCTTAAAGTCCGATAACAGTTTAACGTAATTTCCTTTCGTCTGAGCTTTAATACTTGGAAGATCCTACTTGTGCTTATCAAGCAAACCATATATTCCGGTTTTAGCACTCTCCTTCTGTAGGTACAGTTTACTTCTGAGCAATATACTAGAACTGATAGGACAAAACTTAAAATCGGACAACAAACTAAAAATAATAATGTTCACTCAACCAATAGAACCTTGAAGACTTCTGATAATTTCCCTTGTCTCTAAAAGTCCTTTATGCTTTCACATTTCCTTCTTTACATTACATTGCGCGCACTCCACTTGTCATGTCTACATGTTCATTGGCAACATCAAGTACCTTCAAAGTCTCCCTCGAGGACTTCTTGCTTGACCTTTCTTTTGGCACCCTAATTACTTGCTTGCACTTCTTGGAAAAACGCACAATAAATGAAGGTGACAAAGAGAATAAGCAAAATGACATTCAACTTTTTTCTCGCAACATTGTCTGTAAATGTCCTGGCGATGCTCTGACCGCACTCCCATCATTACCACAGGCTTTGTCAAATTCAGAAAAAAATGTTCTGAAATATTCTGTAAAAATGTATAAATACCCACTAAATAAGCTCTTATTAATTATGGCAAAAACGCACAGATTTACTTTAATATATATTACTAAAATTATATTAAGATACAGGGCTGCATTTAATACATGCATTTGCATATGCTTCACAACATTATTGCTTAATTAGAGCTGTCTTATACACTGCTCAACCTTTTAGTAACGGGAAATTGTGTTTCAGGCCTTAACGAAGGCTTTTTTTATCCTGAATATGAAACCAAAGTATTGTACACTTTCCGCTCTATCTGTATGCTAGTCTTTCACTGAATTCTTTGACGTTAAATATGATAATATTGTAATATCCCTCGCTGCCAGGCACTATCCGGGATCTTAATTTTTACTGAATGCTGAAAAATGTATTGCATTCACATCAAAAACTGTTAACATTTTTGAGCTGGCGAACGAGAACACATTACTCGGGGGTTTCACTCAGAGGCTTAATATACAATTCAGAACAATATTAAAAAACACTTTCACAATCACTATTTATATTTATTATACCTTAAAATAATCTTTTACAGTGTCCAGCGTCGTCCATCTCCTCGGTTGTCCACACACCACACGCTTAGTCACACACACACCATAGCTACAACGAGCTATTCCAACAACCGCTCACACACCCCAACATACAACTCTTCATACACAAATAACAAGATGGGCGACGTGCCAATAACTCAATACATCATGTACAAATAATGCAATACCTTATTTACAAATTCCACAAGGGCTGTTCCATTAATTTATTTATTATTGTTATTTACATGAGTGGAGCCAAGGAAGCAAACAGTAGTTGGAACAGCCTATTACGTAACAGACGGAAGGAAGGACATTTGTACTAACGACTACTCTAATAAACTCAAGATAATCCACATAATTAACCTAACAAAACCCTACATTTCTATAAGCATCTGAAGATTGCCTGCAAAAACGTGCTATGTGACCACGTTGGTTACAATTATAGCATACAAAGTTAGCAGTACGTCCACCATTGGAGCAGTTACCAGCTTGGCGGGGAGATGACCTCGTTACTGGATCAGAATTAGCAGGAACCTGCAAAGATTGAAGTTGATTGGCTAAACGGTCCATTTTGGCTGCAAGCTCTGACATCATATCCTGAGAAGGTGCTGGTGATGGCGACGGGAGTGACAAACACTCTGACGCTGCAACAGAACGGCCAGATATAGATTGAGGTGCAGAAACAACTGGGTATCCAGGTATGGACAGCGGCACATTACTATGCAGTTGATTAGACACCGGGTGTTGTCGGTTCTGGATGTAGAACTCAGCTTTATCAATGCGCTTAATAGCTTGCAAAACCTCCTCTACGGTAAGCAAATTCAAAGGTAAGAGAAACTGGACATACTGTGGTTTCAACCCTTTATACAAATTCTTAATTTGCTCTGGCTGAGACATAAAAGAATTTACTTTATCACACAATACTAGCACATCATAAATGTAGTTAAGCACAGGCTCAGAATCACGCTGAACACGTTGGCGAAGTTGGATCTCATACACATCATCCTGGTGAGCTACCTGAAAAGCTGTAAGAAAAGCATCTTTCAAAATAAACCAGTCGTGAGCGGGACACCTATGGCAAAACGTCTTGTACCATGCTACAGCAGTACCTTTAAGATAGCATGGGAAAAACTGCAACTTTTGAGTACTGTTCCATGCATTAGCACGAGCAACCATTTCAAAATTAGTCATAAAATCGTTAACACATTCATTAGGAGCAGCTGAAAAACAAGATGGTTGTATAAAGGTTTGAGAAACAGGTTTTATTGAAGCCATCGTGTTAGTGATGGTAGATTGTACCGCAACCAGAAGGTCAGTATTCTGTGCAATAATTCCGGGGGGTGACTGATCAGGCACCGAACTACGTTCATCAGGCTCGACATCTGTGCCGACAGAGGATGTATGTACATTGGTGTTATTCTCCACAAAATTTTCCATGGTGAAAGAAAAGATAACGATGTACACATGCAAAATTACTACAAAAATCACTGATAGTGACTACTATTCGTAATAGAACACAAGATTTGAAATTCCTGCAGAAATAGCAACACGGTGAGAACACAATACGTGACTGAATAACACTAGCACTG
Source organism: Mantis religiosa (assembly GCA_030765055.1). Taxonomy (NCBI): domain Eukaryota; kingdom Metazoa; phylum Arthropoda; class Insecta; order Mantodea; family Mantidae; genus Mantis; species Mantis religiosa. The sequence continues at coordinate 79,494,303 of CM060951.1, forward strand.
CACAAAATGCTGCAAAGAAAATCCTGATTATTACAATGCAAATGGAAATGAAAAACCATGCAAAAAGATAGATCATCAACGTAAAATTTCTAACTGAGCATAACCGCAAACAGAACCACAAGGATTAAGCTCAAAAAGCACTGCATTTCCTGCACAAAACAAAAGAACATGTTAATACGTGAACAAATAATGCCGGGGTGACGTCACTACCCAAGTTACTTATCATAAGATGGCTACCGCCGTCCTACGCAGAACTGAAATTGAACGCAATTAATGAAATATATATCAATAAAGTACATTTACACTTAAACTGATGCTAAAATGAACAAACACGGCGCCTCCACCAAATGCAATTTCCCTCGCTGCCAGGCACTATCCGGGATCTTAATTTTTACTGAATGCTGAAAAATGTATTGCATTCACATCAAAAACTGTTACCATTTTTGAGCTGGCGAACGAGAACACATTACTCGGGGGTTTCACTCAGAGGCTTAATATACAATTCAGAACAATATTAAAAAACACTTTCACAATCACTATTTATATTTATTATACCTTAAAATAATCTTTTACAGTGTCCAGCGTCGTCCATCTCCTCGGTTGTCCACACACCACACGCTTAGTCACACACACACCATAGCTACAACGAGCTATTCCAACAACCGCTCACACACCCCAACATACAACTCTTCATACACAAATAACAAGATGGGCGACGTGCCAATAACTCAATACATCATGTACAAATAATGCAATACCTTATTTACAAATTCCACAAGGGCTGTTCCATTAATTTATTTATTATTGTTATTTACATGAGTGGAGCCAAGGAAGCAAACAGTAGTTGGAACAGCCTATTACGTAACAGACGGAAGGAAGGACATTTGTACTAACGACTACTCTAATAAACTCAAGATAATCCACATAATTAACCTAACAAAACCCTACAATATAACATGGAAATCGATTGTCTATTGAAACATTTTTGAATCCTCAGACTGCAAAATTGTCTTGATTCAAAATACAGCTGTTATATTTCCTATAGATGCTCTGAAAATACTACTTTCCATCTCAACTTCTTTTTCCGTGTTGTAATACTTCATTGGGATTTAAGTCATTTGTCAAGCGTATTACCTGAAACATGTTTCATTTTAATAATTATGAAATTGATCCGTGAAAAGTTGCCTATTAGAATTAGATTTCTTCATTTTAAAAAGATTTTTATAAAATCCGAAAACAAATGATCTGTCATTTCACGAAACAACCTTCAGGAGTGATATTTGATCTACCCATCTATGGGTTGGTTGGTGTTTCTTTATTTTACAGCTGTAGGTAGATTAATATTTTGCACAATTACATCCTTACTATTAGACACGTTAAACGCTAAATGGTCTATACAGCTTCGTTAGGGAAACAGTCTGTGTATTCAGTGTTTACTCGATGCAGCAACAAAACCACAAGATCGTGTTCCCTCCGAAACAAGGTTGTCGAGTCAGTAGATGGCAATTATTAGAAGGGTACAGGTTTAAGTACAAAGCAGCAACAGGATTACTGTCGGCGTCTCTGCTATCGGGGCACTAAGCTTGGCAATTTGATTTGCCCGTAACTTTTAACATAAATGAAACGAAACAATTAGAGTATTATTTTCTAAGGAATAACTATATTAAAATAAGACCTGAAGCTTTCCTGGCGACGAATACGCTCACTTTCTTCTCGGGCAGACAGCCAGGTGAAAAGATGATTAGATATCAACGTTTCCGGAGTGTGCATCTCTCCCATCATCAGGATATTTATAAAATGTTATAACCACAAATGAAATACAGGATATAACAACTATAAACAAAGATATAACACTATCAAAATTCGCATTACAGAACATAAGACTGTTTTCAGTAAATTAAATGCCAGGTCAGGAGATGGCGTGAGTATAGAAAAATGTGTCAAAGAAACCGTAACTACTTAACTTATCAAGCTGTATCGATCTTTGCTTCTTAATTCGATGGATTTCCATTTTTAAGACCGGTTTCCAAGAGGAGCTGAACTGAAATCCAGCTTGTTTTTAATTCAAAAAACAGCAACGGTACACTGAGGCATGCTGTATATCGCAAGCCTACACACACCGATCTCTATCTGAACGCTCATAGTTTCCATCATAAGTGTCAACGACTGGGAGTTCTCAATACACTGGCCCACAGAGCTTTGTCTATCTCTGATCCCAGCCACTTAAAACAAGAATTACAGCACCTAAGACTCACTTTCCGTCAAAACGGCTACTCCGAATATAACGTTGAAGTCCCAATCACCAAAGCTAGGAAAGGGAAACCTATAATACAGCAAGCGTCAGATAAGCCTACCGCTACAGCCTGCACCCCGTTTACCGGCAATCTATCCAGCAGAATCAGCAGAATTCTCGCCAAATACAACATCAGTCCATCCACAAGCCACCTCCGAAGATTAAACATCTGTTGAGACCAGTGAAAGACAAACTGGACTTCCAAGTTCCGGGAGTGTACCGCATTCCCTGTGAATGAGGGACACCGTATATAGGACAAACCGGAAGGACCATCGCTACTAGAATAATCGAACATGAACGGAGCATTCGTTTAATGCAACCTGAAAAGTCTGGGCTCGCAGCGCATTGTTTTGATAATGACCATAGAGCCAATTTTCGGGAGACAACCATCTTGGCAATATGTAACAGTTACTGGGAGCAGAGAATTAAGGAGGCTTTGGCGATTTACTCTGAAAGAAGCACGCTTAATCGTGATGCTGGATTTCAGTTCACGTCCTCTTATTAGTTATCAACAGTCTTTAAAATTCTTCCTCTGAAACTGATATGCGCATGATAATGTGGAATCATTAGAATAAAAACAAGACTGGAAATGGAAGAAAAAGACATTTTTGGCATTTCTTTCAAAACTTTTATTTGAGTAATTCAATGAGTAGCCTTTCAGAATCCAATGCACATTTTGTTTTACCACATTTTGTCACACATCAAGCTGCATGTAGCTAAATACGAGCAGTGCCTCAGCTGTGTTGCCTCGGAGGTAGAGCTTTGAAAACCTGAATTTTCGACCGACGCTCCTTCCACACGGGCAAATTCACTGCTTTAATTGAACACCAGGACAACCTACTCTAAAAGTTGCAGCTGCGAACATACATGCAAGTAACAGAAGAGAGAACAACACTCCGAAGTTTGGTTGGAATTATGTAGAAAGCACCTGCAGTTAAAGCTGCTTATTTATATTTTGGGAAGCTTAAAATAAGCGAATAATTGAATAAATTTAAATTCAGAATCCTTCTGTCTTCAACAATTCAGTGAGTCATTACAATGCTGTAGTGCTTGTACAATCATATCAAATAAAACAATATAGCAACAATAAAGGCTATAGAAATGAAGATGTTGGTAGCAAAATGACATTGTAAAAGCTAAAGAACAAATCTAAATTATCCAAATATCCATCTAATGTTATAGTTCAGCCATGCTGTTTTTATGACACTTCTATGCTTATTTTGTCCTGCGCCGTGGCGTAGCGGGCTAAGGCAGCATGCCTTGGTCCCTGGCCATGGAAAGCGGTCCGGGTTCGATCCCACCCATGTGCTCGGGATTTTAGGTCCCGGGTATAGGACCGGTGCCCACTCAGCATCGTGAGGAAAGTGAGGAGCTTACGCTAGGTAAGCGGTCCTGGTCACAAAAACCATCATTCCGGCTGGGGGATGCCGAGATGCTGACCACATCTCCACGTATCGGTTGGAAGATCGTCCACCTCTGCCGTGCGTAAGTGGGCGTGAGGCCGGCAGTCGGGTTGGTAGGCCTTGGCCCTCTAAGGGCTGTCGCGCCATGGGGTTTTTCTATGCTTATTTTAATCTTCGTCTTGCGGGTAGCTGACAATACAGGGAGTTGTGTTAACACAATGGGAACCTGAGAATGAGGCACGAGGACGGGCAAGATATTCTCTGCAGCAATCCTAATACGTTTTTTAAACAGATTTATTTCGTCGTTCTAAAAACCTCACATAATTCTCTCTCCTTCACCTACAGTATTTTCTCTGGTTGTAGGAACAAATCGACATTAGTATGAACAAGCAATAAAAATTAGATCGATAATCTATGCAACTTTTCCAGATATATTGAATTTCTCTATATACAAGTGTTCAAAAACTGAATGCAGATTTTTATCGTGACTATAGGGAATAACCATATGAGTAATCTAATTTAATGCACCTTAAAACAAAATGTATGGTCACGAACAAAAACAATGAATTTCATTGCACATTATTGAACACAACTTATTTGTGATGTTAACTGCAATAATGTTCGTACCTGTTGTTTTTCAACAATTGAGAATGAAAGTCCATTACTTAGTTGCTCAGCTGAACATCTCAAAAATTATTTGAGATCCATTGAGTAAAACGTTCCTTATTTTAAGGAAAACTATTCCACAAGCCAGTTGAGATTGAACTAAATGAAGTTGCAAAGATAAATTGCCTCCTCCCATCGAATTTTTGCTACATCCAAGATAACGACAGCGAATAATGAGACTAAGTTATAATTAAAACGAATACCAAAGAAGCATAACTCATCATACTAACAAACTCGAGTGGCTTGTAGTGTATAGCAACATTTTGTTTCTATCACACAGGAAAGTCTGCAATCATTTTGTGAACAGTGCTTCTAAAACAACAAAATAAAAATGAATAATTTATTTTATCATAAGTATCTTCGTAATGCCAAAACGTTTATCTTAATGAAAGATACGCCTACAATTCCCCCCGCCCCCCCCCCCCGAAAGCTGTTAACATATCTTCAATTATCTTTTTTAATACCATCCTCCAACGTAAGTCATATGGGATGATGAATGAAATAGATGAAGTGATACTCAAATGGACCCAAGGTTCATAGAGCTTAGAGTTACCCGACAATCGACTTTCAGGATAAGAAAAACACCAGAAAAAGTTATCCAGATAATTCACTCTAACCGAAATTCGAACTCGAATTTAGATTATCTGCCTACAATCAATTCAGGATTTCACCGAAAAATTCATCTAGGCATTTCTGAAGTCTAGAACTTTTCCAGTGCAATTTTCTTATATAGAAAGGTATTTATAGACCTTTATTTAACTACAGGAAGAGGTAGACAACTATAAATTCACCGGTGTCTCAATATATATATATATATATATATATATATATATATATGAAAGTAAAGTGGATCCCACAGACTTATTTTGCAGAATGTTAAATAATTATATTAACTATAAAGTAGATTAATTTGGAAATAGCAAAAATTAAAAGATACTTTCTGACCCATTTTCAAAAGATTGCTTTCCAATCTATGTACCGTTAAAATGAGTTAAATATATAAGTATTAAAATACGTAAGAGCATTGTGCCTAAAAATCTTCATAAATAATAATATGCCCTTACAATTTTCACGGAACTAGTGTTGCCAAACCGACTGCCGACCACACGGCTATGTACCACAGAGAGGTACTCCAAACTATAGGAGAAGGTGGGGCCAGCGGCACGCATCTCACCAGCCGGAATGTACGATTTCATGTCTGCACCGTTGTCTATCGCAGCTCCTCACTTTCCTCATGATGTGAAAGAGTACCAATATTATACACAGGATTTAAAACCGGCATCCTCATGGATGTTATCGATCCTTGGCTGTACGCAGGATTGTTACCTTTACACTCAGAAAGTATATAAAGTAGAAATCATTTAACAAATTAATTATTTTAAGGATGATGTGAAACATGATCAAACAACTCATCTTTAAAAGTAAAGAAATGAAAATTTCCTACTTAATTTACTCTATTTTAATTCAACAGTTCGTGTAAATATATCTAAGTAAATACGTACGTTCAGACAGATGTTTTACTGCTGCTTTAATTCGTGCATGATATTAACATTTAACGGGAGAATTGGCAGACAAATTGCCTTTTAATAGCGTGTCTAAACAGCTCTTCAATAACTTGTACAAGCCAACAGCAACGTCTGCGATGTCTTTTAATTAAAAGCTCCTCGGAGGGAAATTTAATTCTGTTCACTTGTGAGTAAAATAAAACGCTTTGTATATTTAACAGAGCTAATAGAAGATACCTAATTGATTTTCCTGTTCCCCACCCCTCTTGTTTCATTAATGTGGATAAGCCAAGTGGGCCCAGATAGTGTTATTGATAGGAATGCGAAATCCAACAGAATTTTATTACACGTATAGTAAAATATTAGTTTTTAAATTCCACAGCCCAAGCAATTTTTCATTCTGGTAGACCACACGGTTCCCATCTGGTGTTTCAGCAGCAATAAAATATGGAACGGTGACCAGAAAGAATCCTTGTATATTTTACGGCAGTGCAATGCATTTTTAATGTTTCAGTTTTAAAAATACTTCTCTTGGCTGTTGAAAATCCGCTGTAACAATTAATTTTATTTGCTTTCAAGTGAACTCGTTTTAGGTGACACATTTTTAAAACAATAGAAGATGATTATACTTTTCATTTATCTTCATAATGATAAATTTCATGCTTAATTTTCCATTTCAGTTTTGATTCCTTATTTAACTGGATAGATATTTCTGAAAAAAAAAAAAAAGTTTTACTATATATGTACACACCCGTAGCAATGGAATGACTTGTACCGAGTTACAGTTTCACCTCTAATGAACAATTACTATATGAAAACAATGAAACTTACACCAGCTGATAACTCATACCTTCCTTTTACATATGAGTTTCCTGGTTTTGATTTTCAATTATCTTTTACGAGCAAAATTGTAACAGCAAGTGCACGTGTCTAATGTCAGTTTTCTGATTATTTTATTTAAGATACACCGTAACACCCCTGGTACTACATTGAGGCAAACTTTGATACATAGTTTTGAAATTAATGGTGAATCTAAGTGAACAGAATGCAGCTAGGGGTCCAGGGTTCAATTCCCGGCGGTGAGGGTGGGGATTTTTCTCCGACCAAGATAATTCCTCGTCTTCCCCAGAGTCTGGAAGTATGAATGAGTGTGAATGTGTGCGTGATCTAATGATACAACCCAACGAATACGAGTTAACACCTTTGATATATTCCAAAGAACGGCCGCCGATATGACCATTTGAGTTAAATGGAACAAATAACACAAAGAATAAAAAAAAAAGAATGCTGCTGTTTAGTTAAAAGGTCCATTCGAATCTCGGTCAGGGTGGGTTGTCTGAATAAGGTTTCTCCGGTATTTCCCCTTATCCTGAAAGATGAATTTTAAGTATTTAAGCTCTATCTACCCTGCACTTATTATTTCACCATTTCATTCATCGACCGCTATGACAATGTTGGAGAAGTTATTTTAAAACAAAAAGCAAAGATGGCAAATCATACTGTGAAACTTGGCATATAAGACACACAGAAATAATTGAGAATTTTATGAGGAGCGGTAAAATAAAGAGCGGAATTAATGGAATTATATAGTATAAAAACCTATCTCGCTCCTGATTGACTTTTATATAAAAAACTTTATACAACAAAAGTTTATAAGAGCTAACATGTTTGTTAAAAGCAAAACTTCAGGGACTGGAACAACTTTTCATGATATTATTCTCGTCAAGTTACATTACATTACATACATACATACATACATGCACTACAAATGTTAAGTTAGAGTCTGTTTAGTTAACTCATGTGCACGTCGGCCGCTGCCTTTGATGAACCCTTATAATAGTTTTACATCGCCGGCCCTCCTTCTCCCTGGACTTTCTGCAAGGTTGCCATCTTTCTCGATATGTCATGGGTATCGTACGAGGTTTCGTCTAAATAATGTCCATTACTGCAAAACGTCCTTAGTTTTGACTATATATATATCGCCAAGCTACAATTCTACTGGATTCCATAATAAGCCTTAACTTATTCAAAGTGCGGTATTTGAAACCCAGCTCCTTTAGGAGACCGCGCAAAGTGCAGTGCCCATAAGGAAAATCACAAATTTCTTGCAAATGTGCAACCAGTTCATCTAATGTGGGCGCTCTCCCTTTTGCTTAGAATCTTTAGATTTGTCGACGAATTAAATCGCATGCGAAATTATCTACGTTTCCTTTTGTTTTCACACTATCCCTTTCGACATAATATTTCTTACTGTATTTCTGTGAATACCGAGAATTTATCATCAGGTTCATTGCACGACCCCTTACCAAGATTATTTGTCAGCACATATTTATATGTTTTCAAAACAAGCGCTTGAGTTTGCTTACAAACAGTTACCGTTATAACTTTGTTTTTGAGGCTTTTCCAGTAATATAACTCGGCCCAGTTATTCACGCTATTGTCATCACTTTAATTATTGTCACTTGACTGAAAGTAATCTACTGCATTTACCACTGCATTTCCCTCCCACGGTCTCCACATCGTGACACACAAAGAATTTACGTAATGAAACAGATCAACTGGAAGCTGGAACTTCGGCAACCGAGACTCCACGTGGAGTAGACATGCGACTGTCACTTCGAGAAAATCAGGGTTGCTATTGGTCCTCAACGACAGTGTTCCATTTCTGAAGTGTGGACATAGATTTATGACGGTCATTAGTGGGCGGGAGGGTAGTTTCCTTTGAGGAGCCAACTGCACTCGCATTCACTTGACAGACTCTACATTTCTCGTTTGGTTACATTACATACATACGGAAGATATAGAAACTTGAGTGCTAGACTTTACCTAGTCTTTTAATAAGTGAAGGGAAACATTTTATTAAAAATATTTATGATTTTGACAGGATGATTCTGAAGATATCACACGCTTGTATAGAGATCGGGAGCAGAAAAATTAGTGCATTTGAGATAGCAACTAAAACCTCCGCAATGTTTTTTTTAATTTAAAAAATTACATCTATACATATAAGTATATATTTTTCTTTTTTGCCGTATTATTTATTGTTTCCGTCTGTTTACTGCTTGGTTTCTGTATTTTTTTCATCTATACACCTAAACACCCCTGCTCAAGGCTGGATTCGAACCCACGACCCTCTACGCGGCGGGCGCTAGACACCAGCGACCACGGCTACGAGGGCCGGTAACAATGTTCACAACCTCTTTATCCCTCCTACCGTCACATGTTTCATTGGTAGGAGTACAATTCGTTGCCACCCGCTTTCATCCACTAGGAATCGATTCATAACTCGCTTTAATCCATTCACAGAGAAGAATGGGCGGGAAAATGAGGGTGTACGTGAAGAAACTGAAGAATCGTCGATTAAATGCATCTATAAGGAGCGTGAACTGCATACAATGTGTAATGAGAAATAGTTTTGTGATTTCTACAGATGTCCTTGTGCAAGATTCTTTCGCTGTAGATCTGTTGATATATCTGTCACATGGTTGAGCACATAAACTCATACAAGTACATCTCTAGAGCCATGAAAACTGTTTCTCAAACACATTATAAAATGAAATCCGTGCACAGCTAGTATTTATTACTATAGTATCATATGGAAATCCACCTGCACATCATTGCTTCAGTAGTATACCATATTTCATCCTCTTTTCTTCCCATTAGTGCTAGTGGAACTATGAATTCTGCTAGGATAAACGTTAAAACCAACTTTATATCATTTCATATCTCAGTGTAACGTGAGTGGTGGTTATTTCAAACCGCTGGAGTTAAATAATCCATTTATAGCATCCGAGTTTGAACTCGGAAAATATGGTCACCCTATATACTTTTCTATTTTCATGGATCGTAATTTTGAAAATACAGCGCCGGACCAAACTTTCATTCTGCTATCAAACGCACTACATGACAGCGGTGTTCTTGCTGACTGAAATTAAAACGTACACCTCCGTTGAAGCGCACATTTTCGCATCAGTTAGCATGACGTGATGGTAATGCGTTTCTGTCTTAAAGATTTGTTCTATTCACTCTATCCTTCAAGGTGAATTTATTTTTACCTGAAATTTTCTGCAAGATTAATCACTGTCTAAAGAGATTCACAACGCAGCACATTCAGGGAATTGAGAAAAGTTTGAAACCATTACCGAGTTGTTCGCCTCGGGAGATTTACGACAGAAAGGTGCAAACGCTTAAATGTTCCAGCGAGCCTTTGTGTATGCGGGTTTAACGGCAGCTGAACAGCGCAATTCAATAAATCATTACATTTTTGATAACACCTGCTACTCCTCTTTACAAAGACCGTGACACTGACATCTCTCGTGTCTGACACAGCTACATCACCCTTCAAGAGAGAGCAATCCGTCAATCGCAGTGTTAGAAATCCAATGACGTCAGTTAATTCTGAAATAGGTAATTGTAGTGACTGTTGGAGGATTCAGCATTTAATTAACAGGATTTTAAAAACTTAATTTCGACTATTACCTAATAATCAAATTCAAATCATTATGTTCAGGTGTCGAAATTGATATATGGTTGTCATACAGTCCCTGATAAATAATTTGCTCCTTACCCGTTTAGATGATACTGAGACACTGAAGCTTTTTTTCGCCGTGTTTTGACCGTACAATCTGCCTGCAACTCTTATCCTTTTTAATCATTATTACAGTTTTTTGTGCTTTTTTTTTATTTTTTGCGAATGAGCCCATGTCCAGTTCGGCCGCTCTTTCTCCGGCTCTGAGATTTCTCGAGAGGGGGAAGCAGGCTGTTGCCAATTCTTTAGCGGGAATTTCAAGCAGAGGAACAATGCGTATTTTAAATATCGCATGTATTTGCATATTTCACGAACCAGTAGCCATAATAATAGGACTTACGAACCCTAAAAATCGGAATTCACGCACGCAAACAGAAAACTCACCAGCGCAAGCAGCTAAAGCCACGTGGCTCAAACAGATTTAACGTGGCAACACGGTGTGGGGTTCGGAAGCTACGCCTAGTAGCGACAATACTGATTGGCGCTAGCAGACAGTTTTAATTTCCTGACCACGACACCGGATGTAGAAAATTCCAGTACTACCAACAGATGCAGTTAGTTTGTGTGAAAGGTGTGAACGAAATATTCAAATAGAGTGGTGTTGTAATAAATATCTTGCACAATAATGAAATTGCAAATTGAATTTCAGTGTTTTAAAGCTCATATAGTACTATATTTTCATTCTAAAGATAATTTTGAGGATATGTTTTCAATTGGTCATTACTGTATGTTGGTACTATTAACCTTCCCCCTCCACCTCTTGCAGTCGCAAAGCGTCAGAGCCGGAGATACAACGACCGGACTGTAGCTCTACACAAAGTATTTAGAGACGTTTCTTAGCCTTTTTATGTATCCTAAGTTCTCTCATTTTCTGGCGGTGGGCTTGCTTTCTCTCGTCTGTCTTTTTCTTCGGTTTGTCCTCTTGGTCAACTTGTCACTTATGCACCTTCATTTTAAAGACGTCCCCTTCTAGAATATGGTCTTGAGTGATTCAGTTTTAGATCATTTTTTATTTTTTTGCTTTTCCAATCCATTTCGTAGTGTCTACTTGTGCTTTACTTCTATGGTATAATTCCATAATTTGCCTACTAAAGTTAATCATTTTATATGTCCATAAAATTATAGCCTTCATTTCCTGATATCACTAGGATATCTGTATATGTATTTAAATTCCTTTTTACTCCCAAGTCTTTATTTTTCACCTAAAACTTTTACCTAAAATTTGTCTAATATTTTTACGTTCTTATTTTTCTATATGTTCGATATCTTCTTTTCTGCTCCATAGTGGCACTTTGGTTTAATTATAGTGTTATAGTGTCTTAATTTTGTACACTTAGGCATGCATTTTTTATTATACATGTTTTGAATAAGCCGATATATTACTTCCATTTTTTGAAACCTGCTTTTGTTTGCTTTAATTTCGATTCCACTTTCCTGAATTATTCCCCCAAGATATTTATTATTATTATTATTATTATTATTATTATTATTATTATTATTATTATTATTATTATTATTATTATTATTATTATTATTATTATTATTATTATTATTATTATTATTATTATTATTATTATTATTATTATTATTATTATTATTATTATTATTATTATTATTATTATTATTATTATTATTATTATTATTATTATTATTATTATTATTATTATTATTATTATTATTATTATTAAACACACATAGCAGCTACAGTAGGTATTGTACCTTCTAAACATTGTTCCAAAAAGTTTTATACTGAGGTTTTATTAAAAATACGCCTTTTGGAATTGATAAAATACACGTTAGAAAAAAGTTTTGTATGCCCTTGAACAGCATAATTCATAAACGGAGTGTCGATTAAATATCAAATTTGGTGTTTAATTCAGCAACTAAGGATGTGATACCCAGATGTTTCAGAAAATTCTCCATCCCAATTTAGTCTATACTTGGGAAAAAATCCCAAAATTACTCCAAAACAGCGCTAACAACTTTTCTTAAAATAACTTATGTTTAAGATATTTTAGTGATAAATGAAATTTATATCTTGAATGCTGTAGGAATGGTCTCTGAAATCATCTTCGTTAAAATTGGTAAACTGTAAGAGATGTACAAAATTTTACTACAAAAGATGTAGATCCCCTTAAAACACTCCATTCATCTCTAATATTCTTTTTCTAGCCACATTAAGAGATATTCTTTGTGGTTGCTTTGAATTTCTGTTTCCTATCAAATAGGAAGTCGAGTCCATTCAAGTAACATTTCAGTTATTTTTGGTCATTCAAGTAGGATATGACCTACCTGGTTAAAGAATGCTAAATTAAAGACAGTTTCTAGGTGTGCGCTTATATGACTTTCTCTACTCAATGTTGTAAAAGTGACTTATCCTTCTATTCACTTCATATTAATCGAGATAAATGTTTGAATAAATTGTGCATTTACATTGGACCAAGCCACTATATCATTGCTTTGTAATTATATTCGTTTGCATGGCTGGACGGCAGGGGTAAGAAAAACTTTCTGCTGAAGACTTATTTGAATCTCCAAAGCAATAACGTGCCATTTCTCGAAAGTGATTATCTCAACAACAAAATATGTGCTTTAACGGGATATACAAATTAAGAGCTTGGCTATAGTTTATATTTCGCCGGTTATGGAAAACATAGAATGAAGAGGACCAGTGATCAAAGCAGAAGCACTGTACGCATCATAAATACTCAACATGAATTTAAAGGGTCAGATAGAGAAGCTCGAATTAAAAGAACGCAAATATTAAGAAAGATCATAGGAATAAAATTTCTAGGTAATAAGATAAAATACATCAAGAATGAAACTCTCTACAAGAAAATTGAAAAACTCTCGGATACTATGCGCAAAAGGAGGATAAATTTTTATGGCCATCGTCTGAGAATGAACTATAGCAGATTAACTAAAAAAATATCTTTGATATCTTCCGTAACCGTAAAACGAAACCTAACTGGTTAAAAAAACTGAAAAAGACTTAGCAGAATTAAAAATCACAGAAGATCCATTACTTGACGGGACAGCGAAAGTAGTAAAAACGAAAATATACGGTTCAAAGATAAATCTACATTAAAATCCAAACCCATTCTCTAGGCAGAAGAAAGGAAATAAAATCAGATAGAATGAAGAAATTCTGGGTACTAAGAAAAGAACAACACATAAGGAAATGATTGATTCAACATACCCCAATGAGGGTGAAACGAAAGCAAGAAGAGAACTTCAGAAGACATTCCTGGAAAATTCAAGATACGTACTTTATTTACCACAAAATATCTCAAAATATGACAGAAAAATATTGAAACCAGTTTTTAGTGAATAAGAATTTTCTTTAAAACTGTTGTGTCTGATTACTGGAGGATGTGCTTGCGCGGTGACCGTTTTTAAACATACTTTCTTTAGATTCAGGAAGTTCAAAACGTGTAATCTGGCTAATTTTTGTGTGTAATGTAATGGCTTCTCTATGTGTTATGCAGGCGTAGCAGAGAAATATAAAAGAACTATAATATTAATGTAATAAGTTAAATATTGTCCTATGTTATGAGCATGTTTATGTACAAATCCATTACGGGCACTGGGAGGTTATTTTTACCAATATTGAAATATAAATATATAAAAAACTAAACTTTGCAAGAAATTGAAATTTGGTATGATTATAGTATAAGGATGTGTGCATTTATCTACGGTATAATATTTACATTAGGTTCATACAGTCCCTTGCAAAAGGGGCATAAGGCACTCTGTGTATCCTGAAAAAATGTATTACACCCTATACTTCAGGTCTAGGTTCCTTGTAGGAATTTAAAACTATAGGCACAAATCTTCTTCCTAAATAACATAAAGCACAGTTTTATAATCTAAAATAAATAAAAATACATACATAATTTATACTATGCACATGAAAAATTATTTATTTAGTTGTGTTAACAAAAAAGATAATATTTTTAAGGACTGAAATTTATTTATCCTCCATTTTATACATCATATGAATATAAAAGATAGATTAATGTGTTCAGGGTTCATTACAAAATAAGCACTAAAAATGTTGTATCAAGATCTTTTATTGTTTTTGAGAAACATGCGTCTTAAGTATGACAAATCAAGGTTTTGGGAAATCACGATCAAAGATTAAGCACTATTCTTTTAAATTTATACATAGTCTCAGAAAATGCCTGCTCCATATTCCTGCTCAGTTAGGTTTTCCTCGTCTACTCTTTTCCTTTTCAAACTTCTAGCTCTACTTTCAAGCAACTGAGCTGTTCTTTTTGCCTCTGAGAGTTGACGCACATCTTATTTTAGACATGCTGCCCTCATATTCTCACCAACCTTTATACCCATTTTTGTCAGTACTTTATGCCTACCAATGCACCCATCATTATAACAAATAACACTATCATATACACCAATTTTTAAAGTTTTTGGCTTAACTTGCACAGTTTTTGGAATTCTTTCCCATATTATATGATGAAAACTTTCATTTGGGTTTTGGGTTCGACCGTGCAAGCACTCTCTCAGTAATTCATTTTGAGAAAGTTCCCTAAATACTGGTTTAATTGCCAAAAGAACCTCTTCTGGAAGAGAGTGTTTATGTTTCTAAGTTGGTTAGTTCAGAAATTTCAAGCTTTGGAAGTATGCTGAGTGAAATGTGTATGCAGAAGATCAGAAAGTGGATATGAGTGTTGGATCCTCAGGCAGAGGGTTAGGAGATACAGAGTACTAAAACGAGGTTTCTGCGGAGTAAGAAAGACTGTACAACAAGATATTAGAAATGCAGATATACGTGATGAATTGAAAATATTTTATTTAAAGGAGAAGATTGAAGAAAATTGAGTTAATTGGAAGAAACATATGGAAAGTATGAACGAGGATAAAATACCCAAGATGGTGTGGAGTTATAAACGTCAAAAAGGAGAGGTACCCCCTTCTTTTGTTGTAATTTTACGTCCTCCAACGTTAAGTCATAACGGACGGTGAATGAAATGTGTGAAATGATGCTCAAATGTGTCCAGGGAGCATAGAGCTACCGACATTCGTGTTTAAGGATAAGGGAAAGACCCGGAAAACCCCTATCCAGGTAACTCACCCTGGCCGAGATTCGAACTCGGGACCTCTTAAACGTGAGGCAGACACGCTACTATCTACGCCAACGAGGCGGACAAGGAGAGGTGGTGGTTGCCCGAGGAATAAATGGGAATGGAGTGAGCACGTAATAGGCCATGAAGCTAATTCCTGGACTGCAGAAGAAGAAGAAGAAGAAGAAGAAGAAGAAGAAGAAGAAGAAGAAGAAGAAGAGGAAGAAGAAGAGGAAGAGGAAGAGGAAGAGGAAGAGGAAGAGGAAGAGAGGAAGAGGAAGAGGAAGAGGAAGAGGAAGAGGAAGAGGAAGAGGAAGAGGAAGAGGAAGAGGAGAGGAAGAGGAAGAGGAAGAGAAGAGGAAGAGGAAGAGGGAAGAGGAAGAGGAAGAGGAAGAGGAAGAGGAAGAGAGAAGAGGAAGAGGAAGAGGAAGAGGAAGAGGAAGAAGAAGAAGAAGAAGAAGAAGAAGAAGAAGAAGAAGAAGAAGAAGAAGAAGAAGAAGAAGAAGAAGAAGAAGAAGAAGAAGAAGAAGAAGAAGAAGAAGAAGAAGAAGAAGAAGAAGAAGAAGAAGAAGAAGAAGAAGAAGAAGAAGAAGAAGAGAAGAAGAAGAAGAAGAAGAAGAAGAAGAAGAAGAAGAAGAAGAAGAAGAAGAAGAAGAAGAAGAAGAAGAAGAAGAAGAAGAAGAAGAAGAAGAAGAAGAAGAAGAAGAAGAAGAAGAAGAAGAAGAAGAAGAAGAAGAAGAAGAAGAAGAAGAAGAAGAAGAAGAAGAAGAAGAAGAAGAAGAAGAAGAAGAAGAGAAAGATTTTCGAAGCCGAACAGTCCGTAATGTACATGCCTCGTTACCGATGATTAGGTAGAAATGCAGCTTTCGCATAACCTTCTTCGTAATAGCTCCTGTCTTGTTTGAAATATTTCTACAACTTCCGAGCAAGGAATACTGATTATAATGTAGATAAAAAAGGGAACTTTTGATTTTTATAAAGTTCTCATTTGAATATTTTAAAAACGAATAACTGGGAAACGAAAGGCACAGTAATAGTAAGACCGTCCCTATTTTTGCTGCTTACAAATGTGGGTTGTGCTTACACGCACTTTATATTAATATTAGCTCAAAATATAGATTTAACTTGACTTTCACTTACATACTTTTGAGTTTGGTAAGAGAAATAATTAAATCAGTACACCTTGTGCAATAAAATAACTGGTGTCCACGTAAGCGCATTAATAGTTTTATCTCATTATTTCAGGCACCCTCGACCTGTCTTAGCGCTTCCTAAGCGAATTTCTATCACAAAACGGGTTTACAAGTTTAACCGAAGCTTCTGCAAGAATTTGGCAATTTAAAACTTTAACGTACATAGAAGAGTCTTTAAGGCACCCATTAAGGATGCAATAAAGTTACCTTAGCCCGCCCGTCTGGGAGCGGGAAGCGAGGAAAGAAAAAAAACGCATGTCGCTAATATCGAGGCCACGATCGATCCATCGCGTCGCCGTTATCGACCTCAGCACATCCCGTGACGGCGACTTAGCATCAATCACCGACGCTAATGCCGACACCCTTATGTCTTGTTCACAAGCTGCAAGGCTTCAACTTGGTGCCAAATGGCTTTTCTGGCTCTTTTCACGCTCGCAAAATGCACCGTTCGGTGGTAAATTCCTGAGAACTGCGATTATCTCGAAATAAAAGCAAGCACTATATTTGAAAGCCAAGCTGAAATGAGTACTTTACACTTAACTGTAGAAAACTGCATTCTGTTCTCGACACCATTTCCAATATGTAAGCATCATACACCATATCGAGAAAAGTGGTTTTGTAGCACTCCAGACCAGCAAAATCCTTTACAGTGCGACTGTATTGAAAAATTATTTTACTATAGGAAACCACGTTTTTACATAATATGAAGTGTGGAACATTGTTTTCAAATTCAAACATTTAAATATATTTATTTCATATTCACCAAAATTAGTTACGGTATTAATCAAAGCATATTTTATCGTATGAAGTAACGTATAAGATGTTTAAAAGCAATAAATAAAATTATTCGTTACAAACAACTAATTAATCTACTCCGGCATTTCTAATATCAAATTTGAGCTTGAATCTTAGAAATGATCTCAAGCTTTGTTCTATACTTGAAGATGCTTCTAAGACTGTTTCTTAGGTCTCCGATTTAGGTCAACATTTGATTTAAATGAGGTGAGGGCAGACATGATAGTTTTATATTAGCTACACTGACGCAAAAATAATTACATATTCCACTGCTGTTTTCACTAATACGCACACATATAAACATATGTAAGTGCATATTTCGCTTGTTTTTTTTTTTTGCGATATGAAACTAAATTATGCAAGGTGTTTCATATCACTTATGCTTCTGTATAAGCTTTATGGTGCACATAACTGCATATTGCCGACTGTGTTTTACATTTCAATATTTCCCATGCATCGAGCATATAATACGTATATTTTAAAGCTTTTATTTTAAAAATTCCTATTAAGAAGATCCCATAACATTTGTCAAACAATGTCACAAGCACACTGGATAATGTTCCTATAAAGCACTTATAGTGAACAAGAAATGTTCCTCTAAACTATACAAAAAATGAATAAATTGTACAATGCTTTTAATGAGAAGTGCTGATATTAAAGTTTTGTTTCTCTGCAGAAACAAAGGCACTGTGAAGAAACTTCCCCAGAATTAAGAGGTCAGAATTTTACCCAATAACATCTGTAAACATGAAAAGTTCCTCCTCATTAAATGAAACGCATTAAGACATTATTATCAATTTTACCGCAGAATTTGGAGAAAATTATCACTGTATACTCAAAATCAAATTATAAGTACAAGAAAAATGAATGGGCTTAAAGTGATCAATTTTAGTGCTAACTGGCGACCCAAAAGATTGCTCACCCATCTATTGACTTGACTGACAGAAACTAAACGAATGCATTAAGATCGCGAAAGCAATATGAAATCGTTTAAGCAAAACTGAACTCATTCAAGCTTAAAATCCTCATTTCCAAAAGCGTAAGCTCACTCTGAATCGAAAGTTAAATAAATATCATTCTGCAGAAGAAACTAAAGTATTGTTATACTGCTGGAAAGTTCCAAACCTCTTTTTAGTAATGCGAGTACATAACTATTATTTACTATTTTATTATAAAATATTGCTAAATAGATTTAACGAGTTGTGGACTGAAAGTAGACGGCTGGAAATCGAAGGTAATGTGCATAAGAGAGCTTGCAACTTTAATGAAACACTCGAAGTCCCCGATTTAATAATTATTTCTCAGACGACAAGAATATAAAGTGGATGCAAAATCCACTTCTCAACCGAAGTAAACCTTGTTAGTCGCTAAAGAAGAAGATATTATGGAAATTTGATTTATAGCGAAACAACCAAGCATGGATACAGGAAACACAAATCTAAGTTTTTGTTATTTCATTTATTCGTCGTTTTTTTAATTAAGCTACAATTTCTTTTAAAATGTTTGTGTCACTTTCAGATAAGATGCCTTATAGGAAAAGACCTGAAGGTCCTCTTAGATCCTGGAAAGATAAATGGCGGCCAACTTTTTGGTCATGGATGTAAGAATAGGATGTCTATTCAATTATGTTTTTTCGCTATACTTTATGTAACTTTAGTTGGAATGCTCAACAGGGTCAGGGGTTCTCTCAATGAAACAGGGGTTCTGCTATATAATTAATGAAATTTCTGATTTATAACATACATGATATATTGCATAATTTTATTTACGACATGGGTATTGAGGTTTAGAAATAAAATATTGTATCTCTGTAACACTTAAAATGCATTAACAGTTAACATTTAATTGTTTCCCAATTGCATAATGCAATTTACAAAATTACAGCATTTATAGGCTCTAAATATCTGTGACGGTAATGCATATAATGTGTTTGGTCAACAAATATAACAATAGTCAAAGGATTTTTCACTGGAAGTCTGGAATGCATTGCTTCATTGTACAATTACATTAAACTTTTGATGGCCATTATGAAAGCACAGGAACCACCCATTCTTATGCTGAAGATTGTTGTGATTCTCTCTCTCTCTCTCTCTCTCTCTCTCTCTCTCTCTCTCTCTCTCTCTCTCTCTCTCTCTCTCTCTCTCTCTCTCTCTCTCTCTCTCTCTCTCTCTCTCTCTCTCTCTCTCTCTCTCTCTCTCTCTCTCTCTAAATTCTAAATATATGTCCTGTAAAGAAACTTTTTGAACCATCTGTTAAAGAACCCTCCATTATAGTGAAATAAAATGAACGATCCCCAATCCCAAGGCAAGCCCAATGACTCGTGAACAGACAGGCGTTATTTTTAAACAAACCAACTACTTATTTCACAAACTGTCTGCTGTATGCTGTAGCAGATCTTATGATACTGACTTCTTTCTAGCCCGGTGAGCATGCTCTTTTTCGAATCCAGGGCTCCGGGTTCGATTTCCCGTTGGAAGACAGAACTCTTGTATATATCCTCCTCTATCCTAGGGTGTACATATGTGACTGTGTGTTAGGGAGAGGGGGGAGGGAGAAAGGGGCTGGAAGGAGAGATATTTAATGCTTAAAATGGAAAAAACACAGTAATAGAAAATTCAAGCAATATAGAATCTGCTAACACCATTGTTTCTAAGTCAATACTAGCTGTATGATCCTAGATGTATTAGCTCGAGACAGTGAGTGACATATGTTGCCTTCGATGGTAGGATGACAAGAATGACGATGGAATGAGATCTACGGCTTTAGCCTTGCACAAAGAAACATTGGGCTTTAGGAGTACTTTACAGAAGCTAGTAAAGTAGAGAGGACGTAAAAACCGGGATGACTAAGTCACCTCGTTAATGCTGGTATCAGAGCCCCGAACGAAGCACCCTGATCAAGATGTGAAATAACAATTTAACAGTCACCTTGAATTTCACCTTTGTTAACCTCTGTAGTCCCTTAGTTGTAATGGGATTATTTACTCATAACAAATAAAAGTCGAATGAGAAGTAAACAGTTCAACAGTGTTCACACATCTATATGTAACGAGGTTCATTGTACCTGGAAAATTCGTTTTGCATTAGAAAACCCCAATGCCAGACTATAAGGAATGCAAATGATAGATCTGAGATAGATACAAACAAAACGATTTCATTGTTGTCCTACTGTTAAAAACCACACCATGGTTTGTTAACAATTTGGTCTCTGCTGTAGTGCAATTGGACTAGAGCGTGGCAGCTCTGGTCCTCGGCCATGGAGCGTTCCGAGTTCTATCTTGCCCATACAGCTGCGGCATTTAATCCCGGGCATTATTATTATTATTATTATTATTATTATTATTATTATTATTATTATTATTATTATTATTATTATTATTATTATTATTATTATTATTATTATTATTATTATTATTATTATTATTATTATTATTATTCCTGTTTTCATTTAATTGAACTCCTAGTAGGAGTCAGGGGTAGCACAAGATTAAGTCAAGCCGTGAAGGCCACTGAGCACTCTCCAATCCCTAGACGTACCACTTCTAATAGGACAGAGTAGATGCAATCATAAAATTTTGGAAAAGATGTAAACAATTTGAAAACACTAACAATTTTATATCTGTACAATCCTAAATAAGATATAACTGTTTTCTCAGGGGCACCAGGCATTAAATTGCCTATCATTTTGTCCTGCACAAGTATATTTATTATTGGAAATAAAACTTACGCTGAAACTTTCAAATGATATAAAACTCTCTGTAAGACATTCAATATTGTATAAAAATTTAAAACAAAATATTAATAGGAGATTCAAGATTTTCTGCAAGAAAAAATTGGATATATACTTAAATTGATTTGTTTAATCTAAAGAAATAGGAGCAGTAATTGCTTTCAATTCATGCAATTACTTATTATTTGTTTCTTTTAAATTTTTTAAATTAATTTACCGAACGTTTTCTATAGTAAAAAATTCTTTTTGCACAAATCGGAATTATAATAAAGAGTTTCTAATAACGAGTTTTGAAAATGCTTATCAAGTTCTAGCATAGTATTTTTTCTTATAATTGAACCACAAGGGGCGCGCAAGCAGCAGTTTATATCTGGAAAATCATTACGTATCGTTACTTTGTATCATCACTTTGTATACACTCGCTGACCATTTCAACACTCATAACATAGCTTTAAAAATGTTACTGTTGTGTTCACATGACCTACGCTATACGTTGTTCTACAAAATGCTCCACCAAAGCTTTTCTGAGTACTTCAGGTTAATCGAGATGAACTAAGATATAAGAAGAAAGCCTTGGCTAAAGAGCTTTCAAATTACAATTCTTTGCATGACTATGACTAAAAACGAGTAGCAACATCACTTGAAAAAAGTACTACATATTTGCAAATTCGGAAAAATAGGAAAGAATAAATAATTACGATAACATCACAAAAATGGATTTGGCACAGGTTATGTGTTTTAACGAGCTCTACATTTTTACGTAGTAAAATTTTATCTATTTCCAATTAATAATATTTTATACAAAAACAATTCAGAAAGAAGACCTTACAGGTTATTCCAATTATATTAAAAATTGCATCTTATTTGGAAATATCTTAAACATATATTTCAATCAAAACCTTTTGATCCACTTTTAGGAAATGAAATATACTGAGGAGGATTTTGGTTTGTGGAGAATTTCTTGCGGATCTGTTGTTGCATCCTCGGAAGTTGCTGAACATAAATTCCAAGTTGAACTCCTAAACAAATTTTCGTTTTCGAATCATGAGTCGCCCTTTGTGCTCTAGGGATAAATACTCGCCTCTGGTGCACAAAGACGTGGTTCACTCAGGCAGAGGGCGATTGATTTTTTCGGACGTGGCTTCCTTCGGAAGGGAAGTAAAGACGGCGTATCGTAAACTTAAGACACGTAAAGAACCTACTGTGTGATAAAGAGGCCTATGAGTAATATCAATCGGTCTCTTACGCCAGTATTGAATAGGATGCTAAGCACCACAAGAGTTAAAAAGCATCTATAAAGAAAACCTGAATTGTACTTTCAATTTTCAGCTCTGCTGTTACTATCCTTTTTCGTACGTATAGGTACATGTATCCACACACAAACCAACCAACACGGATGTTGTAAAAATATTATGTATGAAATTTACATGGCCCTTTATTCACTATTTAATTTTACACAACTCCTGCAACTATTCCAGCGATAACTTATCTTTATTTACTTTATTTTAATCAAGGTACACCTTTGCAGAAATAGTTACATTACACGTTTCGATTCAGAGTATCAAAACGTGCATTCCGAACACCCCCCAGGGGCTTACTTCGGGGTCCCGAGCCAACAGTCTCCCTCGAGTGGGCACTTCGTGGTTGAGGGAGATGGTCAACAGGCCCAACCACGTGTAGGCCGTGCGTGGAGACCCGCGGAGAAGGATTTTAGATTCTTTTCTGTTTTGGGGTTTGGGATTTGGTGAACGAAATTTTTAGTAGGTTTTGATTGATGTTTTTTATGTACGTGTATTTTTAATAGGTTTTGTTACACTTGTATAGTTTTTAGAAAGTTTTATACCTGGCTTTTGCCATGGCTAGTTTTTTAAAGGGCGCTGATGACCGCCGTAGTTGAGCGCCCTTATATATATCATGCATTCCGAACAAGACGTGCAAAACTATATCGAACTTTTAGGCGAAATTCAACACTTTTTCTGTTTACATACCTGCGCAGCAGAGAAAAAAAAAGGAGAGTAAAAATTATAATATTTAGTAAGTTCTCGTATTTACAATATGTTAATACAGAAAATTCAACCGTTTTGCCAATTTTGGCGAATATCTCAATCCTTGCATCCACTAAGCATAAGATTTGTTCTGAAAGCTGAAGCTTGCATTAAACTTATTCAAACTACATCATAACAAATGACTACTGCAGCACGTACTTGCAAATAAGTCATTAATTCTCAATTTATAGATCTTAATATACTTTTATTTTCATTTCCATTACTGCTTCCGCAATACATTTATAAACAGCATCATTACTAAGAGTGCAAAACCTGATACCTTGCCATGCCGGCCCTGGTTATAAGTGTCAGAACCATGACCTCGTGAATGCAAGTCATTCCTACTCCCTGCGCTACCTCGCCGTAACTGGGTTGCAGTACAATTGTTCCAAATTTTGGATGCGGTTTATACGGTGTAATAAACTGCTCTTTTTCCAATACAAATGATGCAGAGATGCAGTTTTCAAATTTCATAAACATGGTAAACTCGTGCGAGTTTCCAAGAACAAGTTCACTGCAATGTAATTTTCCGTGACCCAGGACCTTTCTTCATTTGCAGTAAGGACTGCAACTAGAGGGAGTCACGTTGTCAAGCCTTGCCACAAGCTTTACGCAACAATGATTCGGGGGATTCCCACGTCAACTTGGGGCATTAGGAGGATTCCCAGTATACGAAGCAGTAATAACGTCTGCTATTATTAGCAGGCCAAGAAGCCAAGCAGAGGAATTCCTCTGTTGATATTCTAGTGCAGTGGGTGTCGGGAAATTGCGCGGCATTCCGCTTAAATGAAAATATTTTGCAAAGCTGATGAATGTCACAAAGTACAACAGAGTCGCTTTTTATTCTTTTTGTTATTTCTCCACCATTGCGCGGCTTCCATTCTTCTTAACTTTCCTTTACTTGCGCTTCTTTGTTCCTTTTTTCTTACCGCGCCTCGAGTCCTTAATCACTCTTTCCTATTCTTCTGGGTTTCCTTTCTTGTAATTTTATTTTATTTTTTCCCCTCTTTGATCCTTTGTTTACGGACATCTTCCTTTTGCGCTTTTCCCTTGAAAGAGCTTCATTTATTCTTGTTTATGAGATTTCTCGTTCTTATTTCTTTTATTTATTTTTCGTTCTTCTATTCTCTTCTAGGTTCACTTTCTTCTAGTTCTCTTCAGTGGCATAGGGCCTCGGTCACTTTGACGGTATTTAAAATTAGTAACATAAAAATGAACAAACTCATCTCACTTATAATTTTGGATTTAAATATACAACTGTATTTAGGTGATTGATCTAAGTACTGAGGTAAAACCAAATACACAAGAATAAGTAAAACCTCGGTATTTAAACCTTCAATGTGATGTGTTAGACAAGAATGTTGCACATATCTCATGTTTTTAGTTTTACCCTCATGCCATCATTTTTTTTCTTCTTATTCTTTATGTAACGTTAAGGCAGAGATAGTAATACATACGTAAAAAGCAAGTCTAAATTTCTTAAGAAATTAATGGTTTTAGGTACCTTGAACTTACAAAGACTAAACAAAGACAGGAAGAAAAAAAAAATGTTTTTATAAAAGTTCCATGCCTGTTTTTGGAGGCACGATATGTGCGCGGGTAAACAGCGTAAATATGAAACAAAACTTAAATGAATACCAAATTACATACTTGAATTGCGTATTGCTTTGAAGTTACTAGAACAACTTCTGAAAATTCCTCCCATATCCCTTTGCATGAAAAATATTTCGTTATGTGTGTGTTTTTTTTTTTTTTTTTCAAAATTAGATGTAACCATTTTGATAAAGCGTTATTGGGTTCAATATATCATGGGATATAAGAAATGGTTTGGATTTTCTGTGAACAACCAGTAAAGTGTCTTCATTGTTAACTTGATGTAATTTAGAAACCACAAGAGAAAATTGTAAGAGTTCTGGGAGGGAGGGAAACCCAACTTTCGTTTTACAGGAATTCTTTCACATGGCAGTAAATCGCAATTAGAAACACCATCGGTCTCAGCTAGTTTTTAAATCCAGCAATATTGGATTAAGTAGGTCAGTACCTAACCCTGCCAGACCGATGACTTAACTTGGTAATTAAGCTTGTCAGTAGGCCGTGCCGTAGCTGAGTGGTTAGACCGCTTGGCTCTCTCCAAGGCGGCCCGGTTCAATTCCAGGCGACCCCAAAATGAGACTCGTGGTGGACAACACGGTGCTGGGCGCGTTTTCTCCGAGATCTCCGGTTTACCACTCCATCTCATACCACCGGTGCTCCATCGTCATGACATGTATTACCAGTGTCACCGCCTGCGGTGCTGTATGTAGTAAAAGCGGGCGTTAAACACTGCACGTTTCATTTACGCTTGTCAGTGTCTAGGATATTTCTTAAATATCGGATATTATATACTTCTAGTTGAATTCTGATGTGATATGTTTAAAAGATGATAGAAATGTATAATTTTTTTTTCTCTTTGCACTTAAATAGAATAAATTATCCCCACTTAAAGGGAGTGCAACCAGGTCTGTAATATATACATTGAGAGGGTTATTTAGCAAACACACAATAATTGCAAATTGGATACAACCATAGTACCAAGTAAAAGGGATAACACTTGCCATTGTTAGAAAAAGCCGTGTTGTTTCATACATACAATTTATTTTCCCTATTGCTATGTTGAAGAAAAAGTCATAGCTCAAGATACACAGCCCAAAATAAAAATTATCCAAGTTTGCTCTGACGCTATCATTCAAGTATTTTACAAGCGGTAGTAAAGGTAGTGCTCTACTCTTACGTTTAACATCAGAACTTAAAATTCACCAGTATGCATTCGATGTCATCAGGAAACCATTCGTGTTTAGTACTTCCAATAGTGGATTCTTTTGTCGTATTTAATCACCAGATATACCCATTTAAGCACATGAGAAGCTCAATAATTAATATACTAGTTCATTCCATTCAAAACAGACCGATAAATCTTGCTTAACTCTAGTATTTATTATTCCTGCGTATTGGTTAAATCAAAAACATCGTAAAATAAGATCAAGTGGTTTATAGGACCAACTGCAACAAAAAAACCAAATTAGGTAAGTAACATTAGATTAAAGTGTACTTTTTTACGCTGATGAAGTGCTCCTGAATATAGTTAGTGACTTATTTTTAAACAGATTTTCGGAACATAATATTCTGGAAACTGCCGGCACTGTTACTGTGATGTAAAAATATTTCCCCAATATTTGGTAGCAGGTTCCTCGTTTATTTCTGCTTATTGTATTTCTTGATCCTCAAGATTTCCTCTCTATTAGTTCGTAGTTTCACGTACGTTTCTTTACTACTTAAATGATCCATGAAAGAAAGATATCGATTACAAAAATATCTGCTTGATTGCTATTTATAAAATTGTAAATTATTTAAAATGCGTTCATTATAAGTTGGTCTCATTCCTTTGTTCTTCTTCACGCCAAACCTCTCTAATAGTGTGCATTCTCTATGCATATTTATTCTTAGTTTTCCTCCTAGCACAAATGGTACCATTTATGTTTCTCCACAAAAGAGAGGTACCTGATTGATGATTATGATAGAATTTCGGAAGAAATATACTATGGGCGTTTCAACTGATGCTATCCAAACTCGTTTCCTGGAGCGCCATGGAAACTGCATAAAATTCGCATAATGGGATTCTGGAGCTACAGTCAGGTAAATTGCATTCCGCCATCATCTATCCATCACATGTATATAGAAGAGAGCTTCTAAAGTTTACTAGGTGATTCCATCCTCCCAGGAAATCCACCAATATGTGCAGTGCGCATTTCAAAGAGCGAAGATTCAATTCTAGAGGATCCCAGAACTTCAGTCGCGCAACTTCCTACGGTCTTACATAGCACTACTCGAGGTAACATCGTATACTTTTTATCCTATGCTTTTATCTGCAGCACTGCAAAAAAGCCACAAAGTTTATTTTCAGATATATAGAGATCAAACTTTATTTATTCATGAATATAATAATAAAATAAAATATATGTATGCAACATATTTATAAAAGATAAATAACAATAATAAAACCGACTTAACTGTCATGGAATTTCAATATAATATTTTAAGTTATGTTAACAGGTGAACATATGAGCTTCAGATGTAATATCTTATACGCATGATGTAATTATGTCTTTATGACACGTTCTGCTGACTCCTCTCTGCCTCTGCGGTCTCACCTATCCCCTGGAAAGCCAGGAAACTAGGCCCGCTTTGAAAGACGAAGGTGACATAAATATATTATGGATGAATAAGGAGGACAAGGCTGACTTAGGGCTGTAATGCCGATGATGATGATGATGAGGAGGAGGAGGAGGAGGAGGAGGAGGAGGAGGAGGGTTAATAACATAAATGAACATCAAACAATAGCAATTTCTTAGCAAATAATAATCATACTTCAGGAAGTAATATAAGCATTCTATTTTGACCTCCACCCCATGCGTATCCGCTTCTTAATTCGTATAATCAATATCATCCATTTCTCCCGATTATGTGCGATTGAAAACCAAAAAGATATCGTAAGTTTTTATCAAGTAACACAGCAATTCACTCACTTAATGATAATTATGCCCCTCCAGAGCATTTGCACTTTTGCTCATATAGTATTTCATCTTTGCCTTCGAAGTTAGGTATTGTTTCATAATTCAACTGGTGGAATTAACGTTATGATACGAAGCGATGTTATTGCTTTTAAATGAGTACAAGTTAATTTTATCCTGCTGGGTGTATGCAAATTATTGAACTATTTCATAAGGCTGTATTTTCTCTATTACGTAACACAAATAATCATAGAAATATTTGAATGAAGAAAGTTTTAGTTTTGTGTTGTACCCGCTTTTCATTTGTCATCAAGAGAGAAACGTGTACATTGTTTAGGAGAACATTTCTTCTTTACCAACCGATCGTAGCTGACGTGTGCTTGAATTTGCGCGAATAAACAGTGACTTTCGACTGCAAACCGCACGCGTTACCGCTGCGGTAAACCTCAATCGGTAGGAAGAACTCTAACAAGAATTACTGCACTTTGCAGACTATAGGATTTTCAAATGAGTCGGCGAAATACAGTTCTTTCATACACTGCGGTCTAATCCATACTATTTTCCCTTGTTTACTTACTCATCAATGATATTAATATGCACCATGTCACTTAACTTTGTTGTAAGTGGTGTCCACCTGCACTGAGATATTCCCCTTCTGTCGGGGAGTTGTAATTCATCAATAACTGTCACAGTAAATATAAATAGTCATATTGTATATTAAGAAGAAAAAAAGGAAGACCAAGAACAAGGTGGTGAGATGATGTAATGGAGGACCTAAGAACGATCGGAATCAGAGGCTGGAAAAGTAAAGCGGAAGACAGAGATGTGTGGAGGAGGATCATGCAGGAGGCCAAAGCCCACCAAGGGCTGTAGAGCCAGTAGAGAAGAAGAATATTGTTTATTAAACATTTAGCAGAGCTAAGAACAGAGGTATTTGCAACACCCACTTGCTGTGCAACACGTCTTAGACACTGCTTTGGAGAGCTTCGATCGATGCACTAATTTCGTCAGTTTCAAAACACTTAGAACATATTTATTTCTTCATGTTTTAGCAATGTTCCCTACTTTGTTGCGTTTACCTCGAAGGTCCCTTGCTCCGTCGGGCTTCGAAGCGACGATTTGTTACCTTTGTCGTACTCGTCGCTGTTGAGGCACTATTATCTCAGGATCCGCCTCGACGAGTATATGTATCACTACTAAACAATGGAGTAGGTGCTGTAGTTGAACTGGGAATTTGGGTTTTTCTCAGGTTTCATGAACAACAAAGTCTTCTGACACTTTTGTGTAGGCGCCGAATTCCTGCATGTTTTTCAGTGTATATATATATATATATATATATATATATATATATATATATATATATATACTCGAAGCTTTAATATATAAATACTCCAAGCTTTAAAATAATTACCTTAATCTGAGAATACTGTAGAGTCGACGGATGCACTTCGCGCTTCATTGCATGCCAATTTCTTAACGTCGCTTAATGCTGCTACGGCATAGCACTTCTACCTATCCTAGACTTCGCCTAAGTGCTCCGATTCTATTCCAACACTGCCCTTTTCTATAAATCCCCAGAAACGGTAAATTCCTTTCTTTGGCTGCACAAAAGGGAAGGCCAATAACCCTTACGGCCATGCTAAGGGGTAAGCAACAGTGGAAGTTGTTCCATTACTTTGAGTTGAAACCTAGCAGACATTCCGGACAAATTAAGCCTATTATCTACACGATTTTATACATCTTTTATACATATACCTTCCTACAAATACTATTATAAAATCATAAATATTTGCTATTGAGTTAACTGTTTAGATAATTATTAATAGATCCTGATTCAGTAACATCTACTAGTTTATTTTATATTAGAATAATAGGCAGGCAGAAGTATCGCTAAAACTTGGAACAAGAATGCCAATAAATTTGTCCAAAAATGTTTTAGACCTCTGTACAACACTCAGGTTTTACATATAATACGTAACAATTGTTTGCCCAGGCCTGAACTTTTCGTAAACCTTTCAACAGATTAATAAATGTAATTTAATACAATTCACGGACAACAAGTTTTTTAAATAAACCTTTACTTTTAAATAATGCAGTATAATACGAATCTATTCTTAGGTCATTTACGCGCTGCGGAAAAACATCGAAGTAAAGACGAACTTGCGTATACGCGTTCTATTGCGCGACTATAAGTGGGATACATGGTATTTCTGAAATTCTTCTTTTAAAACCACTATACGGAATCATCCAACAAATTCACTTTCGGATTATATGTTTGCACAGGTTTGGCGGCACGCAATGGCTATCTCTCATGAAGCCCGTAAATCTTTTATTGTCACTTTATTTTTATTTACTATTTAAGGATCATGCTGGTACCTTTAAAAAATTCTGATGACATATTGTACTTAGATATCTTATGGTTTAAATACTGCACTTATATCTACAGTGTTTAACGCAGTGATCCCATGAGTGTGAAGGTTAGATCGTCGGCGCCAGCAGAAGATGACTATTGTGGTAACCGTGCATCATATAAGGAGGTTATGAGTTATTAGAGAAAAAATCGGGGTGTTCACCATGGGGATAGAGGATTGCCTTGACGGCAGTTCCAACGTATGATTGACTGGAGCCAGCCAACTCATTCAAACTCAAATGAATAGTGCATTTAACACTGGATGCATTCCTATTTAATGATCTGCACAGCTTTAACGATTGAACTACGTCATAATTTAAGATTTGGTAACATCTCAATTACGTTAATGCAACTCAGTTGTGTAGTTATACTTTTCAAATTATGTTTCAAATAATGGATCAACATATTATCACATTAAAATAGTGAAAGGGACTTGTACAACATACAGTTCTCAAGTTTGCCAAGAACCACAAAATGTTCATGAATTTCTAGGTAATGAAGTCGGTCAAATCATGGAATGAATTCCCTTCTGCCTTGCGTTCTGTAAGTCACTATCCTTGTGTTTTAAGCATTCTATTTTGTGAGTAATTATTTTGCTTTAATTGCCAACAATTGTGAGTTTTTGTAATAAAACTCGTGTCGTGGATATGCACACGTACAAATAAATTCAAACTCCCACAAGTTACTTTTAGGCAGCTTAAAACTAAAGGGATGCAACAGCATAGCATCACTGCGACTGCACCTCGTGTTTAAACACCTGGCTATACGAGTTAAGAACACAGAAATGCCGACAGGCTATTTCTGTCCCATATTCTTATAATGTCGCTTTAATGTGATTTTCTAGTTACTGTGAGATAGACTTAACAACATTTCTGGGATTCGTTGTCAAGGAATACCGAGTGAAAGGAAGAGCAGGTTTGTGATATATCACCGTATATGTAGCTATAAAATACAACTCGCATTCCGCTTCCCCCTGGCGTTTTCCCTTGCCTCATCTGCCCAACACTTCTCACTTTGTTCCTAGCTTAGAACGGGAGCCTAAGCCCCAATAAGAAGTAGGGCTAAATTCAGCTTAGGGCTGGCACTGTAGCTCAGTCGGTAGAGCACCTGCCTGCCGTGCTAGGGTTCCCGCATTCGATTCTCGGCGGTGAGGGTGGGGATTTTTCTCCAACCAAGATGATTCCCCATCTTCCCCAGAGTCTGGATGTATGAATGAGAGTGTGAATGTGTGCGCGATCTAATGATACAGCCCAACGATTACGAGTTAACACCTTCGATATGTTAACGTTAGGAGAACGGCCGCCGATATGACCATTGCAGTTAAAGGCGGGATATAAATGGAACAAAAAATTCTACTTACTTATTAACACCTAAGGAAAGATGTATTACAAGTTTTAAAAACTCATAAGACAAGCATGTTGCACAGAAAGAGGAAAGCAGAGAGTGGAGGGTGATGATAGGTTAACAATCGGAAAAAGGGAGAAGAAAGGAGGGAAATGCAGTTCAAATGTTCGCAGTTAAATCCAAAAGTAATAACGACACTGGACTGCAAGTGACTGCAGTCTACCACTGTGCATGTAGCAATAATACAATTTAATTACGTTATTAATTCACTGCAATTATTTAATGTATTATTAATTGTGCAAACCATTCACCTTAAAGAGTACTGACTATATGTTATGCATCTTTAAATAAAATTGTGCACATGAGACTCAATTCCCAAAAGTAACGCATTATCCATTTAGAAAGGGATGAGTTAAAATTATTTGTACTATAACTTGAATAAGCCTAAGTTAGATACATCAAGACAGGATTACACTACATCAAGGCAAAGTTGCATTAAGGCAGCAAGCAGTATGCAAAACGTTAAAGCTGCAGTGAACATTCAGGTGGCGGCGAAATAAAGAATAGCCAGAAGACAAAATTAAGTGTCCGTGTTCTCAACAAATAGGGTTGCCAAATATAAATGCAGTTATTAGAACTGCATAACGCCTTACTGCTTGACAGAACTGAATAGAATATGGATTCTATTTCTTTTCTAATGATTCGACAAGGTTGCAATAGAATGGTGCCAAGAACCCTGCAGCATGAGAAAATGCATTGGTCTACGTAACCGAATCATTTTGTTCACCTCAGTAGTAGGAAACTTGAGTACATTTATGATGTATTTACTACGCTTTTTCAACATTTACACCGTAGTTACCACTGAACGGAAAAACAGATTTAACCCATCTGATTGCCTCCTCAGTTTGCCTACCGTCAAATAGCTTCTGTTCTATTAGCACCGTCACCATAAACAGACCACCCACAGGAACTGGAAGAAAGAAGAGTGACACCAAGTGTCACAAAATGGCATGATACATGGTAAACCGTCCATTGGGAAATAAATAAATTGACAACACAGTTATGTTTATTACAAAAAGCAAGAAAGTCAGAGGAATATTTTGTGGTAAAATGTAGCCACACAGAAGAAAAAACAAAAATTATGGCTTTTAAAGGAAATTATAAATTAAGATCAAAAATTGTTTTAGGAAATAGGATTTTAGAACAAATATAGAGTTTTAAATATTTAGGATGTAACAAAAGTTATAGAAACAATGCTGATATAGAAGAAAAAGTAAACAAATTCCGAGCAATATGTGGAACAATCCAAAGAACTTTTAAAACCAGAGTGAGAAGGGATACAAAAATGAAAATGTATAAGGTAATGGCTATTCCAACTTTACTATATGGAAGCGAAACCTGGGTGCCAACACAAAAGGATTTAAATAAAATACAGACTGCTGAAATGAAATTTTTAAGAAGTGTTAAAGGTTGTACAATATTGGACAAAATAAGAAATGAGGATATTAGAAAGAAATTAGAAATCGAACCAATCCATGACAAAATGTCAGAACGAAGGCAATAATGACATGAATATATATTAAGAATAGAGGATGGAAGATATCCAAATGCAGTAGCAAACTATAATCCAAAAGGAAGAAGAGACAGAGGACGACCCAGGAAACGCTGGAGATATCTATGGAGCCGGAACGTGCGGTATGCCCAAACCATGGAGTGAAGAAGAAGACGAAGAAGAAGACGAAGAAGAAGAAGAAGAAGAAGAAGAAGAAGAAGAACAATGTAGCCACAATACCCTGTTTCTCTGACTGCAGCAGGAACCACCCCGAGTACAAAGACACGTGTCCTGTTTAAGTTTATGTTTATATAGCCTCTTACAATGAAGCGACATTTTGAGAGTATAGGCCGCGTTTTCAATATACTAGCAACACAAATAATGAAGTGTGGTGCGTGTTGCATATTGGTAAAATTATTCCATTCCATCTTTAGACATGTAAACTGCCTTAAACTTAGACATTTTTATTCTCATGTCGATAACGCGTTTCATAACAATTTGAAAATAATAAATTTAAACTACCAAAGCTGGTTATCAATAGATTAACTATTATTAATCATAATCCCATATTACCCTATTAATTTTCATGGACTACTTTAAGAGAATCCCGGAACAAATTAATCGCAGGTTACAATAAGCTGTGAATCATTATGCAGGCGTTATGCATGTTCAATAAGGGCATTAGCAACTATTAACCTCTATTACTGATAAAGTCGGGCATTAAATTTCCGCATGCAGAGTCCGAAATGGTGCCAGAGCCGGTTTGCAGCGGTTACTGTATAATCCCTTTCAAACTTTAGTAATAATTTACAATCCGCAATTTCAGTTTACAGAAACTCGGCTGTACGCCTACAAATCTAACTTGTTTGGGTACAACTACAGGCGAGCATATGGATCATAATTTTATTATTTATTAGAAGTTATTATTTACTTAATTCCGTAATGTATTAACCATCCCATATATTAGTAATTAAGCTGTTTAAATGCATGCCTACTTTCCTTCAGTCTTTAGTTTAAATAAATTATTTCAATACATTAACAGATACACTGAGTAATGCCAATAATTCACCATATAATACCAGCCAGAGAAACATTTCTTGAAAGTTGTCTCCCGGAAAAATTACTTTCATTTGCGTGACAATCTGCCAATCCAGAGAAATGGTTTTCAACATTTCAGCTGCAGTGGCATAATTTCATTCTGAACGTTGTCTTCAAAGTTACAAGTAGCATTACAATATTTTAGCATTGCAATTTCATGTTCTTTCTATTCCAGGACATCCAGAAAAACAACAGAATTAAAAAATTCGATATGCTACATTTACATGTCCTGCTCTAATCGGTATACTCTTCTATAAATTACCATTATGAACGCTTATTTTTCTAACACTTAATATTTGTCAGTGTATATCCTTTAAAATAGTTTCATTCCGCATATCTGTATGGAAAAGGATGCAGGAGACCAAATATGTAGTCAAATGTTTAAAAACTGATATGCATCCTAGGCTTGAAATATCATAGATTTTGATAATTTCGTTAAATATTTCTGAACACTACCATCCCTTTAAAAATGACAAGCTACTGAATAACCGAAGAGATAACGCATACCTGGGAGAGGCTAAATGACAGAATAATATTTGAAATAAAACTGTTTTAAAGAGATCGATTTAGTTCATCCCCTATCGCTATCCGTTATTCAAAATTCCTTCCGGCTGACAAACTGTGTCGGAGAAGAGGAAGATATTTTCAAGAAAGTAAATGTTCCACATTCAAGGTATAAATAATACAATTAATGTTTTAAATCGGTTATACAATTAATTACATTTTACTGAGTCCGCCTGTGTAATACTTGGCTCTGCAGTAGAAGGTTGTGAATGGGTGACATTGATTTAAAAAGAATTGCTCATTATTGCAAAACAAGTATTGTCACTCTAAAATACTAAACAAGGATAACACAATATGCGTACACAGTAATGAGAAGTTATTTCTAAAAGTGGAAGTGTTATCTAACTCCACCCCCCCCCCTCGGTGCCCTTTCTGCTCAACTCTCATGCTGATAGCTGTCAGAATAAGTTACTAAATTAAGAAAAGCCATTCTCTCAGTTCTATTGTAGTCTTGTTACTACATATTACGTGGCCAGGATTACATTGTGCTCTGACAGCCTTACAGAAAGAAAAAAAAACAGTGTATTCTTATGCCATAAACTTTATGGAATTACAATGTGTTGATACTGCTAGGAAGCAAGATTTGCAGAGTCATTAAGTTCCAACTTGGTTACCCCATCGTCGTCGTCGTCATCATCATCATCATCATCATCATCATCCGTTAGAAAAGCTGTCTACCTTCTAGAGAAAGCAAACTACATAGTGTCGCGGCGACGGGCATAAAAGGTTCGGCACAAATAGGTAGGTAACAGACGGATAGTGATTCACGAAGATAAAGAGCTTGCATAAGCAGATAAACACAGTGCCGGAGATAAAGGACTTGCCGGCACAGA
Source organism: Mantis religiosa (assembly GCA_030765055.1). Taxonomy (NCBI): domain Eukaryota; kingdom Metazoa; phylum Arthropoda; class Insecta; order Mantodea; family Mantidae; genus Mantis; species Mantis religiosa. Next base: position 79,529,892 of record CM060951.1, read on the forward strand.
TTAAGTTACGCTTCTGGAAGGTGATAGAACATTCTATTTCTTGATTGTTACAGTCTCGAATTATCAATGAGGTATTTAAGGGAGCGACGACTCTTCAAGAGTCAGTCGTAAATAATTGGTAAACAGATGATGTAACAGGAGTGTTATACACAGATGTAATGAGAAAACTGTTTGTTACGGTCATTGGCCTTGTTGTGTACGTAACGTAATTCTGCTGTAATCTGAAAGTGTAATGCTACGGAAATAAAGAACATTTAGAATTTCGGCAAATTGGACTTTTAATTCCTCGAACCCACAAAGTCACAATAGAAAGACAATGAATAGCTTAAACATCCTTAAAACAAAGGGAATATGTAGTATAAGATTCTATAATCTTTGGAGGACATCGCGAGAAAACTGAATAAGACAGAACCTAAAAAGCAATAATGGATAACTCAGAAAAGTTTATTAGCACAAAAGAGTAATCCGAGATAAATTGCCCATATTTTGTCTTCCCTTTTTCTCTGATGATTTACTGATTATAAAAATTATATGAAACGCTTTCCAAATGATAAATTCATGAGCAATTCGCAGAAAATCAAAAGATTTTTATACATTTTCATACATTTTATTTACCATACTATATGTTAACTATATAGCATTTTAATCAGCATCATTAAGTACTGCTTTTTAGAAATATACCAAAATAATTCCACGCAAAAGTTAGTTTTGGTGCGGGGAGGTTTCCTTGAAACTGCGTGGAGCATGCTTGAAGACAATGAAAACATAAATATTAATTTTGGTATTTATTCCTTTACTGCATTTTTTGATTTTGAGTTCTGCTCACACGCAGATCTTTATTGAAATACTAAAGAGCTTGCCTAAGCAGATAAACATAGCGCGGAGATAAAAGGCATGCCAAAACAGATCATATTAGAAGTCTGGAACGTTCGTGTTTAGTCTAGGGAGAGAACATTCGATTTCTTGTTTGTTATAGAACAATCTAGAATCATGAAAGGTCGGGTATAAACAGAAGCCGTGGCTAGTTTATCGGAGTTGTAATTGGAACTAGTGTGTTTGGAAAGTGAGCTCTTTGTTGTGGTCAACGACCTTGGTAGATTGTAATTGTGAATGTGACGTAATCCTGCTACTGTAAGTGTACTTCTACGGAAATAAAGAACATTTTGAATGTCTGCAACTTGGACTTGTAATTCTACGAACCCACAAAGTCACAATATGAACCTGTATTTCTAATGAAATATGACATTAATTACTCTTTGGCTGGAAAGCAGTACTTCCTCTACAGTATGCACATAGTACGGAACATAAACATCACAACAGTGTGTTGGTTCGTTTGTTATTTCCGTATGTATCCGTGCTTTATCACGCCCAGTCTTTGAAGCCGATATTTAGTGTTCTCCAGTATTTCTCTGTGATGAGAAATGGGCGTCTTGTAGTGAGACCGCAAATAAATTCAAGGAATGAAGCGAAAGTTGTTGTCTCTGTCCTATGCTGATCTGTTTCTTAATTCAAACCACATCAAACCCAGCCACCAGCATTAATTATATATCAGACAGATGTACGGAACCTATGTCTTTCGACTGAAATCGAGTTGTATTCAACAGTCGCTTTTAAGTCAGAAGTTCTGTTCTCGCAGCGAGATTGAGACGTAAAATATTAATTCTCTTCCCTGTCTTCCTTTTGCCTTTTGTACTTTCATGTTCCTTCTGTTCCCAGCGAGCTTCTTTTCTTTCTCTGTTCTCTTACCCTCCCCTCGACTCTTCAAAAGAGCAATGGAACAAAAATGCGCGGCTGAAAACTGAAAATGCAAAGGGGAAGAAGAATCCTGTCCATTTCCAAAGCCTGCAATCATTTTAACCCCTTCTACTCTCACGCATGTATTCCAACGGTTTCAACATTAGTGTTCTACCAGTGTTTGAAAAGAGAACAGAACTCGCCAGCACTAATCGTTTTAGATTATACAGGAATACACATTCACTGGAAATCGGACAGAATTCACATAAAAGTAGGAGACTCTTAGTTTATTTTATTTAAATTCCATAGAGTGTTGCTAAAATGGGGAAATTAATGACAAGTTCTTTCATTTGAAGTTTTACAGGTAATACTAATTTTTTGTTTTACTAACAGGTTTACAACGAGGAATAATTTATTGTATCAAAAGTTTCTGTCTTTGTATCATTCATATATAGCAGGGCGCTGACCACGCCCCAGCCTCCAGTATTGGACCCCACTCATGACGCCTGTAGTGACCAGAGAAAGGGAATGCAGCGGATGTGCAATTGCTTCATTATGTGTTGCCTTTAACATTGCATATTCCTCATTAGGAATGATGTTCATTCGCTTACAGTTGTCGGCCTTTGGATTGATGTCATCTTTGGTAATTACATTAAATTCAAGTATGCAAACTGTATCGCACTATTCATACCTCAAACATTTATGCAGAAAGTAGAAAAATCATGGCTAATGATAAATTTCCACCCTCCTTTCGGCACTCCAACCTAGAACCTCTAGTTATGAAAGCTAACCTGTACATCAATTGTCTTATGGACTACATTTTGAGTATATGTCAGAATCTCATTTCTATGAAATACAGTGCATCGGTGGCACATCTCTCATTTCAGGAATCATAATAGCCAGTTATATATATATATATATATATATATATATATATATATATATAAGGTTCTTTGCATTTCTAAGATACAACGGTCCCAAGTGTTTCAGAATAAGGTAACAACCTCACCGTGAATTGGGAATCGCCAACATACGAATTAAACTAATCTGCTATGATTTGTAGCTTTTTTACTCATTCTTGAGCATCTGGGCCTACATACTCAAAACTGGGATGCCGTACAGATGCTGAGTCCAAACTGAAGCCGCACTGGTCGCAAATCTTACATGCACAGCTTCTCGTGCTGGTGAGGTGCAGTAGGTATTTGTTACAATAAATGAAATTATGTAATAGCCGCCAATATCACACAGGAACAAACTAATCTGATATTAGACATAGCCATCAAATGCTTAAAACGACGTCTGAAAACGTCAAAAGTCGAAGAAAGTCAAAAGTCGAGTATGTATTCCAATCGGTAATTTTGTAAGCAAAATGGTTCCACCTTCTTCCTTAAACGACTGACAAAGTTTCAACTATAAGTCTAGAGGACACAGGTAGACAGGAAGACCGAAGAAGCGTTAGCAGATGTGAGACTCAAACGAATGTAGTTTACTCAATGTGAGAACAATGTAGACGAATATCGTCATTGAAGAGGCAAAAAAAAAAAAAAAAAAAAAAAAAAAAAAAAAAAAAAAAAAAAAAATAAATACAAAAATAAAAAAAAAACTGGGTGAGGTGAGCAAATTTATATTTTGGAGTTGGGTATGAAATAGAGATTGGAAATAGCGTAGTTAAGGCTAAGAGGATAGAAACTCCTAAATTGTTGACGATGCTGGTTAGATTTTCCCATTATGCACGGAGCAAGAAGACCGAACTGCTGCATATTCCGACAGTACATGTGCTACAGGGTGCTAGGAAAAATATTACGAGGATATTTTGGCTTCCAACAACAAAGCACTTCATTATAAACAGCCAAAATCGACCAAGCTTGAGCGCATGCTTAATAAAGTACGTGTACTAAGACATCAAGCATTCGTGTAAACACGATTGTTATTTTAGCCGTTATATCAGCGCCTTTGGTGTATGTGTGCCACAGAATATTTTTCATTGTATGTATAGGGATTATCAAAGTAGTTATTTTTCTACAAAGTATATACGATCTTCTGACCCTTGCTATTCTGCTGAATTAATGTAATATTAAGTAAATAATACCACTAGCACCACATTTCCTTACATACGCATTGCCTCATTAGACATTTATTTGCCTATTATCAATTTGCAATGATTTACACACTCGAATGTAAGCATATCCATTCATTTATAGTCTTTGAGTGTTACATTCTCTATGTCTACAATTGTATAGCACTTAGTCGTGCTGAGTAATTCATTATTGAAATATTGATGATTTACACGTTATATTGTCATCAAGCGCATTTGAGGTGTTGTCTGCTGCTTTCACGCTAACGTGTGCAGTGTTATATTGGGAGATATAAACGGATTTGAAAAACAATAGGCCAAAAAGGTTTACTATTTTTCGCAGTACAAAGCACCATCACCACCGCTGCCACCTCCGCCGCCGCCACCACCTTTTCCCGCTTGGTAGCGTAGATGGTAGTGTCTGCTTCAAGTTCAGGATGTCCCAAGGGTCAGGATCAGTTACTTAGATAAGGCCTTTTCCGGGGTTTTCCTTTATGTCGGCTAACGCTAAACCCCATAGACTGTGCTCATTTGAGCATCATTTCATCCACTTAATTCATTGTACAATATGACAATGTTGGAGGACGTTAGTTAAAACAAAACAAAAAATTACCGCTTCTCTGATATCCTGCCTTTTTAAATCACCGAACGGGCATCCAATTGGTCCCATGTTATCTAGGAAAAACATATGTCGATCTTCAACTTAATTTTTCCACTCAATATGCTCTGCAAATCAGAGTTTCTAATTCGCATGCTTGAGTTTTTCAAGACAGCTTCAAATAAGTAAATTTGAATTAAAACTGTTCTAAAATTATAAATATTTTGAGGTTAATTTACAGTTAAATACCTGCTTAAGCCCTTCCTCAAAACAAAGAATAATTCATTAAACACATATACAAAATAACTTTGTTTTGGTAAACCAGTAATAAATAATTAATGTCTACCGTACAATTTCGTTGCACTTTTAAAACCAAAAGAACTTCGCGGAGATGAAATAAACCGTTTGTAGCAAGGAGCTTTTTATGTTGGCATATCAAATAAAAGGCTCTTCCTTGCGAGATTGATATTGCTATTAAAATTTTGCGATTTCGGTGATCACCTTGAAGGTTGAGTGATAAAAGTAATGAGCATTCGAATATTTTATTGATATAGTACAACGGTATAGGTCGACAAGGAATGCTTAAGAACCGTGATTCGCCTTTTTCAAATCTACTAAAATTCTCTACATTAGATTTAACCTTACGTTTAAACCATTCGTGCTTATGAACTGCTTCTACATTTTCCAGTACCACACGGATCATGTAGTAATCGTTTACACAAGTCTTCCAAAATAGCCACTTTCAAAATAATCTAAAGATGGGATCAAAGTAAATAACAGTTGATGTTTTCAAAACCGTATGTTAAAAGTGTTAGGGGATACAAGGAAATTTGATGTGAAGATCAGATTTCTTGCAGAGATAACGTACATCATAGGAAATCTCTCTGCCTTTCTCAAACATATACAACCATCACCCTAAACGCTAACAGAATCCCTGGTGGGTAATCCGATCTTCAAGGCTAGGGGGGTTCCCGGATGCTGATGCGACCGGCTCTACGTGATATCCATCGATCAGTTATGATACCCTGTGTTGAACATTACATGTAATCAGAGTGGGCTGAAAGTCGTTGTTTATATCCTTCTGCGAGATGTAGCTCTATACGGCTGAGCGCATTTTCTCGTCTCTACAAACTGTGTGGGCGTTTAAAGTGGAGTTAATAAAGGGTTAGTATGTGTATGGACTTTCATTTGAATTTCCGGTTACTGCGTTAAGTAACATGATAATACGTGTGGAAGGGATGTATATTGTCTGCTCATTCTTCATTCATCGTTACGGCCCAATTTGTATTACGGCCCAATTTGCAGCGACTGAGTAAGGTAACAGCAAAAGTTGACAGTGCTATTTCCTTCCCGATGTGTTTAATCTAAACTGTAAAATCGAGTAACAGTATTCATTAATGGAAGATAATATTCAATTAAATTTATGTTTTAGTAACAATCTCTTTCATTAATTTCTGAGGTTATTGAAAACATTTTAAAATTTACTCCCCCTGTTCAGTTTCAAAGAGAATCAGAAACACCATATTCTAAAGAAGCGTTTAACGTAAAAGCAGTGTAAGGTCACTTTAAAAATAATAATATGCTGAAATGTTTTACAAATAGTGATTTTGGGCACCTAAATAGGTTAGAAAAGGTGAGAAACGTTGCTTAAATTCTTGTAAAATAATGTCAAAAATAAAGTATAGATTGAAAATTTATTCTCGTGTAAACTCACTTAGTTCTCTAAAGGAAAACAATATATGGGCTTAAATGGAAATTGCGCATTGTTAGCCTACTTCAAAACATGTCATTTTATCTCGATCATAGACTTCCTTTAATATAATTCCAAATGCACACTTTGAGATTACTACACGACGTTTATTTATTCATTTTACAGAAAGAGTTCTTCAAAACCATATGTAATGACTGACTATCCTTGCTGTAACACACTTGGGAGCTCTGAAAGCAATTTGGGCTTATCAGCACTTCCACCATCTAGTGGTGGGATTAATCACTAGGACATAATAGCCCAAATGAAGATAATAGAATGTCTAGTAGCTCGTTATCCACAATATGCTTGCAAGTGGTTATAGTAGTGAATATAACAGGAAAGAGGGAAACCTTATCACATCCACCACGGCCACTACCATTACTAGGGCATACAAAAGGTTACAGTCTCTTACAGAAACTGATTTTAGCTGGTACTCCAGTTTTCAAATGATTTTCTTTTTTCGAGTAGTATTTCTTCAAATTCCTTTCATGGTTTAGACTTCATCAACGGGTCTTGTTGCCATCTTAACATGGGTCATTCTACTAACCTGCTTTACGGTGTACGAGAGTGGTTTGGAAAGTTTCCGAACCAAGTTTTAGCCATTTTGGACGCTCAGTTGTAATGTAACAGTCGTTTGAGTGAGTTGATGTTGAGTGTTTTTATGAAAATGGGCAAAATCGAGCATCGAGCTGTCATTAAATATTTGTTTTTGAAAGGCAACACGCCTACGCAAATCAAAGGTCAGTTGGATTCTGTGTATGGGGACTCTGCACCATCATTTACCACAGTGACATTTTGGGCAGCTGAATTTAAACGTGGTTATAAGAGCTTGGGAGGCGATGAACCTTCCGGACGTCCAAAGACTGCAACTACCGACGAAAACATCGTCAAAGTTTACCAAATGGTGCTAGACGACCGCCGAATTAAAGTGAGAAAGATAGCAGAGGCTAGAAACATGTCAAAAGAACGTGTATGTGACACATTAAATCAACATTTAGCCACGAGAAAGCTGTCCGGACGTTGGGTGCCGCATTTCCTTACGTTAGACCAAAAACGTGTTCGAATGAATATTTCCAACACTCTATTGGCGCAGTTTAAGCACAATAAATCCAAGTTTTGGCGGCGATTAATTACTGCAGATGAAACTTTAATACACCATTGTACGTCCAAAACAAAAATACAGTTCAAACAGTGGACAATAAAGGAGGAACCGGCTCAAAAAAAAAAAAAAAAAAATCGACTGGTAAAGTGATGGCGAATGTTTTTGGGACAGTCATGGAGTTATTTTAATCGATTATCTTCAAAAAAGAAAAAAATTAATAAGGAGCATACCATGCATAATTATTTGACAAGCTGAAGGCAGAACTTGCGGAAAAACGGCCACATTGGCAGAAAAAGGAAATCCTGTTCCACCCAGATAACGCATCGTCTCACACCTCAGCGGTTGCAATGGCGAAAATCCGCGAATTATGGTTTGAATTGCTTCACCATCCGCCTTAACTTACCCGATCTAGCCCCAAACGACTTCTTTTTGTTCTCTCATCTGAAAATTGTGCTCGGAGGACAGACATTTTCGTCAAATGAAGAGGCAATCACCTTCATGAACAATTATTTTGCAGAGAAAAACGCCGAGTACTATTTGGACGGGTTACAGAGATGGGAGAATCGCTGGGAGAAGTGTGTAGAGTTACAAGGAGACTATGTTGGAAAATAAAAAATAAAAAATCTGAAAAAAAGATGTCTTGTATCTTTAGAAGTCGTGCATATAGTTCTGAATAGGATAACAAAAGGGAAAGTTGTGCACTTCAGGAGCCAGATTAGGAGAAAATTTAACAAGATTGCGGACACATATGCAGAGTGAGAATAATCCTCTAGTAGGTGGGCTGAAGTTAATACAAAGCCATGCTGAAGCTTTGCCGCGCTTCTATTTCCTTTCTTTTCAATAGATGTTTTTCCTTCCAAAAGACATCTTTGTAGTTCGTTATGGAGTATGTCGCGTCTCAAGAGCCTATCATTAAACCAATGCTATCTGATTCATGTAGGTATAACAATGGAACATCTCACGAAAGCGTTGTAATGGGTAGCAATTATACTGATTCCGTCCTCGTGAAAATAATGCTGTTGCAGGAGACCTGGTTAGATAAACAGAAATTGATTTGGGGCAAATACTACCTTTAGGTAATTACTTAAATAAGATATGAACAGCAAGTATACGTAAGCTACCTTAAATCAACATCACTAAGGCACTAAAGGCATTTCGCTTTATATCTGCAGTTTGACTTCTACTATTTTTAGTATAGTAAGATATGGACATTGAGAAAAAAATAATGCATTAATAAAACGCATGTTATTTCTATTAAAATGCCTCTTAAGCAAAATATTAGAACATTGTAAGTTTATAGTTCACCTTTCTTTTGCAAACTGTTTGTAATCCTCTACTTAGACAAAGAATGTACTTAAATTCTACAAAGCACCTGTACCTTTGTTTCCGGTGGAAGCCTAGGAACAGCAAATAACATTTCTGAACCAGTCTTTACCTCGGCTTTGGTTGAAAGGAAACTTGAGAGCACGTCAGTTTCATTATTCGCTATTGAATTTCGCCCTTCCAAGGTAATTACACTTAGCGTGGATTTTATATTACAGCTAAATCAAACAACTTGGAACAAATTTAATTAACTGGGCTGTTCCCAAACAGTTCGCCATTGATTCGACCGGTACCTGCAGTGCTTTCAAAAGTTGCTGTGAAGGACTGACCACGGTTCGTTCAAAGGGATGGAGGGAACTAGAAGAGGAGAGAACAGAGAGATAATCAAAATGCCTCATTTCTGGAAGGCCCAGCGCAGCTCTTGAACAACATCCATCTGTGAAAGCTCAGGAATATAGAACAGGTGACTCTGGTGGTCTTTAGCCCTTGGAGCATCCGACGCTTTGCCTCATGGCACAGAAACCTAACATTTGTACTTTGCTAAAGAGCCTCTTTCACTAAGCAAGTACCTGTAGATATTCCAGAACGTCAACAGAAACATTGTATTTACATCGAGTCCATGTCTATAGTCACATTAGCAAATCCCAAACCACGTTATGTTGCCATCTGCTGAAGTGTTTGCTTATTTCCCACCCATTTCTGCACCCTTTTCCGACTATATAACTTGCTTTCGTATGTCAAGAGTTTAAAAAAGCAGAGGTAAATGCAAAAATGATAAATGCTGCAGAAAATCATTGAATCTGACAAATCTCTCTCTTCTATAATCCCGAAACTTTTTGAACGAACATTTTTGATATCTCTGCAGTATACATTCTGAAGTGAGACCCGATAAGAAAGGTTGCTAGTGACTTTATAATTTGGGTTTATATTTACAGAATGGTGGAAAGTATGTTTTAACAGTATCTTTAAAATGTAATCGACTGCCTCGTTTTCGTAATATTTCCTTGCATCTCGTATTTTTCACATGTACAATGTGAATATTATTTTCAGATGAAGAATATTCATAAATAGTAGCCTATAGTAATTAATAAACCAATGGTTACTTCAGCAGTTTCATCTCTCAATACATAATGCAAATTTCTTGCGCAATAAACTTCAATATTTCACAAACTGTGTACATTATATGATTTATAAACCACAAAAAATCACAATAAGCTGTTTTGCGAGCTCAAAAAAGAGAGCACATTTTGACGTTTAAGTATAGGACCCATACTGAGAATAGCACATCTAATGTCCTTCAAATAAGAACTTCCTCTGTAATACGCTGGATTTTAAAAATATATGTGCTTGAAACTACTAAGTTATGCTTTTGGTTATGGCACTAAGAGTTCATTATAAATGAGCCCAATTAAAACGGAGCATTTTGAAGTAATCCGCTTCGAGAATGGAAAAATTCTACTGCAATTCCGAGTTCTGCAGAAATACAGAAATACGAGGGCTGTTCAATAAAGAATTGTCATAATTTTTTAGTCATAATTTTTCGCACTAAAATTCAATCGTATTATATTCTGTTAGCTTAATGTGAAACGGCGTAGTAGTTTCATTGCTGGTACTCCTGGTTCCTGCTTGTGAGGACCAGGCAAGTTCAGACATGTTCAGTATCGCCTACCGATGCAATGGATGTAACACGCGAGGAACAATAAGTGGCTTTGAAATTCTGCTTTCGTCTCAATAAATCTTCAGTTGAGGCCTATACAATGTTTGTTACAGGAGGTCTTTGGAGAGTCTGTTTTTCCCTACAACAAAGCTCGAAGGTGTTTTAAAATGTTTAAAGAGGGGAGACAATCAATTTCAAAGGAAAATGCACCCGGTGCTCAAGTTACAGCCCTTACAGAAGAAAACATCAACACTGCTGCTGCCATTGTGAGAGAGGATCGACGAATTACCTGAGGATCACTTTCTGAAATACTGAATATTTCATTGGATGCCACCCACACGTTTCTTTCAAACGTAATCACTGCTGATGAAACTTGGCTACATCATTTTGATCCTGAGAGCAAACAGCAAAGCTCAGTGTGGAAATCTCCTTCATCAACAACCCCTAAAAAAGCAAAAGTGGTTGCTACTGCTGGGAAAGTTATGGTCATTTCATTCTTTGATATTCTTGGAATGGTTTATCAGCATGTTGTACCTGCACACACATCGGTAACTGGACAATACTACAGGGATGTCCTGAAAACATTGCAATTCCATTGCAAAAGACCACATTTCCGTGAAGCAGGCTGGATGCTGCACCACGATAATGCGCGGCCGCATACAGCCAATGTTTTTGCTGAATATCTTGCAAAAATCAACGTGAAGTGCATCCCTCGCCCTCCCTATAGTGCGGATTTAGCCCCATGTGACTTTTTTCTTTAAGTTGAAGAAACGTCTTCCTGGGAGGCATTATCCATCATCAGAAGCAGTGGCGAAGGCTGCGGAGGCGATTTTGAAGGATCTCTCAAAAAATGGTTTCCAGCATTTCTTTGAAGACTGGCGGAAACGCTGGGACAAGTGCATCGCATTCAGTGGAGACTATTTTGAGAAGGGCCATCAAAATTATGAGGATGAGTAAAGGAACGTTGTCAAAAAATTGCGATCATTTTTTTATTGGACAGCCCTTGTACTATCCCCTACGCTATTTCAATTGTAAACCTCTCTCTCTCTCTCTCTCTCTCTCTCTCTCTCTCTCTCTCTCTCTCTCTCTCTCTCTCTCTCTCTCTCTCTCTCTCTCTATGAACGTTGGAATCATGATTCTATCTTTTGTAGTTTGGAAGCAATAAATTTTTGAAATCTGTTGTTTGTTTTTGAATGGCCAGGTATTATAAGCACATTTTTAAAGAAGTGTTTAACGTTTATTCTTGCTGCATATGGCGCTACAATGGTGAAAACTTAATGACACAAGAAATGAAATAGTACTAATGTTGGGGGAAATAGCAGGGAACGTTATAGACCAAAGTTTAAGGCATCTCACCGCCATTTCCAGTTAGGAAGACTCAGGAAAGGTAGAGAAAACCGTCAGGTAGAAAATACACTCCTGGTAGGATTTGATTATGCCATTTTTGATTATGCTAATTTTAAGAAGATGGATAACATTCAATCACTGTACATACTGTACTTTTGTATTAAGTAGTTCAAAACAACATTTGATTCTTACAGTTTAACTTATGCACATAAAAATATCTTTTCTTTTGTCAGTGTAGCAACCAGATTGTCTCGGGTTATCAATTTGCACTTCATGACGACATTGGTAAGGACGATAAAGTAGTCTCATCACTAAAATGTATATTAAATCTTTATTTGTAAGTGAATCACTCGAATTGGTGTATTTTGACTGCCTTTATTTGACTTTGACAGATTTCAAAGAAGCCAGATTACCAGATTAACGTTTTATGGCAAGTGTACATAATTAGCAGTAAAAGCTACATAGCAAAAGATAACCCCTTTCTTCCTCAGCTTTAGGCTTTTGTGGCTTTAATTTCATTGCTAATGGATGTGAATGTTTCTACAATTATCTCAAGAAGAGTTTGTATACATCAAACCACTCATCCACGAGGCCAGTGATGTAAATTAATTGAAGAATCTATCATGGTTGAGGTTCTTTTAAATACCTTAAATGTACGTAACTAGAGGAATATCTTTACTTCTCATGCTCAGGAAATTTACGTTCGAAAGAATTCATTGTCCTCCGCCGCTTTGAACCAGCAACCTCGGGAACTAGAGGCCAGCATGTTACACGGACGACAGCCGCTGACGTGTAAATGAAATTTGGAGCCAATACATGTTCGAAGATAAGGGTAGAACTATCAACAGACAACCCTAAGTCTGTGGATGGGATAATTTATTGTTTTCATATTGTCAGGTGTATGGCTGAGGAATACTTGGGAAAATATCAAATTCTGGAAACTTATTTAATGCTCATTTCCTGTGGCGTAACTTGTTGGCACATTTGCACATTCTAAAGTTTTTCATTCTGCTGATTTATGAGAACAACGTAATACGAGATTTCATATGACTTTAGCTTATGAAATCAATTTCCTCTTTACTGATGTCGACCACGTACAGGTGGCCGGATATGAATTAGCTGACTAAAGTAATCTGAGTCATCTAGACACCATATTGCAGTTAGAACGCTTTGAGAAATATAACTATGCTTGGATATGCTTGGGAAACATTTACGTAGTTTTTTGTACCGTGGTATTGCCGATTTGCCACTTTGACGCCATATGGGAAGTAACAGTATTTAAAGACTGCAAATTTAGGCACAGTAGTGGATCTTTCTAGTTCGTGTCACTTTAGTTTGGTTATTCCGGAGGTCACACTGGTTACGCTACGCATTCTAAGAGTAAGCCCGTATGGATATTTGACGTAATAATGCAATGTTATCACTATTTCACCCCCAAGTCTCCTCAAGACTGAAGGAGTGCCTTGTATTTAAATTCCATAAATAGGATATAGCAAATTGGCATGTTACAGAACTCGGTGTTTTCTGCCCTACCTACCTACCACTAATCCTGTTCCTAACTTACTCTAACACTTAGCCCTACCATCGGACTTCCTCATCCTGCCAGCCACGCTTCGAGTTACTGAATAGAGTGTAAACCATTAAGTTACATCTCTATACGTAATTTCCGCTGTACACTTTCAAAGAACTTTCAATGTCATTTTGGTGCACTTTTGATTAAAACACACACTTCGTGCGCATTCAATGCGGTCTGGCTTTTTGCTGTTGAAACAAACAGTAAGGGGAGAGTGTAGTGTTTCCAAATTCCTTGTAGTTCAGTGCTTTCAAGTTCACATCTTTTACTTTTGATTGTAAAACTCCACTATAGATATATCAGCAATGTATTCTATACTAAAGTCTCCATACAGTAATTTAAAAGAGTTCATAGTGGTTTATAAAAACGTCAGTGAATGTCAGATTTACTTCTAAGCTATCAAATTGTGTATCCCAGCAGGTGTACTACAAATACAGTAAGTACTTTACTGATTAGACTCCTTGTGTATGCTGTAGTCCAACTAAGGAATCACCGAGTGACATACCTCCACTTTAACATGTAAGGTTCGCATTCGTAAGGTGTAGAATTCAATTCTTGGAGATCTTCTCTGGCCTAAGGGTTTTTTGTGGTTTCACCGGTTTAATAGGCGAATACCTGAGTAGTTACTCTTCCACGAGTTTCCTCTTAATTTCCCTCATTGTTGACTGGTGTTCAGCATATTGTAGATGGATGACGAGGTTCCTTCAAGACATTATTTGGCATTAATCAGCTAGGATTCGTCTACGGATGCTTCCTATCGGGAGCCTTTTGATGGATACCCAGGAGTTTGGCGTGGGCTTGAGCGAATTGGTCACGTTATAGTCCCCGTTCATGATTGTGCCTGTCGTCATCCAGTATTTCCTCTCATTTCTCACTATCACAGATTATGGTAGAAGCACAAAGGGCAGAATGATCTGAATGCGATGTTCTGCCCTGTTTGAGAGGCTCCCTGCATTTGTCTGTCCTTTATCCACTAAGGATCGGCGAGCTCACCTATATAACAATCAGTGCTGTCCTCTACTGTTTAGAAAGGATATTACGTTCTTAGTAGCTCTCTGGGAAAAGTTACATATTACTTGCACATGCACGTATAAAATGCTTTAATGTAAATTAAAGTAAAAACATTTCTTCGTTTGTTTCTGAGGAATAGATTCCCTTTGTAAATAACAACTTATCTCTGTATCTTGGATGTTAAAAATCTTCAATTTTACACACACAGATTTTCTTTACCTCCAATGAGGTAAGTGTCTGTATTTAACAAGCTACCATCAATTTAGCCATTCATCACAATGTTAGAAAAGCATTACAATATTTTCAGGCTTTCACATAAAAGTTTACTCTCTGTATTCTACTTTCCTTGAATCAAAACTAATAGTTAAATAGAATTTTCTTGATTGCCTATAAAATTGTTTTACTGCAGTAGTGAATTCTTCTACATTTAAAAACTAATTATTTCAGTATAAAGCCGAAACATTGTAATTCGTTAAAATGACACAGAACATTCGAAAGTTCTGCTAGTGCAGAATAATTAGGGCGACCATTCCATCGCATTTCTTTTTTCATCACATATTTTGAAACACAGACATAGCGCAAACATAAATAACACGTCATCAATTTGGAATGGACGTTATAATTGCATAATCTATCGTTGCAGAGCACATTTAAAAAAATGTTCTACGGTCTTGTCGTCTTTTTAATTGACCAGCTATTGCAGATTCGGGGCTAAAATGCAGCCAGTATGGAAAAATAAATACAACGCGACTGGTTGGTACAGTGAGCAAATTAAAAGGAAAAAAAAGATGGATGCGTACCGATTTATGCAGTACAACCCCCACCCTTCCATATTATAATTAGCACATTGAGCTTTCCACTGATTTTCGAAATTAATGCATCAGAGTGTCAATTAATGTATTTTCCCTGATGCAAATGTATATATAGGATTGGCAGGCTGAAACACATCTATGACAGCTTTCAGGTTGCAGGGTGATAATACTGTACCAAAATAGCCAAGATTCTGAGGTTGCTAACAATTAACTCTCCCCCATTAACATTTCAGCTAGGTACCGTACTTTCCTTGTCCATTATCAATTTGCAGCCATTAAATTTTATTCCATACTCTCAAAAGAAAATTTAATCTCAATTATGATAAATTTGTGCCAAAATTATTTTATATTAGTGAACAAGCATTTTGCTTGTCGAAATAACATTCAGCAATTAAAGTCACACGATGACAGTTTTTAAAAATGAAATCAGCTTAAAAAGAGAATGTTTTCAAATAGATAAATGGGTAGGTGTACAACGCGAACTGCAGCATGAGGAGCTTAGAGTTACCCGACATTCGTCTTTCAGGATAAGGGAAAACCCCGTAAAAAACCTTATCCAGCTAACTCACCCTAACCGAGATTCGAACTCGGAACCTCTTGAACGTGAGGCAGGCAAGGATGATATAATAATAATAATAATAATAATAATAATAATAATAATAATAATAATAATAATAATAATAATAATAATAATAATAATAATAATAATAATAATAATAATAATAATAATAATAATAATAATAATAATAATAATAATAATAATAATAATAATTTATTATAAAAAGCTTTGTATATAGATAATATGCTGACAATAGATAAAGAACAAATTTGTCCATGTTTCGTCATTTCTGATATGACCGGGCGTCTGCTAGATGTCAGTAGGTATAAAACTGACGCGGTGCCTGTCATACGCGCTGGTAGCCTGCAGCGGCTTGGTAATTAACTTGTGCCCTATACGTTTTAGCAGATTTATGAAAAGGGAATGAAAACACGCGTTGAGAATATCAATAATCGAGGACTAATATTGACATTTTGAAAATTTAAAGGAAATGTTTAATTAAACGTAAATATTCAGAATTATTTATCAACATCAAGTATAACAGTTTTGGAGCAGATTCCATCGATTTCATATAGTTTATTTTCAGTAAAACTGTTCTAGAATGTTCCTGGCGCATGTGTGTGTATGTATGCAAGGGTAATTTTCATATGTGTTTGAAACTTTTGCTGACATTATTTACAGACTTGTATGCCATAACCTCTAGTTTCAGAAAATGCGTTGCCAGTGGTTGTGTTACGCGATCCACTGGAACAAGAATGTGAGAAGAGAACTATTTAACTATACATAGTTAAATTCGCTTAAATTAAGCCGTGCATCGAGATTCGCCACAGCCAAAGAAGTTAGAAAAGCTGGTCTTCTCCCTCCCTTTTGTTTTCTTTTCCCTTTAATTTACATTCTCCAATGTTGTCATATCAAATGATGAATGAAATGGGTGAAATAATGGCCCGATGAGCCTAGAGTCCATAGAGTTTAAAATTTGCCCAACGTTAATCTTTTGGGATAAAGGAAAATACCAGATGAAAAAGTAGAGAACTCATCGTGACCGAGATTCGAACTGGGGGCCTCTTGAACGTAAAAGGGGGGCCGAAAGCCTAATCGGATTTATATGTTTGATGTGAAGTAATTCATTCTTAATGAGACAAAAGGTTCAGTGTCTCAAAGAATATGTGAACCATATACAATGTAAAATACAAGCTACTTCATGCTTATTTCGTCATCATATCTAAAATAACGCACAGCCAAATGAGGCAATGTTATTGCTGAACTAACAGAGAATCTTTACGATTCGTTTATACGGGTCTATAAAGAAATGTCTTAACTTTTATAAAGTTCAATTTATTGAAAACGTGAAAATCGTATTTAAGGAATGATTCATACAAGTAAATTCACTGGCTACATAAACAATAGGATGTTTGAATAGCACGGATGATTACTCTTAGAAAATATGTTTGTTAAGTTGCACACATATTAATTGTTCTATTATTTTCTATTTTGCCCCTCCTTTCAGGCTCGCTCATGTTTAGTGTTCTGGAATATCCACTTTTTATTTTGTTTTGTATACACCTAAATATGATGAATATTTTCCTTTTCATTCTGTAGGTACCAACAATATTAACTATCAAAATCTCAGTTTTAAGATATAGAAATATGTGCGTGGAAAACAAACTTTAAGAAACCAAAATGAAATCTAAGCACATTTAAACATACGGTAAGCCCACCTCGGTAGCGTAAATGATAGCGTGTCTGCCTCACGTTCAAGAGGACCCGAGTCGAATCTCGGTTAGGGTGAGTTATCCGGATAAGGTTTTTCCGGAGTTTTCCCTTATCCTAAAAGACGAATATCGGGTAGCTCTAAGCCCCATGGACTCCGGATTCATTTGAGCATCATTTCACCCATTCCATTCATCGTCCGATATGACTTGACATTGGAGGACGTAAATGAAAAAAAACCGGTAAATTAAAAGGAAAAGCCGAGGGTCAGTCCATGTTGGGTCGGTGGCGAATGTTCTCAAACATTTTTACCGAAATAACACGAAACAAACTTTCCTTGCAAGCTGTAATATTTGCAAACATACGCGCGCGCGCCTGCATGCGTGAATTGGCAATTACATTTGGACTACTATGGGAGGATTATCTGCAAACCTACCCGATTATACCCAAGTGGACAAGCGTTTACCTGAATTTGTGGACATATAGATAAACTTATCAAACAAAATTAAATACATGTTTGTATTTTATAAAATTTCTATTTACGTAAACTATAAACAATACTCAACGTGTTGGTCACTCAATGAAGGAAAATAGACGAGCTTTTCGAATTAACGAAAAGAAACAAGAAATCCCAAAATATGTATGGCCGACGTTTTGATTTCAACCTCCTTTGTTAAACAAATTGTTCTGTATCTTCGTGTACATCTGCGGTGTCTTGACAATAGACGATCAGCAATAAATGCAGGCACGCGAATGGAAAAAGGGAATAGCAATGGCATTTATTACATTTGCTTGTTCTCATGTTCGTCTCTTGTCCTCTTTTGATGCAAAACAGTCAAGTTCATCTGCTTCAATTTTCCAACAGTCATAGAATTAAAAAAAAAAAAAAAAAAAAAAAAAAAAATCAGCTGGCTAGTATAAACCCATATGTAATTTGTGAACTGTACTAAGATACTGATAGCCAGGCCGTCTGCTGGAATGCCTTCAGATGTCAGAGCGATTCCAAACACTCTGCATAAGCAAACGTTGCAGTTATGCCAGGTGTTCAAATAAGGACAGAAAATACCACTACAGAAACTTCAACACCAGGAGGCAAAATAAACACTTACGAGTAATTAGCATAAAGAATGTTACATGGCACAGGGATCTCTTCCTGAAGGTCAACCAGTATGTGTAAACCTGACAAAAGAATCCTGCTTGCATATAACAGGGCTTTGGCTTAATCTCTTTGCCTTTCTCATAAAACAGGTTGGATATACGACCTATGCGTTTTACGCTAAATTACTTTCGGTACAATGATTATAAGGCAAAGATCAATTGCTTATTTGGCAGGCATTATAACCTGAGTTGGTGCTGCTTGCGGTCACAACGAGAACATGCAAATTCTACTGAAACAAGCGGAGCATGAAATAATAACCTGAAATTCAATTCTGCATCATGATTGTATCGAAAATTAATAAAGCACCCAATTTCATGGGATTTAATTGCCACATTTAAAACGATCAAACAGAGAATTTATGAAATGTATGCTTATATGGATCCTATTTAGTTTATCGATGTGATTAATAAAAAAGGGGAAAAACTATATTTGCATGCATCAAAACATATCAGTTTTGTGGAACTTTCAGAGGATTCAGGGAAAATACAATCAGTACTTTTATCCCAAAAAAGTAATTGATTCCTACACATAAATAACATCTCCAGCGATAAAGGATTAGGAAAACTCACTACTGAGAAAGAAGAAAGAAACTGCGCATTGCTGATAAGAAGGCTAATGTGTAAAATAAAAAGGAATAATAGAAATTAATTGTTGTTTCACACTAGCCATGTGTAGGCCGAAGTATGGAAAGGTTGAGTCAGACTGATAAATTCAATGCCATAGCCGGGATTTGAACCACGGCTACCACCGCCCGGCTACTCTTAACCATTGAGCTACCTTGGCCAATATGCCAACATGACATTAAATTGATCAACTGACTCGTGTTTTTCCCGGCAAACCACTAGGTGTTCTCATAAACACGTGAGACAATTACCTTAATAGCGACTGACACGAGTCAGTTGGATTCAGCTGAATGTAATGTCATGCTATCATGTTGGCCATGGTAGCTCAATGGTTAAAGGTAGCCGGACGTAGCCAGCAGATCTGTGGTTCAAATCCCGGCTATGGCGTTGGAATTTTCAGTCTGACTCTACCTTTTCAAAAAGGAATAGTGTTGATATAAGATGATTTATAGTTGCATTTACGTTCTTAGTCAAATATGATACAGTTTAAGAATAATATTTTTAAAGAAAATCTTATAAAAGTGTAGCATTAGCTTTCTGAATTGTCATATTGTATACAGTAACTTCAGAGCTTATGAACGTTAAGGAAGATAACACCTGAGAGTAGGCACATATGGCGGAAATTACAAATTAATGTAAAATTGAAAACAAAATACCCTAAAATAGAAAAAGGATAAAATTATAAAGATTTCCTAGGAAATAAATGTTTTTATAATCTGGATTCCTTGATAAGGGTGTATACATTGCTGTGCCTTTGATGCAACAATGAAAAGAATATCTCGTCAGAAACCGGTTACCGTATATCAGCAATAGAATGACTGACTCTATACAAGCTGTAGTCTATGAGGTAAACTAATAAGTAGATTTACTCTCCATTTCTAGAACCTTAGCAGCAAAATCAGCTAAACAACTGAAGCGATTGCTATTTCACTGAACGTTAGCAGAAAATGGAAGGAGGAGTTCCATTGGAATTACTGGGGCAAAATAAACGGACCACAGATTCTCTACCCACCTATTTCCGGCTGTGTGAATTTCCTATTAATACTCCTGAACATTATAGCACAAAGTACCCAAGGGAGAGACACTTTCTCTTTTCTCTCCACCTTCTCCATTTCACCTTCGAAGATTTTAGGCAGTTCTCAGTAGAACTTACCTAATTGTTTAAATGAAATTATATACAATGTGGCTGCCTTTTCACAGAAAGAATGAATTCACTGCAATATTCTGCGATATTATCAATTCTTTAATCATTGTCTACAAAGTATGGTAACTGAAGATAGTTTTAGTAACTATCGCTTTCCTTGATTGTGAAAAATTTCTTGACATCCGTGTGCCGAAAAGAAACTCCTCAAAGAGTGATCGAATATGCTGTTATGAAAAAAATAAGACGCGCCTACATGGAAAGTCCAAAATAACAATATCCAAAACAAACTTGATTCACCTATTTGCAATAATGTGAAGGCAATGTAAAGAACAAACTCTCAAATCAGTTTGTAGATACTGAAAGCTCGTTACTCATATTAGGTATAAGTTATTTTACTGGCCACACCATTGTATTATAAGGGAAAGATTAAAATAAAACAGGCTGGGGTAGTTTTAATAGTGATTTTAATACATATATTAAACGCGAACGTTTAAGGTTTTATAGATTTGGTCATATAGTGCAAAGTTGTATATAAGCAATGAAAAATGTGATTAGATTATGGCGTTTTGAAGTTGTAAGATATCCATTATTGAAAAGCAGTATAGCTTTGTTCGTAAGCGGTTGGAAATAAAGGGTACGAGTGCCTTTTAAAAATTTTGATATATTATAACATAGAAAATATGTGTTGGCTAGTATTTGGAAATTGTAAAGTAGCCTATAACTACGGTTTAATTATAACACATTTTCACTAGATTGGTTAACTATTGTGGATTTATACAAAAATGATGAGGGTGGTTTTTGAGAGTTGTAAGGCAGTACATCAGTAAGTTTACAAAGTTGGTACATACATATTTGTAGAAAATATGAAATCATAATAAAAGCACCACACGTTTTACGAAGTTACATTGTAGCTTAACTTGTTTCCATATTAGAAACCACAGCATATCTATCAAGCTTTATCAAAATTGTTTCAAACAATACTTGAAAGTAAAATGAGATTGGGGGTAAATTTAACAGTATTGCAAATCCCAATCTTTTATTATTCAATTTTAAGATATCTTAAACCATCTCATTTACCCTTAGGGCTGCAATGTAATGGTAGTAAATTAATAATATAAAATCGATTGAGGGTTTGCGAGCATGACGCGGGTACAAAATCGTTTCTCTCACACATATAATTTAAGCATATTTTGATTGATGAAAACCAGAAAAAAATGAAACACCGAAAAACACACGAAACTTTGGTCACTAAATGTACGACTTTCAAGATACTTTCGCCTTATTATTTATGCACTACAAGCAAGGTAAAGGCGAGAATTAAACATGGTCGTTTGCTGCCCCGGTTATTCGTCAAAGGTTATCCACAAATATAAGAGAGAAATGAGCATACATTTTGTAAAGAAAAGAAATCAATGGTGAGATCACTTGATACAAGTCACACATAGATATTATACATTGTGCAGAATTTCACTAAAGGTTTTTTATACTTTTTGCATGCATGAACGTGATGCTGGTTGCAGAGTTGGTCACACGCAGTTGTCGGGGTCATGAAAACACTTATTTTTTTACACACTTTATGGTGGTACCTATGCACCACCAAGGAATTAAGAAATGTGTAAAGTCTTGACTGGCGTCTCTCCAGGATCTGTTCAGTTAACAATGTTTCATCCCTTTTTCTTTCCATTTTTAGGAGGTCTTTAACAATAGTCTGCAGATGGCAGCATGAACTACAGATGGAAGTTTTCTATAAAAGATGACTTCTTTGCAAACTCATTTCTGTGTCTCCATTTTGTATGTTTCGAAACACCTAGGATAGTTTTCAGAAGATGTGATTTCACGGCTTCCAGACTGCTTCTGCCATGTGATATCTATTCCCCGTGTGGCGATAGGGAATATTTTTGCGCCAAATAAGATCATTATTGGTGGTTTCAATGACATTTTAGTTATTGGCCTGTTGTCAAAAATGGCTTTTGTGGCAGCTGCTGCTCTAGACTTGGTGTGTAGTCAGGACCTTGCTGTAGTTTGCAGTCAGTCCCAATGCTCCAATGCGTTGACTGTCAAAGGTTCTCCCCATAGATGTACTCGACCTCCGTTGTGAAAGATCATCTTGACGATTTTTGCTACATTGAGTTACAGTTTGTTCTCTTTTGATCACATTTCCAGCTGGCTTGTTGCTTTCTGCAGCTCGTACGTGGGGTGAGATCCAATGACCATTTTATCAGCAAATATGTAGATTTTCACGTCCTACGCCTGTTGTCTAATTGTGCGTACACGTCGTATGTGGCAATGTCAAACAACAGAGGGCTCAGGGGTCTCCCTGTAATATGCTATCGGTTTGTATAACCGTCTTGGAGTTGTGACACGGTTTGCGATTTGTATACAGGTAGTTGTGAATTAGAATTGTAAATCTGCTACTCTCTCTCTCTCTCATGTTGCGCATACTAGTGTGGAAAGTAGTATAGTTATCCAAAACGGCTGGTGGTTCGGATTGTAGGTTGAGTTTTACGGCTACTTATTTAATCCTCATGGGAACATTAAGGCTTTTACTCTGATGACACTGATGTTATCAAGTGCCTAATAAGGTGGTCCACCATTGCCTTGAGTTAATGACTCAGTGATGGCGATCGACTTAGATACTTATTCACGCCATTTCCCTGAATTTTACTTCCTTTACAACGTACCTGGTAGTTAAGAGTATTACACTCCACCCCCACAAAAAGATTAATTAAAAATACAAGTTTTTAAGATTACCTGAATTAAAACAGATAAAGGTCTTTCTCTCCCTATGAGAGAGAGAGGTAGGGAGAGAAAGAGAGACGTGAGTAGCATACCTCAAACGTGTAAACTCGGATAAATATTAAACTGTATTTAAGTTCGGTAAATTCCAAAGATGTGACAACAGGAGTTTTAAAAATATTCCGGCGTATCAAACATCTTCTGCTTGGAAAATGTTTCGAAATGTTTTTATATTCTTAAAAGTGGCCCAAACATTTTTATTAAAATACCACATGTTTAAGAAATTTACAAGAAAATACAACTTGAAGGTTGAAACTGAATGTCTCTGAATTCCAGTTCATTAAAAGGAACTTTATATATTTTATATAACTGATAAATGTTAGAAAATAGGCAAAGCGGTATACCTTGTTGAATCAGCCATTTCCGAAAATACATTGTTATATCAATTTTCTGAAACTGTATTGCTATTGCGATGTTATAGAAGTACGGAATTTCAAGACAAGCATAAAGTCATCTGGTTTAAACATCTGACTGTCGATTCTTTTTTTTATAATTTTTTTATTGATCGATCAGCAGTACAATGCTTTACAGATCAGAGTGAAAAGAAGGTAACAAAACAATATATTAAAGAACAATAACACTCAGGGATAGGCTAACAGGCCGCCCCCTAACTACATTAATTTAGAACTCTGAGAAATTATGTCAATATTGAAGATGTAAGACTGACTGTCGATTCTGTTTTCGTATAGTATTTAATGAGTATTCCTGAAAAGGGTTATGAGGCAGATGTAAAAAATAAACTTTTGTGAAAGTAGTGTTTTAGAAGCTATATGTAAATAAACAGTTGGTACGGAACGTAACCTGAAACGCATTCTTTTAAAATAAAACGTGATTGTTTAGTTAAAAGCCAACACATTTAAAGAAACAAAACACAACTAAGTCTAAGAATAGGCGTAATCATATTTTCACATGAGTATTATCGAAGCTGACAGGATATTTAGCATTTTCTAATAACACAGCAAGTTGCTGACGCATGTTTGAGCAGAGTATTGATTCACTTTGCCCACTGCAGCCACAGCCTTATTTTCTTGTTGCCACTCCACTTGTTCGACTAGACACTGGCGCCGAGATTCCTCCTAATTCTTACAGTCTCTCTTCCTTCCTTCCGAACCCTACGCAGCAAAATAATCGGAACAGCTTAATAGAAATCTAAATTTTATTAATAAACGACGTCTGTTTCAGGGCACTTCAAGAACGAACATTTTCTGTGGAGAGGAAAATTGTTTCTAAACCATGGAAATCGGTTTTCCAGTAGAATTGTCTCTCTAAGTTGTTTGTACAATACTGGAAGACTTTACAGAATGATGCCAAACATTAAATACTGCTTGGATATATAGAGTCAGGCAGAAAAATTCAATGCCATAGCCGGGATTTGAACCACGGATCTCCCAGTCTCCATCCGGTTGCTCTCAACTACTGAACTACTAATATGGAGACCGGGAGATCCGTGGTTCAAATCCCGGCTATGGCATTGGATTTTTCAGTCTGACCCTACCTAACCAAACCATTGACTACACACGGCTAGTGTGGAACATCGATTAAATTCCATTACATATTGCTACTTGAATTTTTCTTTATGACTTGAATGTAAACATTGTTTAATAGTATTCTCTCGATGTATGTACACTTAAAATTCTATGACTGAGCCTGTTAAGTGTGAATACTTACTGGTTACTCGTAATTACTGAAAAAGTCACTAGATAAGACTGTTGCTATCATTCCCATTAGTACAGCTATCCCACTTCCTTCACTTTATCCAGTACTACGCTATTTACCTTCAATTCCTAATATTACCTTATCTCTGTTTCTTATCTTATATACAATTATTTTGTCTTACAAATTCTGCAGCGCTCTAGTCCCGAACTTCAATCAGCTTAAGTTAAAATCGAGCACACTATACCTATTTCAGGCATACTTTTCTGCTTGCTTCTTCTTACGAAACTCCAAATGAAATTTTAAGTCAATATCCATTTATTTAAAACAATAAATTTCCACTTGAATTTATAGTAAATAATGTTCAACTTATTTTTGTAACAGTTTTTGCCTATGGACGGCTTTTATATTAGGAATATATTAACTAGCTATCGGGAAAAAATGTAAGCTCGTGTATTTTTCCTTGGGTTTCATACATTATAGAATAGTACCTTTTGTACTATTATCTATTAGTACAATGCATTTTGCCAACCGAATCGAAAATACCACAACAGTACGCCGCAACATGAATTAATACAAATGTTTTTCAATTAATATTCTAGGCACAAGCCTAATAACAATGTTACAGTTCCAAATACCATAAAACGCCGTATAATATTCAAGCATTATAACAATAAGCATGCACGATTATCTAAGCCCTCTAGTCTACTTTTGTCCCCCCATGTTATGTTCAATACGTCTTACATAATGAAGAGCTATAGATAACACTCAGTGAAATGCTAAACGCTGTATCTCCAAAGAATAATTTTGGTATTACATTTTCTAGCAGTCTCACGGGCACACTGTTCATACTGCGAAGGGGTCTTGCCTCTCGTGTGCCTTAAATCCGACTTATGGCAAACCAGGACAAGTCAAAATCAAAATGGACTTATTCCACTACTGATTTGTTTGCACTGTATGACTGATAAAGGATGGATCCATTTTTAAAATTGTTCTATACCGTTACAAGGATCCGGATCGTGATGTTTGCCGTGATGACATTGCCTACCAATTGTACCACCATGAGATTACTATCAAACTGCCTGTTATTCACCTTTCTTCTTCCCTACTTCATGGCTTAGTCTACTTACTTGTTCGGTTTTCGCAGTGTCTCCTTGGGCTTTCTTATATTTTTTTCCATTTGGGGCGTACTGGAAGGCTATTTTTAGCTTGTATCCTCCAATCCTCTTTAATACGTTTTAACTGTATCCAATTATTATAATAGAAATAATATTCTTGTTGTTGCTCAATTTACTATATTTGATCTGAAGATAAAACAGGTAAAATAAGTGGAAATACAGGTAAAATAAGTGGAATTTCTACACTTTATCCTACTCATTCTTGAGGTAACAACTACTTCTGATTCTTTTCTTATCTGCCCCTTTCTAACTCTGCCTTCTCTTTTAAATCGTTTCATTTTTTTCGAAACATATTTCATTTTACAAATTTGTTTGTCCTGTGTAGGAAGTTTTCCAATGCGTAAAGTAACGCAAGGATCGTCATAGAATTGTAAAATGTTATCCCTGTTGCGGTCCTGTTTTGTTCTTTTAGGAGTTATGAACAGGTTGTTTGAAATCTCATTAATTCTCATTCTCTGTCTTTGTCTTTTTTATTATTTCACTTCCTGAGGAGATTTGTTCCGATATCAATATCTTATCAACTACTATGGATTTCTCCCCCCAGTTTGCAATTTTTTTTGGTCTTCTCTTTGTATATTTCGATATAACTTTTGGATATCTGATTTAGGTGATAATTATACTGAGCGTTGTAAAGCATTTTATGTTGCTTGCATTATTCTACTGCCAGCTTGAATAGGGGCTCTCATATACAATGAGATATGCACCTTTTGTGGTGACTTACCAACTCTATAAGTACTTTCAAGTCCCAGGCTTTTATAGTTACCATTTTTAAGTTACTTACTTGGAATTTAATTATTTTTCCACAAGAATGAGAACCCCTAGTGGTTTACAAAGATACGAGCACGTTGGCCCTAGTAGCTTAATGGTTAAGAGCGAACCGACAGAAACTGAGAGTTCCTTGGTTCAAATCTCGGCCATGGCATTGAATTTTTTAGTCAAACTATCTATTCAGAGATTAGCCGGTGTTTACCTGTATTTCGACAATATTGATATTCTAGGTTTGTCTTTTATTCCGACTTTAAAAATATTTTTCGTATCAAGTTTTCAAGACATATTCAGTTACCGTTTACTGTACCAAGAAATATGCTTCTTTTTTAAACTGCCTTTCGGATAAACATCGGAATTTTTTCTTTTTATTTTACCAACTAATTGTATTACTCGAAGCAATTATTATATTTCTACAATAGTTACTTCTTTTGTTTAACTTCTGTTGGAAGGTTAGTATGTGTGTGTGTGCGTGCGTGTGTGTGTGTGTGTGTGTGTGTGTGTGTGTGTGTGTGTGTGTGTGTGTGTGTGTGTGTGTGTGTGTGTGTGTGTGTGTGTGTGTGTGTGTGTGTGTGTGTGTGTGTGTGTGTGTGTGTGTGTGTGTGTGTGTGTGTGTAATTTTACGTCCTCCAACGTTAAGTCCTATCGGACGATGAATGAAATGGGTGAAATGATGCTCAAATGTGTCTAGGGTCCATGGAACTTAGAGCTACCCAACATTCGTCTGTAAGGATAAGGGAATACCCCGAAAGAACCTTATCCAGGTAACTCACCCTGACCGAGATTCGAACTCGGGACCTCTTAAACTTCTGTTGGAAGTCAAACGCTACATCCAAAAGTACATACTGAGTTGGAGTCCATTTCAAACATATTTTCTGCACCCATTCTCAGAAATTTAACAAGACGCGTGCATGTATACATACAAAACTGCAGGTAAACTGGAGTCAATGGAAATTTTTTAACGACAAGCGATATCACAGCTACAGCAAGTCATAAGCGATATAAACCGTGGCCTTGTGGATTAGCTGCAGTAAAAGGTTATAACGTAATAAATTTAAATCAAACTGTACAGTCACTGTACATTTATGGTGTTTAGGCATGCGACAGTAACGACTATGCAATAGAAGTGAACGTTGGTGTACGATACTCTTAAAACAAACCATAAATGTAGCTCAAATTTACAGGCTTATGATGTTTCTCCAATAATCCTTACAATGCATAATTTCACTTTTCGCCTCATAAAGCAATTTATATTTTGCAATTCAAAAATGGAAAAATGTGATAGTAACGGTTTTGACCAGGTTTGTTAAAAGAAACGACCAATTTTTCGAAACCACTACCATGAGAAACAGTACCTACAGTTTCGATCACATTGCAACCACAGCTATGCGACCTGCTAAATACGTTGCTTATTTCTAATTAGTGTTAACGTCATAGAAAATATTGTATTGCTAGT
The DNA here is from genome assembly GCA_030765055.1 of Mantis religiosa. NCBI lineage: Eukaryota > Metazoa > Arthropoda > Insecta > Mantodea > Mantidae > Mantis > Mantis religiosa. The sequence goes on from CM060951.1 coordinate 79,557,916, forward strand.
TTTCAAAACATCAGAAACTTAACTTGCACAGAGAAAAGTAAGAGCGAGCAAGAGAAGAGTGAGATTATTGAAAAATGCAAAGAGATGAGGGAGGTGGAGATGAATAAGCATTCAGAAAGAAGAAGAGAGGAAGACAAGCTTTGCGAGTGAAGCTACGAGCTCTGCTAATTCTAAATAAAGTACGTCATGGTGCATTTTAAAGAGTACTTAATATACATTGTGATGCTTGGATAATGAAAATAATAATAATAATAATAATAATAATAATAATAATAATAATAATAATAATAATAATAATAATAATAATAATAATAATAATAATAATAATAATAATAATAATAATAATAATAATAATAATAATAATAATAATAATAATAATAATAATAATAATAATAATAATAATAATAATAATAATTACTGTTATTAATATTATTAGTTATATATATATATATATATTTTTTTGTAATTTTACGTTCTCCAACACTAAGTCATATCGGACTATGAATGAAATGGATGAAATGATGCTCAAATGTGTCTAGGCTCCATGGAGCTTGGAGCTACCCGACATTCGTCGTTTAAGGACAAGGGAAAACCCCGGAAAAACCTTATCCAGTTAACTTACCCTGACCGAGATTCGAACTCGGGACCTCTTGAACGTGAGGTAGACACGCTTCCATCTACGATACCAAGGCGGGCATTTTTTAGTCGCGTAGATGGCAGCGTGTCTGCCTCACTCCGCGGTAACGGAGCTGATAAAGATGGTATTGCTATCTTTAAGGAATGAATAACACTTATCTCGTTCAAAGATGGAATTTAAATTTCTCATAAACAATTTTAAATTCTTTGAAACAATAACAAATAATATTAATGTAGTCTTTTTACAACCAGCGGTAGATTCCACAGTGACTATATCTTTCCTTTACTTCCGCACACACTACTTATACATCTTTAATGCATACACAAAATTAATTCGTCTATACACTCGGATAGACAACTATAAGTCTTACCCATAGAACTTTCAGAAACAGATGAACAAAATCTTTTAAAATATTCAACAACTCACCATGATCCGTTGCCATGGTAACACCATTACCCACTTTACATCACTTCTTTATTTTATTATAAATACTAGTATCTTTGGCTATTCCTAACAACATGAAGTATAAAAATATTTGCTACAGGGTTACACTTTAAACTTCTTTGGAAAGTTTATTCTCCAGTAATGTACATTCAACAAAAAATTTGTAAATGCTTTTTTTTTTTTTTTAGTTGTTGCTCGACCTTTTCTATGAAAGTATCTGCACAATAAACGGCTTCTGCCATATCTAAAAGTAAGTCTCAAGGGAAACTACGCGAACGCAGCCAAAAGCTATTTATGTACATCCCTTTTACTGTTCAGTCATGAAGTATAATTATAAACACAAGCAGTACTATTGCTATTACTCCATGGCCCAGCATAAGATTCATTTACATATTCTTCACATAACAAGAAATGGCAAAACAGAAGTATTCTCCAAGGATGGTTTGAGTATACGTTTCATAAATGCCATTTATTTTTAAAGTTTATAACGTTGTTCTGGGTATAGGATACCAAAAGGAGAAAGCATAAAGACTTTTAAATTATTTGCAAAATATGAACGTCGTTTGTTGCCAGTGCTCTATGCATTCAGCCGTGTGAGTTAAATTTCTGTATACGTGGATAATAAAATGTTTAAATTTAAATAATGTTTACTATCACACAAACCTTAGATTTTAGAGCCCTTTGGTTTCCCAATGGACAGTGCTCATAAAGGATTTTATATTACATTATTTATCCCATGTACCACAATGTATGCTTTAATTTATCTTACAAATTGTTTCATTCACAAACAACTCTTTAGTATTTGGTGTTCTTGCCCAGTTTGTATGTAATCGACATAATAAACATACATTTTGAGATGTTCTTTGATTGTGAAGAACTTTAAAATGTTTGAACTTTCTAAATTTGATAATGTTGGACATTTCACATTAAAGACGCTTTTCATGGAAAGTTAGGTACACAAATCAAAGAAAATTAATTCATTATTAAATTATTAATTATTATGTACTTTATATTTTAAGATTTAGAAGCAAAATCTATTTTTATTGCAGCTTGACGAAAGGAAAGAAACTTGCTGCAAAAATATAGTAATATCTTAGTTTAATGCTGATACAAAATAGTGATAAATTGCTGTACATTATGACAGTGATCGCTTGGCAATATAGTTTATATATTTTATACATTAATAATTTTTGACTGAAGTATTTATATACGAAGTTATAAAAAGCAAAAGAAAATAAAAACAGACGGGGGAAAAGCACAGAATGTCCAGTTGGTTTCGTGTTAAACCTATCATTTTCCATTAATATTCTCAGATTTCCAATTTTCATATACCAGGTGAGTCAACTACCCCTATTTATTCTTATCTATGCAACCCGCAGTTTAAAGTCCAATGTGAAAACATTAACTGTTTTAGTATAAAAGCCATTAATGCAGCTCTACTCTTCTTTTCGGTAATATACACACCCAGCATTAATACTTGCAGCTCTGAACGAGGACCAAGAAGCTGGGAAAAGTTTAAGTGGACGACAATTGTTCATGCATATTATTCTGGCAAGGACATACAGGAATGCTTTCCCAACGAGCGACATATATAGATTATGTGGCATATGGTAATACAAGGACAAGGTTCGAAACACCGTCACACTGGTTTTTCCCCCTTTCCTTTCTCCTAGTCTTTATTGTCTGTATTTTAGTTACTTTGTTGTCATTGGTTTTCTTGTGAGCCGATCACATGAGAATGGCAATCCGATCATGCTTTGTTTTGTGATAATTTATAATTTATACCTTATCTGGTGCTCTAAGCCATGTTACGTAGTTAGCCTTCATTTTTAAGAACATGTCAACGGCATTAAATCTAATAATTAGTTTCATGATTAAATATTCTGTTTTACTTCTACTGACAAAGAAGTTGTGAACGTATTAATCGGTTAAACATCAAAATAAATTGTCAAAGTGGATTTCATCAACGCAGTAAATGTTCAAAATGATGACCCTCGAGACGACCGAATACCTAGATAATAAAGCGTTCATTGACAGAGGCGCAAATAGCTAAAGCCACTTTGAATTCGTTAAGTGTTTAATACTTAGTTGAATGGGCCAAGAACAATACCGACCATAATAAAATATCTACTACGAACTATAAAGGTATATCTATCTGCCAGTGGAAAACATAAGAGATTTTTTATTTTATAGACACTTATCATGTTATAAAAACGTTAATTATATCATAATATCAAATTATAGGCCGCAAGAGCTAAAACAAAAGCTAATAAAATTTCTAAGCTAAACACGAAGGATTTGAACTCGACTTAAAGTGTCAGAGTGGTAAGGCAACCTTAATACCATTGAGTCAACGCTCCGTTGCGAGTTGAGATTTCTATACGAATATGTAACCGCAGACCTCATACTCCCAGCTCGGATCTTTACACGCCTTTTACAGCTTCACATAGTTTTAATCTCATTTTGGTAGTTTTAACGCAAATAAAAAATACTGCATCCGCCATTACAATTACTGAATGAGCTAAAACCGGTGTAATTTGCGACAGAAGCGAAAACAATCTACCTAATTCTTAGCACTTTTTGACATGGCTGTACAACGAAAACACGTGTTGGCTGAAGATTTAAATCCAATTGGTCCCACTGTTTAGATCTGCCATTTTGTGTTCCACAGTTATTGTCAAATGAAGCATGTTTCAAGTTGTTTCTTCAGGGGCGTGTTTATAGGGGTGTGTGCACGTACGCTAATGAACAAAAGTTTGCAAACTCGCCTAAAATTGCTAATGGAGCTCTGTGTCTGGGTATGATGTTTTTTTTGGAATCGACATACATAGTGATAGTTTTCTGTCCCATACAACACTTATGCACTGAGTTATTTACACTTTCTCTATAAACTCTGCAAATCATCCATTAGAATGCATTCAAGAAAGGTATGTCACATATGTCGTTTAGTACATTGCATAATTTCAAAAATAAATAGGGACAGGTGACTCAACTAGTATGTACATAGTAATGTGAACCGGACCTTCCCTTTTGAAGATAATCCTGTTGGTGTTCACAGACCTTCACAAGTAATTAAATAATATGAAAGCGCAAGCTAATATTATTAAATTTATTTTGAGAAACTGAAAAAGATCACATTTCTTTCATACAAATACTTCTAGTATGAACTGAAATGTCGATTCTGTTCGCCGCACAGTAACAGACCACTTGTACTGTCTATCTCTTTGCCCCATCCCTTCAGAGTACCTTCAGGGTGAAAGGGAGAATACAGTTTAATTGCTACTCGGTGGTGCCAAATTGCTCAAATGTATAACTGCATATTTGCATTCTGTTATTGCACGACTCATATTGGACACCCTTCATATGTCCTCATATTCTTTGACGCCATGCAATAAATTTATATTTATGAAACAGTTCTGTCAGCTTGACAGACGACAACTGGTTTCCTGTAGACCAGGTGTGTAAAACACATCAAGTATTCTGATGGACCATGTACTTCGTGCGGAGCTACATGTTTTTGCGAGTCTTCATAGCTTGGTCTGAATACCAATAAGCTGCTCAACTAAGCTTTATATGCCGTCATTTGTTTCACAAATTAGGAGGAAATGATCGTTGCCTGGATACCGATACGGTTCAGGAGAGCTTGCTGATGCTTTCTGTAGCCGAATTAATGAGACGGCATATCTGTTCTTATACTTCAATACCACTAATAAGAATACCTTAGCTGGGCTTCATGCCACTAATTTGCCGTATAAAAAGGCAGCGAGGTTTCCCATGTTCTAAATGTTTACAGCGAAGCTATTTGGTGTTATCAATTCTTTGCTAAACGAATAATATATATTTTTTTATATATTATATCTACTTACGTCTATATATCTATATATGTCGTGAAAAATACAATAAAATGTCCGTATCGCACTATTTAATAATCATCTAAAATCCACAAAAAAAGGAGATTTCTGCCGATTTTGAAGACATAATACTGTATGCCTTATATTGCCCGGCGAAATATAAAATCTCAAAAACTGAGCTACATTAATCACTTTTCTTATACATTTCAGAGTTAAATTTTCATATACAAATACATATTACATTTCTAGATACTATAGAGGATAGAATAATTCCTGAGGGAAATTGTATTTTGCTATCCCATTCTCCTTATAACATTTTATCAATGAAAATTAAATAAACATATCTACATATATCTCTGCAAATATTTTACATTAAATAAAAGCCATTTTCCAGTTTAAATTGTATACCTACTCTGTGATGTCATATTGGCAATATTTTGCTTTTCATGACTTCATTCCGACTGTATAATTCATTCAAAACGTACTTCAATATGTCTCTTCTCAGTTGGTAGAGCACTTGCCTGTCGTGCTAGGCCTCCCGGTTTCGATTCGCGGCCGTGGGGGTGGGGATTTTTCACCGACCAAGAGTGAGTGAGTGTGTGGTGTTTTAGGGCCCGTCGACAAGGTCATTTGGGCCCGTCACCGACCAAGATATTTCTTCATCTTCCCCAGTCTCGAAGTATCAAGGAGAGTGCGAATGTGTGCATGAAATAATGATTAAAACCCAACGAATACGAGTTCGATATGTTCCATATGTTCCAAAGCAGAACGGTCGCCGATATGACCATTGGAGTTATAGGCGAATGGAACAAAATGAAACAACAAAAAATGTCTCTTTTTAAAACACTTATCACTGAAGAACACTGATACCTCTATAAGAAGCTATGGAGAAGATATACATTTCTGTTCCGAAGGTCGTAACCTTGTTGAGATATTTATGTTATATAAATAAGCAAATGCGAATTACAAATTAAAAATGACACTTTTCGTCTTGGCGTAAGAGAAAGAGGGAACTGCTAGCACATTTGGCTTATAACAATTGTTTTCCAGTTCTGAATGCCCATTTCAGTATTAAACACTTGAGAAAACAAGAGTATTTCACAAAGTTAACAAAATGTATAGAAAAAAATGTTGTTATACGAATCATTTGCGAAACTTATTAATAATTTGTTCTAGACGTTTTCGGGCTTCGAGCCAGGTAAGCAGATGTTGAGACATCGACGTTTCGGGAGCGTACATCTCTCCCATCTTCAGGATATTCAACATCTGCTTACCTGGCTCGAAGCCCGAGAACGTCTAGAACATATACGCCGCCAGGAAAGATTCAGCTCATATTTTATTAATAATTATGTTTCATTCTATATTTCTTTTAATTTAGCTTATTCATTGCCTTTTAAATGTTTGGGTAGACAGATAGTACATAAATGTTAGATATTTTAATACATACATTCACTGAAAAAAAAATGGATTTTGTCACAAAGATCACCTTAGAGTTGTATACTGTATCATACACACATAGACCGCATTGCAAATAAAACAACTAAAGTACTATTTATTTTACGCATTTGAAGAAAAAATATAGATAGAATATAATTAATTAAGGTTATTATAGTATATCTATAGCCATCTCAACTGTGGCGCCTTATTGGGGTCAATGGTACCAATGTAACAAAATTACTCATTTTAGGAAAGAGGGCTGTGATGTGGAGCTCCGTCTACTGCACATTATAAACCACTATATATTGAATTGGGATACTTACACTTCCTTATATTTATGTTTTGAACTGTCTGTCCTATGTGAAGTACTGCATGAATTCACGAATTGTAATGTTATCACAACTACGCTACAAGGACTTTAAATAATTTATACTTACGATATGTAAGTTTACAGACAGAATACAGCTTTGAAAATATACCATTGCACTTATTTAATAGTTTGCCTGATAACCTTAAAACCATTTCAATTAGCTGCTTCAAAAGAAAGAGTTTTAAAATATAACGTGCTTAATAAGGCCCAGGAGTTTTATTTTATTTTATGGATTTAAATCCTTGTGTGTTTATTATTGACATTGCTATACATGTACGTACATGTCCTTGGCGATAAATAAAATTAATCTATCCGTGGGTCCGTCTATCTATCCACATGTTAGTTTTATTGGGTTTCTGCTTTGCTGCAGAGTTTGGGGATAGCAGAAAGCGTGTACCAAACCGTTATTCTCTATATTTTTAGGAAAAATCACGAATATTTTATTGGAAATAAATTTTTAACCTTAAATCGTCACGGGGGCAAGACTAGAATTTGCTAGCAAGCTACCCCGCACGGTATTAGCGCATGCAATAAACATTACCTTCAGTGGTTCGGAATCGATACCCTCTCATGTGTTTCGCCTATCAATATTGACGATATGAAAGTAAACAATGGTGCGGATTAACGTATCAGAATGGAGTGTAACAAATAAACCTAAGTGCTTAACATCCCCACTCCATTTTATCCTTTAGCTTACGAAAATATACGAAACATCTTTTAGCATGTACCGTCTTACCTGCTGCATGTCTTCTGCAGATAACTACAGGCCTGTTCATAATCGGTGTATTCAATAGCATTCCCCTGCTTTTCCATCTTTTTTGTGTTTCTACCTGGCACCGTGAAAATACGCGTATACCAATGTAAACATTTTATCTGAATGTGTAAACAAACGAAAAGCAGCTATGCATGTCAATGGACATTAATACAAAAAGGGCATTTATTTTGAATTACATTCCTCGTGTATAAAATATAGTATGTGGCTCTAGGCAATTTATTTATTTAATAATTTAACATGCCAACCCTGAATCCAGCTTTAGTAACTTAGGTTACTTTTATCTTCTAATATGCTATCCTATTTCATCTGCAACTGTTAATCACATATAGGTTGCACTTTATATGTGCCTGCTTGGCATTTAAATTATAACCTGTCAATATTGTGACTTCGTGGCTTCGTAGAATTAAAAGTCCGAGTTGCAGATACTCCAAATGTTCTTTATTTCCGTAGAAATACACTGTTCAATTCTCACGTAACAACATTACGTCACATCACACAGTCTACCAAGGTCGATTACAATAACAAACAACGTTCTGATTACATCAGCTCTCGCTACAACACTCTACAGTTGTTTACTGCTGCGAATCACTCTTGTTTTACAACTATTCGCTGGCGTGTCACAATCTCTTATATACCTCATTCATAAATTCGAGAGATTTCTGGAACAAACCAGAAGTTCTGCACAATCACCAGATGTGTCTGGAATAACAAGACATCGAATAACGAAATCCAGAAGCGTAACTTAATCTGCGCCGGCAAGTCCTTTATCTGCGCTATCTTTATTTGCCAGCTCTTTGTGTAAACTAGACGCGCTATCGTAGATAACGGCTTCGCGACAATATTTATGATGGGTCACAGTATATTTTATATTCATCATCAAGCAATTAATAATAATCAGAACCTCCGTTGATTATTTTATTGAAATAGAAAACACATGACTTTCAGAAGTTACCCAGAAATTCTGAGTCACATTGTCCTGAAGTGCTCAAAAATCGAGTTAAAGAGTTATATTCTTCTGTTTATAATTTCTAGTTTATGCTGCAACATTTCAATAGCTGTGATATTTTTGATAACTCAGAAATGCTAAAAGAAGGAGAGTTTATATTTTTATGGATAGCTCTAAGCTACCCCTGGACTCATTTGAGCATCATTTCACCATTTCATTCACCGCTCGATATGACTAAACGTTGGAAGACGTAACATTAAACAAAACAAACAAAAAAAAAAAAAACAAAAAAAAATTAAAACGTCTGTTTTTTCAATACTTTCCTTTAAGAACTTGTAGTGTTTAAATTTTGCCATGTAATACGAATGTCAACCAATTTTTCTGAAAATTTTAGCGATGTTCCAGAACTATTTAACATGAAAGTTGTATACAACTACATAATAATGGAAAATTTGAGAAATAGCATGTCTTCAATATTTCATTAAGTTTCTAGAACTGAACTGAACATTTCCCAAAATTCCCAAATTAGAATTTTTATTATAACATTTCATGCTACAGTATGCGGTCCCTTATAGGACGAGCATTGAAAAATGACAAAATTAAAAGCTAATGCGACATCTATCAACTTGATTTCGAAGGATAGGAAGACCACCAGATAGTTTCATATTCGAAAGATGAAAGATGATACGATACTTGTTTCCAGCCACCTGCTTTAACTGGTGGTTTTCAGTTCTTTTCTAGCATATTTATAGACCTAGGCGGAAAAAATGTTTTTCTCTCTACCACGTACGTAGCAAGTAGAGAGGGCACTGCTTTCAACTCAAAATGCGATATACAGATTTCACAAACACACGTTTTAAGTCTCCCCGAAAAAAAGACATTACTTCTCTACCACGAGGATGTATATATAGTAGGTGAGCCAGGCTCAACATCACTCAACTTAGCATTAATAATTAATCAAATAGCTAACTAAATAAAATAAGTAGACAGAGAAAGCATTACAGTGCAACAAAAATTCGTTATCGGTATTTTATCGGGAATATGTAAGTATATTGAGACCCATTAGCTAAATAAATGTTTAGATAAATAATTTTAGAAATGTGTATGTATACGTGTGTTAACTGCACAACTCTAAATCATACTGCACATTACATACCAAACAAGTTCAGCGTCTTCCGAGGATGAAAATAAATAAACAAAAGAAAAAATATCGAGAAAATCCCCCAATACACAGTATACTTTACACATGGGAAGAGAAGCTAACGATTTTGAATAAAATGTACTTAAGATATTTTCGTGATATAAAATGTGTATCTTAATTATCTCAGAATAGTCTAACATTCCTTCTGGAATATTTTCGCAGAACACCATTAAATACACCATTTTTGTGTTAAATTAACCATGCCTGAGTTATTTTTTAAGATTGGTATGAATTTTCAAATACTTCATGCATCTCTCAAACGGAAGTCGTTATTCGTGTATCCTGGAGGTAATGCAAAGAGAAGAAATTTCAAAGAACTGCTTAGTGACTAGCTCTTAAAAGAATTGAACTTAAAACGGAATGTCATAGCTAGACGAATAAAGAAGGCTTCCCATTCACCTAGAAGCAGTGATAAATCCAATGGAATGATGGAAATTAATCATTTCTTTACACTAGCCATATATAGGCTAAGGTTTTTGATAGTCAACATGAAACATTCAATGCCATGGCCGGGATTTGAACCACGGATGTCCTGGTTTCCGTCCAGTCGCTCTAACCCATTGAGCTACCATGACCAGTTTGCCGTCATGACATTAAATTCTCCATTTGACTCGTATATTTCTCCGGTAAACCACTAGGGGCTCTCGCATTCGAGATACACAGTTTGTGGCGACTTACTATGTAAGTACTTGAGTCCCAGGCTTCATCATTTAACTCTTTATTATTTTAGTTAATTGATGGAAATGAATAATTTCTTCACAGTAGCCGTATATAGGCTAAGGTTTTTGCTAAATAGAGTCAACATGTAAAATTCCTTGCCGCGACCGGGATTTGAACCAGGGATCTCCTGGTTCTCGTCCAATCGCTCTTATCCATTGAGCTACCATGGCCAGTTTGCCGTCATGACATTAAATTCTCCATTTGACTCGTATATTTCCCCGGTAAACCACTAGGGGTTCTCGTATTCGAGATACACCGTTTGTGGCGACTTGCCATCCTAAGTCCATGTTTCAAATCCCGGCCGTGGCATTGAATTTTTCATGTTGATTCTATCAAAATCCAGTGCATTCTGAGCATTTTTTGTGAACTCATAAGATTCAGATTTCGTAGTTTATGCACTTCTGTGATTTAGGGCAGTGCTTCAATGTAATCCATGTACAGTTTTAAAGTATTAATTTATAAATCCTTCATTACCTTCTTAGTGGTATAGGAAAGTATTTACGGTTATTACTTTTATACATGGTACATCGTTCTGTTTAGAAAACATTAAAAAACCAGAAAAGAGCTTCTTCAAAATGTAGAGTTTCGGAAAGGAAGTTTAAGTGCGAAATATCTGTAAATCATCTTTTTCCTTAGACTGCTTATTGCTTTCTCTAAAAGATAAATGTACTCCAGGTTTTACTCTATGTGCTGTAGACCCCCTTTTATCATATACCTCCTTGTGAAGTAATTACAGCATCAGAACACGTAAGTTATAAATGAGTTGATTTTATCATCTCAATGGTTATTGTTATTCAGAACGTCAATTTATATTTTACGCTTCAGAATTTATCTTCAGAAGTTTCGCTTCTAAGAGTAGCAAGCAACTTAATAACTTTTTTCTCTTATTGTTATCTTGTTAAGACTTTTTATTAAAGTTTTATCAGTTAACAAAAGCTGCCCCACTCCTAACAAAATAAAGATCCATGTAGCTAAGGGATTATATTCCGTAATCAGTTTTCTCAAGCGTAGGGTTGTCCAACCTAAGAGATATTCACGGTGTGAATGCTTATAAGCCTCACAATCAAAATATCCACAAAGGATGCCAACTTTTTTACCCGATAAATATCAACGCACATTTATAAAATAACTGGAAGAGAAAATTTCGAATTAAGGTTTCAAGCAAATAAATGTATAAATACGAGTATGACTTTACGTAGTGATGACATAGCAATAATGGAACACAACGGAAGATCATTTATACACCAATAAGGTGACAAAGTTACACTGGGAAATTAAAGATAACGAAATGAAATCATGGCTCAATACGGTCAATGGTGCAACATTTCATTCCGGAGGTGTTCTTTCACATGCCGGTAAATATACTCATATAGGGATGTCTCTTTTGAGCACAGTTAAAATCCATCGGTATGTCAGGGTTTGAACCCACGTCCTTGAGATAAATAAGCAAGCATCAGATTTAAGATTTAAAATTTCACCTTTGAGTTATTTTAAGATAGCGTCTTGTTTTGAGAATATGAAACATTGCAATATACATAAACTGGTTCAAACGTTTGTTATGTTGGTTCAAAAGTTTGTTATTATGTTTCGAATTTCCTTTGTTATGGTTTAGAGTTCATAATATATTTATCTAAGCGCGGAGATCTAGTTTGAAGGTCATTTTCTAAAGCTACAAATCAGTTTATTTACAACGGAACGAAACACTATCTCCGTCATTCTAAAGGGAACAAAGTGTGCTTTTTTGATCAGTAGGTAAATAAAACGTGTAAAATGTTAACTAAAATAGCTATTTCACATGGAACAGTGTATAAAAACGAATACCATCAATATTTTATCATTAACATTTAGGTGTATTTCCGAATGAATACGCAAATGCTTTTCCTAGTGGACACCTTGCTGGAGTATACCTAAGTGGAGCTTAGGTAAGATGCAAAACGCGTTAAGCGTGAGCAATTATTTATCAGTGCTTCATTGTCCCTTCATTGTCAATACTTGATTTAAATTTCTTTTATTTGTATAACGTTTCTTTTCGACTTGCTAGGTCAGTAAACACTCACAAGCAATGGATTATTTGTGTTTTGGAGATCTAAAGAAATGTTTATTACACTTTTGGAAGTATGTAACAAAAATGATAATTTTTCAACATTACCTGAGTGATAAAACCAAGTGTCTGAAACCGGTGAATGGAAAAGCATAGGTCCACTTACCTGAAAATAAAGAAATTGTTATTATTTTCAGATACATAGATTCTATTAACAAAGAAAAACACTTTGAAAAATATATCCTCCGACAGTTTCTGCATTAAAAATGTACGTTTATTTTGCAAATTTATAACAGGAATTTATCATAATTGCATTTGCGTACGGGAAGAGCCATAAACAAGATGCATTACTGGTAGCATCTGCTCAATCTGTTAAACAGCAGTCATTATTCCAGCAAACTCTTTAGATAGACAGTACATTACACTAGCGGCTGTTAACCCAAATTACTCGCAAAACTTTCCTTTTACTAAATGAAGAGTAATTCCACAAATCATTTTCATTACAAACGATAATAAATGAAAACGACTTTGGCTATTAAACAAATCGGATATCCACGCGCACACTTTTTAATTGCATTGTATGTCTTCTGGTGGAAATATGGAAACGAAAATTGGATGGATTCCAGCAACACTAAATTCAACGCAGATAATTGATAGTTTGGCTAGAAAGGCAGCATAAATTGTGGCTGGCTATGCTGTACCAACACGTCAAAATAACACCAGAGAGAATTTTTATGAATCGTCGCATTGCTGCAAATGTCGAGTGTTACATTGTCACATGTAAGAAAAAAGTTTTGGTAACAAACTTGTTAGAAAGCTAAGTTTGCACCGAAACTAACAAGTCTGAAGTTGAATCTAACAATCAAAGTGTAACAATCAAAGGCCTTTGCTCAACATAATTATCTATTTTCTAAAGCTGTGCTATAAACGATTCAAATGAAAGCTTTATCAGTTATCTACAGAAAGTATAGCTACATTGCATTACACCAAAATACAAAACCCAGATTTCCTTTAATATGCGCCAGGGAACACTCTGAATTAAAAAGAAAAAAGTGTTAGAAAAATATCTGTTTCTTGTAAAGAATTGTCAAAGTATTTAAAGTGAGGTATATTTCGTATAAATATGAGTAGCTGGCAAGCTTAATTTATAACAGTACTAACTCAAGACTGGTCGATTTTCATCTTTCCTTCAAAAACGTTTTTCAACTCGTGTCCGAGCCATCTTCAGTGAAGTACAGCTACTCTGTAGAAGAGTTTTTGTTTTTCAAGTTTCCTTCAAGTTTTTGAAGGAAAGGTGAACATCGACCAGTCTGAGTGAGTACTCTTATAAATTAAGCTTGCCAGCTACTCATATTTATAACAACACAACTGAAAAACAAAGTCGGTTGAGCACCAAGCTTGCTATTTATTTATCACTTCCAAAGATGCGACATGAAGAAAGTAGCACATACCCTCTAACTACCCCTTTTTTATGAATAGTATTTGGAAATTTTGGTTTTCTCATGGACTCTAAACATTTTTATTTAAATGTCACATATTTAAATATATGTTTATTAATCATTTAAATGCATGGAATATTTTGGGAATAACCTCTGAAGACCCTTACATTCTGGATAACTTTGCATAACTGATAAACTGTAATAAATAGACATAATCTTACTACACAAAAATGTAGAATCCTTAAAGTCACATAATAGTTTTTTCCTCACCACTTCCAAGATATGGGACTGAATTTTCAATTATCCACACCTTTTTCAAATAGGAAGTCATTCGTTTTCAATATCTTGGCTATGAAGAAGAAAAAAAACAAAAACAGAATTTTCAACGCATAACGCAGACCAGCTCTTAAAAGAATATATTATTGCTTAAAACCTAATGTACACTTATTCCATTTTGCCCTTGTACCTACAAGAAAACATGCAAGATGATTTGTAAATCTTATCTCGATTAACAAGAAGCAGATGGACGGAATACGCGTTTTATGAATACTTTGTACAACAATACAGAAAGTCATGTGATTGCGACACATCAGATTTTTTCGCCCTTGTATTCTCTGCACTTTCAAGAGCAATTTAAAAAAAAAAAAAAATAGCATCCAAACGAACAAATCACGACAGTAAAGGTACATGTAATGCTACAGAAGTCTTTATTGGCTCTCTTGGTAAGCCAAGTGCTTCAGAAAGTTAGTGTTGTAAAGATCCTACATTAGTCAGAAAAGAGCCAAGAAACTCCCCTAGTGTCAGAGGGTAAGAGTGAAATTATTCGCGTTGGGGAATGCCCAACAATAGAGATTAAATCTGCGCAGTATATTTTCTTGCTCCTACATTCATTTGAAACCGAAAAACGCAGTCGGAAATTGGGTAAGCAATTCCTCTGGGAGAGCAGATAGGCAAACAGAACAAAGGGAATTGTTTCCAGGAATCGATTTCACCAGGACCCTGGAGCAAGGAAGGGAACCAATACTGCATCAAAGAATAGAATGCATTGAATGTGGGCCGTTTCGATTAAATGCTATGTCAATAACAATGCATTGATATACTTCTCAACAAGTAGATAATCTCTTATTAATTCTCACTCAGACGACAATAGATCCTATCAAATGACCACAAATAGCAATATTTCAGAAATGTCTGCCAAAAAAAGATAGAATTACTAAAAGATTTCCCAAGGAGGCAATACGGCTTCCAAGAGGTACAACTTGATAAATATCATAAGCGCACAAACATCTTTTTTGTCACTTTAAGCATACACGGAGTTAAGACGACTTCTTCATGACTTCTTATGTGACCTCCTCAAGATTTGTATTATGAAAATAAGAAAGCTAGTTATAACATACTTTAATATTTTCTATAGAATATGACGCAATCCGTTTATTAATATTAAAAATTAGTGATATTGAGAGGATTGGCTTCAAGTTCGGACACTGATATCTCTTGAAAAGACGTGAAACCTATAAAGATTCATATGTTGTTTCTAAATATCAACACGATTTTCTCGCTGTGTTTTCAACATACGCTTCTTGGTTTATAGCGAAAGATTATGAGATATCTTAGAGCTAATACAAAACATGAATTGAAAATTCCATTCAGTCATCGGCAGACGTGTTTGCCTTACGTGCTTAACAATGCATTGTAGCTGCGTTCCAAAAAGCGTAATCCAAATCAACATCTCATCTTAGAAATGCGATAATTACAGGAGGCACTGCATTTCATCCAAAACTTAATAGCGAGGTTATACTGGAAATCCTTAATACTGTTCTCTCCAAATATTTCGAACGTTTTAATGTTATAAAAAGTGAATAATAATACTCAGCAAAATGCCGTATGTTTTAAAATATTTTCTTGATAATTGGATCATATACACAGTGCTTTTTTGGGTATTTCTTCAGGAATAGTCTTCCCTCTGGATGATTTTTTTGCATGACTGTAAACCTTAAGAGATAAAATCTCACTACCAAAAAATGTACCAAGCAAGATGGTTTGATCCCCACCGTCCTCTCAATCTGACGGGTTCTGCGTTGTTTCGCCTTTTCTCTCAGGTGAATGCTGAAGAGCCTACTTCCACATCATATCTTTTCCACCACTTCCTTATCCTTAGGCTGGCACATTGTAAAGGCTGTTCAGAATGAACTAAGCACTAAGAGACTTCTGGCATCTCTTTGTCCTGTCTGCCCGTGATCCTGTTCTCCTACGGTTCTTTCACTTCCTCCTAGAGGATGTTAGTCCCACATAAAAAATTGCAGATACCCTTAAAACACACAAATCATGTCAAATATACTTTTGGAGTGAATCATTTTTAAGATAAGTCATTTGTTTTAATGTTTCAATACCTACACTCTTCTCAAATTAGAGAGCGTTAGGCATTTATCTCTTGGTCATGCAAACAGGATGGAAGTACAGATATATTACATAGAGACAGTTCTTAAAATATCTGACTATCGCTTAAAATCTAATGTATCCTCCATATTTCCTTTGCACCTACAAGAAAATCAGCAACAAGCGAACTTCTAAAAGTATTTTTCTCGATTAACAAAGTAGAGAGATGAATAAATGTTTATAAGAGGAGTGTGCACAAGAGTAGAAAAGTTCACGTGAGTGCAACCCGTGTTTATTCAGGACACCTTAAAAGCTATATCTCTACCAACATCTCAGTATCAAAATTTTGTGTGGAATGCAGTACCTTTACTCCTGCCTATTATGTACGTGGCAGAGTAAGTAAAACTGTAAACGCCCATTCTTGAGAGCTCAGATATAGAGACTTGAGCAGTAGAATGGCCCATTTGAGCATAGTGCTTCAATTACGGGATGCTGAAAATTCATATAAGATACTCAAATTAGCCGCATGCTGCTCTGCACCCAACACGACCTGCTCATTAGCCCTTTCTGTACCCTTCGCGATACTGCAGATGCTATTGTACTTCCTATATGATTATGATCGTCTTTGTAATTAAGTAAACCTTAACTCCACTGAGGCATTATTTATTCCAAGGGCTTCCAAGAACTATATATTGAAAAACAACTGACAATACTTAAAACATGACAAGTATGAAAGTATCAGTGAGCATATCTTTCAAAACAATCATGGTCCTGCTTCATTGGCTACAGCAAAATAATAGCATGTGATTTTAAAATTCGATTGTACAACTAGTGACTTCTAGTAAATGGGCGCCAACATTCAGCAATGGACGACCTGAATTGTAAAATGGCCTCCTTCATACAAGTTGCGTATCTTATACTCTATGGCTAGAGACATGTTTCTAGTTTTTGTGATAATGTTTGCTTATAGTTGATGCTATGAACAAAGAGATATGGTTTATAAAACCAGCTTAGATAGTGCTATTCTGGTAGTGAGGTAGATTAAGACATCCAAAGCAGCTGGGAGAGATATGCTGAATTATGCTGCCCCCGGGTAGGATGTATGATAGAGCTGGATTAGTCCATGTGCCTAAGTGGATATTAATTATTCATGAACCAGAAGAGACATCATGACAAGTTGGGTGAACATTTTCTGCAAGTTTCAAGAGATTTTAGGAAGGTGGATTCACAGTGTTGAGCAATAGCAGATATCATTTGCTTTTAAAGTAAACAGTCGCTATAATTTTTCAATATAGTCGATTTATGTATTTGATAATGAAGTTACAAACCTCTCAGAATTTTTCAGCTGACTAATTCTTTAATACTGCAGAACACTTTATTAAATGAGGAGACTGGAGGCGGAAATATTAAGTGCTTAATTCATTCATCATTGACAGAGTACCGTCGAATGCACATAAGGTTTACCTATTCTAGTGCAATACACACTTCCTTTTTACTGACAAAGAAACATCAGATCTTTATTAAATTTACAGGGAAAATCCTATTTTAACAGGCTCGCAAAATTCAACTAATTTTCTTTTCTCAGGGCTGAGTGCAGTGATTTGGAAATCCTTTGCTACTGTGTATAGAAATGTGACTGTAGGCAGTTAACAAAGGAAAGAGATGCGACGCAGATTTCCACCTTAGCTTGAGGAGCAGCTCAACTTCGGAGTACTTTTTATTATTAATTAACAGCACAGAAACAAAGCCCTGGTCCAGAAAGCCTACACTGAAAGAAAGAAAAAAATAAAGTTACAAGTCACTTCACGTTAAGGTCAGAGCACACCTAGCTACCTTACCAACAGAAATTTGATATACAAGACGTTATTAAAAAGTAATGAGCTGACATTCCGAGAAACAACGGAAAGAATTGTAAAGCACAAAGCATCTGAGAGGCATTTTAATGCTGCTGCATGCTTTTATCTTCATATCTTTCATCTTTCCAGGATATCATAATGTATTTAATCATTTAAAGTAGAGATCTGTTAAAATAAAATTAATTCTAAAACTGCTTTAAATCATAAATCCGAATTAAAACAGTTCTACATAAAAGTATCATGCAGTAGCAATGTTTTAATCGAAGCTCAGTTGCACAACTGGATTCTCCGTTTTCGCGAAATATAATTAATTATTAAATGTATTTTCGAGTAAATGTATTTTCTGTTCGTACGCTTATGAGACTGCAGAATGAAAAAGATAACCTAAGTTTAATATTTCACTACTCTCCATCTTTTTATGTTTTTATATATTTTCTAGATCTAGAGATACGTATCGTATCAATGTTTTCCTTGGCAGATGGATAAAAACTCGCATGAGAGGTATATAAGGGTCCGTTCCAGAAAATGTGCGTTGTATCCGAAGCAATACGGTTTGAACTGCAAGAATAATATTAACTTTACTAATGGTGCTTACTTATAGAGACATTTTTAAAGCAAAATGCTTAATGTTTAAGAGAAGCAAATAAAATAGTGAGATACTTTTACTTGGAGTTAATTTTGTGCCTAATTTTACACTAAATGTCAGTATTAAGGGATTTGAATACCTAGTATGGAAGAGAATTCAAAGAAAAATATTCTGGAATGTTTGTGTTTTACCTGGTAACGTGAAGCATAAATGCTGCAAACCAGTCAGACAACTAATGAATGAACTTTGAGGATCGTTAAACGTCTCTATACGGGTAGGAAGAACCTTGCAATAGCACAGCCATATTCGTTGTAACGGAGCAGTGCAACTAGAGTTACGGACGTTGATTAAAGGGATTTTCCTTGTATCCAACATTGTGCGCGCACAAATGCACAATCAAACGCTTTAACGAAGTTAAGCTTTCGGTATAACCGTGTTAAAGCTAATTGCTAAGTCCATCTCGAAGCATAATTACTGATTATACCACCAACCACAACTGCATATGTTGAGCCGTATCCCGCTGAGTGCTAACCAAGACAAGGCAAACTTCATATCAGCACAGTTAAGCAGTATTGGCTTATTAAACAGGTAATTTCAAAAGGTACAGGTACCCGATTGCAACACCAGTCTATATCTACTTGATCACTATTACCAATAATACTGCTTAATAAATTAAACATAATTATTTCAGAAACTAATATTACTAAATTCTAAATCGTGATATTCCAATTAAAATTAGAATTTAATCACTACATTGTCAATTTTCTCTCTTGCCAAATGTTAAGACAATTAAAGTCTCTTCAAGTGGGCAAAACTTCTAAACTTTAAAGCACTAACAATGTCCATGGAAGTCTGGACATCAACAGGAGAGTGATTACTAAAATGTATACTTGTATAACTGGTTCACTAAATATTTGGCTGAAGCACACAATTTATCAATTTTTGTGGAGTGAACTATCTTTGGGATATTCCTAGTTACTGGTTTAATTTATTCGAAATATGCACCTTTATTAAATAAGAGGTCTTCATTTTTTCAACTCTGATGATGGAAAAAGAAGTAATTTTAAAGCTATTGCATAGCCACGGTCCTTAAAATATTGTCACCTAATTATCGGAAGGCACGACCAGCTAGCAACAGGGTACGGCCAGACGGGAAGCATTTAGACCACGCCTACCCATTTGTCTCCTGTCACTAACTGAAGGGATGATTAGGAGAGCGGTACGAGCCCTGTACCGTCTTTTTCCCCTCCCACCAAACGTCTGGAAACCTCGAGATAATTGTGCGCGCCGCGAACCTTCCAGAAACGGCGATCTTCCCTATATAAGGCCTGCAGTTGGCGAGTCAGTTCAGTTCTTGGCGAGCAGCCGTGAGGAGCGCCGAGTGAGAGACGGACTGGAAGACGGTGTACGTGCATCAGAGGACTTGTACGTAACTGTGAGCGTGCAATGGACCTGTGACAGCCGAACTGGTGAATTGTAATTGTGCGCGCTAAGTAATTCTATGTAATCGGCAAGTGTTTCAACTGTAATTCGGCGGAAATAAAGAAAATTTTGAGTTTGTGCAATTGGACTTTTAATTTCACGAACCCACAAAGTCACAATATTGTCGCGGACGCGGGCATAAAGGGTTCGGCGCAGATAAATAACAGACGGATAGTGTTTCACAGAGATACAAGGCTTGCATAAGCAGATAAACATAGCGCCGGAGATAAAGGATCTGTCGGTACAGATTAAGTTACGCTTCTGGAACGTGATAGAACAGTCCATTTCTTGTTTGTTCCAGAAATTTCTAGAATTTATCAATGAGGTATTTAAGAAGGCGACAACTCGCCAAGAGTCAGTCGTGAACAGATGTTGTAACGAGAGCTAATGTAATCAGAACGCTGTTGTTATGGTCATCTACCTTGGTAGATTGTGTATGTGATGCTATACTGCTACTGTGAGTGTATTTCTACGCAAATAAAGAGCGATTTCAATTTCTGCAAATTGGACTTTTAATTTTACGAATCCATAAAGTTACAACATTTAACCATTGCTAAGACTATTGCATTCCTCTATTCCCAATGAATCAACAAGAAAATATGCAATAAACATAAATGTTTTATTCGAAGAATAAACCTATTTTCAGGATTATTTACTGAAAGGGAAGAGACGATCAAATAAGTGTAATAAAACTGAATATTCTCCCATTGTGTTCCAAAAGATTTGCTCAAAAGGTGAAAACTATTCTTAAGCCACTGGTTCAGTACAAATTCGGATGGGCACAAGTTTAAAACTTCTTCAGGATGAATATTTGCGCAGATCTGCCCTACACCATTACTCTACCCTACGGTAAGGAGCAGTGTGTTCAAATTTCTTCTGGAATCTAACAAGTTCACTTAACGAGGCAAGCTGTTCTTCAAGTTAGTCTGTGGAGGTAGTGAACTCCATAAAGTTTTCCTTCGTCATGCAAACACGGTAACCTGGTTTGCTTCTAACCCTTACCTCTGCAACTAAGCATACAACGCTGACGGGCAAGAGTCTTCTCTTACATCCAAAATAATTAGATCGTCATTAAAATTACGACAAAGACATATCAAGTACTCCATGGTCTAGACTCAAGATTACATAATATCTACGCTTGAGTTCATCGTTACCAAGTTTGTTGAAGCTCAATTAATCATCTACGTCTGAGTTATACGTGTGTTTGCACAAGAAAAGTTGTTAGAAGCGCGTGTCATTAGTGAATATCAGCCTGTTTCCATAAAAGTTACACCTAGCAAATAAATGGAGCAGTGTTACGGAAATTGCGTGAAGTTAGACTGAATTTTATCTTAGCAGTACCCATTCGTTTCCACTGAATAACTAGCAATTTCGGAATACAATGGAAAACTTAATATGATACAACTTTTTTCGAAGAGAGCATCTTAATTGATTTTACATCCATGAGTAGACTAATTACGTTGAATGTCTCTGTGTGTGGGTGTGTTTAGCGCCCAATTTTACTTACGAGGTGCGTTCAAGTTATAACACCTATTTTTTCAGCACTGGGACCAGATAGGAACTTCTTTTTTTTTTTTTTTTTTTTTTTTTTTTCCTAAATACCCGTGGACTCTTTGTGAGTTAGGACTGTTTTTGATACTTAAAATGGCGACGTTTTCATTGCAAGAACAGCGTGTAATCATTCGTTTTCTCCATTTTCGTGGTGTGACACCTATTGAAATTCATAGCCAGTTGAGTGAGGCATATGGTGATGGTACCGTGGATGTGTCTAATGTGTGCTCCTGGCTGCGACAGTTCAATGAAGGCAGAACATCGTGTGACAACAAACCAAGACAGTCATGGTCTCGCACCAGCCGGTCTGACGAGTGGAGAACGTTGTTTTGTAGGTTCGCCGATTGAGCATTTTCAGATCTTCATGCAGGATTGTGTGCACAGATCCCACGTAAATGCCAATTTTGGAGGCGATGTTCTGCTTTCATTGAACTATCGCACCCAGGAACGTACATTAGATACATCCATGGTACCATCACCACATGCCTCACTCAACTGGCGATGAATTTCAATAGGTATCACACCACGAAAATGGAGAAAACGAAAGATAACACGCTGTTCTTGCAATGAAAACGTCACCATTTTAAAATTCAAACACAGTCCCAACTTTCGCCGCTAGAGTTCTATGCACTGCATAGTGCTGCCATCTCTGTCAAGCATTCACTAAGAGTCCACGTGTATTTAAAAAGAAAAAAACAGAAGTTCCTATCTGGTCCCAATCCTGAAAAAAATCGGTGTTATAACTTGAACGCACCTTGTACATGCCCCTGGCCGCTTGAATGACAGTCGAGTTGTCTAACCACTTGATCACGGCGCTGTCTATTTTGGTGTCGTTAATTACATCACTGATGGAGATAAATTATAAAATAGAGGCTATCAAAGAAAAGAGATTAAAGAAATAACTTAAAGAGATACAGAAGTGAATATAATTCTCTGAAATAGGCCCAGTATATAGTTAGTTAGTTACTAACACTCCCCACATGGCAACCTTGGCCTTCGGGGTAACCTCACCCCACCAAGTGATGACCGGACCCATTTCTCAGGTGGAGGCACCCAGAGGGCGGTGTCCATTACCTCCGATGATAGGGTGATAGTGAAGATGGCGGTGAGGTGAGAGGACCTACAGCTTTTACCGTGGACTCCGAACCACGTTGGGCATAGGGGATACTTCACGTGTGCTAGACAGAGGTGAAGGCGTGGATAGGGCCGACTTAAAATCGCCAACCCCAGAGCCGGGAATCGAACTCGGGACCCTTAGAACGGGAGCCGCGAACGAAACCACCACGCTACCCCGGCGCCCTTTAGGCCCAGTATATTTAAATACAAAAAGGTGGAAATTCAATGAATTGTATTACCGCCAACAGTAAATGTTGTCGCATCGCTTAACTATAGCGTATTGTATTTTCACTATGCAAAACAGGTTAAACAAGTACTTAATATAAAGCCGTGATGAGCTCTTTCACTATTTCTCATATTAGAGTGACTGTATATATTTGCATGAATTTGCTTTCCTACAGGCGCTAATGGATCTTTGTATATAATATAGAAAACCATAATATATTAGAAGCAAATTGCAGATATATGTTTATAGGAGCAAATAATTTCACTTATGGAGTCTCACGACTTTCACTACTCGTATACAAACTATTCATACAAACCTTATTTCTCTAATTTATTATTCAATATAAACATTTATAGAATTAATGTTAATTTTCTTGTAGGCAGCTGGGGAATATGAACATACGGTAGTCAAGAGTTGGTAGATCTATAAAATGCAGACACATACGAAATACCTCCGAAACGGCTCAGTCTATAAAATTGCATTTCATGTAAATTGTGTGCATTAAGGAGCTTTAATTTTTTGTGCAGCAAGATTTTGTTCATCTCTTACGGTTTACCAGCTATACGAGTCATATAGAATGAAGAGGGCTTCTGAGGACATTCTCAGAGAAGTTAAGATAATACACATTTGTCATGAACATATGTTAAATGCGTAGCATTCTAATCCAAATCCAAATTTTGAAAAAAACTCAATATTTTAAAAAAAATATTCCATGTAAAGGATAGTCTGGGTGAAGGAGTTTTTTTTGAAAATCTTCGTGTCGCATCCCCGAAGATCTTGAAGTTTAATACCAAGTCTAACTTACAATATGCTGTTCATAGACAAACAGACCAACGTAAGGGGAGACATGCAGATACCTTTTCCCTAAAACATGTACTTCTGATGAAATCTCTATATCAATTTATTTTTTTGTGGAATGCAATACTTCTATACTTGCTATACAAAGCAGAAAAAGTAAAAAGATGAAGAATAAAATGAATGTCAGAAGTTCAACTGTTGATTTTATAGAAGAAAACTAACTCGTATGGTATGGTCATAACGAAAAAGATGTTGAAGGGCCGAAGCTACTAAGGCTAAGGAAGAAAGGAAGAAAAGGTTACACGGTTACTGGTTACACGATACAACGGTCAGACATCATTAAAAGAAAAAATATTGAAAACTATGTACAGAAAGGCACAAATGGAAAGAACGAAAAGAAGTACATTTCCTATATAATTTTCGGTTACAGGAACATTATTTACGTTCACAAATTCACTATAACATGTAGTTATATGTTCTATAATATACAGAAAATACTGGATACAACATTCTTGCATTCTAACAAATCTGGCCAAAATGGTTTTAATATATAGTAATGGTCATAACACAGTAAATTTACTGTATATTCTTGTATATATAAGGGATAATTGTATTTTCTTTTACCCATAGTAGTTACTTAGCAAGGATTTACTCCTGCAAAAATGTGGCAATAATCCTCCACAAAACAGGAAGCTTTCTGCTCTAAAATGCTTAATAATATATCTTCTAACCGGGTATGTAGTATTTATAAATTATGCTGTAGCATGTACGGTTCTCCTGCACGGTTGGCAAAGATTTTTAAGCAAAGCTCTTACCATATCCTTAAACCGCATGTGTAAAAGATGACTCGTTAAAATACGATCTTAAAACTTGGTAATTTGCTCGAATATAAATCTAAGTAAGATATAGGCGTGGTCTTAAGTTACAATAAAGTTTATTAGTTTTAATTATGCAATACTCGTAATTGTGAGAAACTGCTTTTAAATTATTCATCTAGAGCAGCCTAGCATTTTAAGGCTTCTAATTACTTTTAACAGTAAACATTTTACAACAATTTATGTACAACAGAATTAATACCTCCCATAAAAGACAAGAGATAAGTTCATGAATAGTAAAATATTTAGATTAAGCTATTTAACACACAGCAGGACACGATCGCTCAGGCTGGGTAATTCTCATTACTCGTCTGAAGGTATTTCTTAATTTTAATGACACGGTTTAATACAAAAGGGAGAAACGAAAAGAAAAGGAGAGAAAGAGGGGAAGAAAGAGGTAGAGAAAGTAAGGAAGGAAGGAAGAAAGGAAGGAAGGAAAAGGTGCACGGCTCACAGTCAACATCCGCCCTGAAATTCTTCGCTGTAAATGTGAAATGTGTAGTGTTTAACGTCCGCTTTTACTACATACGGCACCGCAGGCGGTGACACTGATGATGCATGAGATGAAGATGGAGCACCGGTGGAATGAGATGGCGGGGGAAACCGGAGGTCCCGGAGAAAACCCGCCCCAACGCCGTGTTGTCCACCACAAATCTCACTTTGCGGTCGCCTGGGATCGAACCCGGGCCGCCTTGTCTTCGCTGTAAAATTATTTATTTGATGCAAATATTCTAAATTCCTTAGCATTGTCATATATAGATATACTGTTAAAAGGAGAAGGAGAGTCATATGAATAAGTAGTTTATGACACCCCGAAGAGTCAAATTCAGAAACAAATTTAATTTACAAAGCACAATTTTACGTACAGAGTATTCTATTAAAGTCGGGCTTAAAATACGCATTGAGGGTTTCACATATCTGTGGAATCATTTGCAGTCCGTTACAAAAGGAAAGTTAAGTTTCTTCAATATTATACGTAATTTTGCTATATCAAATGTAATCTATTACAGTAACAACGGTGAAGAAGATCGCGAGTCAATGAGTGTGAAAAAATTGCTACAAACCTCTACAGATAACCACAGCAAAATTTTAAAGGTTGTTACTCCTACTGCAAGAAACGCCTTCTTTAAGACACGCGACATTCAATGGGTTGAAACAAACTCAGGGCCTAATTGAAACAATGATTTATGTCAAGGTAATGTTGTGGGCCGTAGGCAGACTCTAGAATGGCAAGAAAAAGTTAAGGAAACTTCAAAATCAGGAATAATTCCAGATGATTATACTAGGATAGACGTGCACCCTAACGGAAGGCTGCAATGTATTCTTTAGATGGAGCTCCAAGAAATTTCAAGCTAAGTTGCCTATGTGCTGCGATGCTTGTCAACATCTGATATAATGCACTAAAACTTCATCAGTTATGTACAATAAGGAGCGAATTGATTTCACGTTATAAATAAGCAACGAGATCTTTGAAAAGAAGATGCTTGTGAGTGGAACAATTGTACTTTTCTTCGGCAGTTTTAATGCCAACAGAGGATCGTTTAAGGCAAGAACACCTTACTAGAACAATATGTTTTCAGAATATTCTTATGCAAAGCTACCACAAAAACAAAACATAAAAAAGAAAACAGATACTAATAAGGTGAGGAATTTCTGGAATTATTCGCCGTGGTCTACCGGACTTCGAGGAACTCAGTCTCTTTCATATTACGTTTGCAGTCTTCAAAAGTAGATGCAATGACGCAAACCGTGAAATTCTAAGCTAGCACATATAATTAACGGCATTTTGTTTCACACAATAGCACCATGGATTGTTTGCACTAGCTCCAAAATTAATTTATGTTATTAATTTTCTCCGGTCATAAAAAGTTTAACGTACAGTAAGTAAATTGTGGCATTAGTGCTCATTTTAATATTTCAATCAGCAATCTAAAATATCTATATAATGGAAGTCTCATCCCCGTATAATATAGAAGTGAGAATTTAAAGCCAAAACTTTCTTTAACGTAACCACGTAATTGAAATAATAGGAGAGCAACATTTTCTAAATACAAATATCGGGTTTTCTGCACCCCTACGGTGATTTTGTGCTTCCTTCGACACCAAATACCGACTGTTTCATAGTACGAAGACACGCATTTACACTTAATTAATTATAGGGAACAAACAATTCTCTTCACTTCTCAAACCACTCTTCCACCCCCCCCCCCCTCTCTCTCAAAATATTCGGAAGGGTAAGTACATATCATTTTTTTCAAGAACTTACAAATTGCTCACAAATGGATCTTATGCTCTAATACACTGTTCACAAAAGCCGGTGCACCTGAATCACCAGCCCAGCTGCGAGGCAATGCAAGTTAATTTAGGATGACAATAATGCAAGGTCCATTGGTTTTATCGACGCCGCAGCACTATGTAAGTTATTGTATAATCTGCCTTAATAGGGGAGGGCCTAATGCATTTAAAAAAATTGCAATTGTAATTCAATTTAGATACAATTTTGTAGGTTAGATATATTAGTTAAAATTAATAAAAATGCCAATTTAAATGTCATCTGATAATTTACATATAGGATACTTTGTAAACATAATACCGCAATTTTGAAAATGCTCCATGCGCAAGGGTTTTTCAAATTTCAGTTTGAACTTTTTTGTGTAAATTATAACTAACATGTGAATAATTAGTGTCATTGCTTATAATAGTTCACGCAAATTCAAGCAATATGCTCAATCTTTAATTTCTTCTTTCTCTCTTTTAAGAATTATACAACTGTACAAAACTTTTCAATTATACAAAATTTAGTTTTAAATTTGCAATATAACACAAAAATCATGCAAAACTTTAAAGATATAGCATATCCAAATTATAAAACCAATTAGACAAAATTAGTGCAATAAGAGCATTTTGAAAGTTTAAAAAAAGTCTAGTTATATATGTAAATATGTATTCAAAGACCAACATCTGTTTCAAAATTTTACAGCATCATAGACCTCCCTTTCCTTGGTCATATTTCTCGCATTAACAGCAGTTTGGAAAGCTTCTTCTTTCTTAGCTTCTTTTTATTCCTTATTCTTTGCAACATTTGTCAGTTTTTTTTTTTTTTTTTTCCTGTTATGCTGATCACTTATCCACATATCGTTATTCTTTTACTTACGTAAAAGCAATGGGGGGTTTTTGGACCATTTTTTGTCTAAAACTCTGTAGCCTCTCCAGCGATATGAAACGAGTAATGATTATGGGTACAAAGGCCTCTATCAAAGCACACACAGGCGGCTGTGAGACACAAAGAAAGGCAAACAGCTAACTTGCATTATTTAAAATTTTCTCCTAATAGAGCCTAGCATTTTTGTTAACAGCAGTGACAGTGCACAACATGAAAATTAATTCTAACTGAACTTGTTATTTTCCTTTTTAACTCTGATCTAAGCACTATTACAGTACCTTAGGGCGCCTACTGCTTTGCCCTTCAGAAAGAACACAATTATGACTCATGAGAGATGGATGTATTTTACACGCCCTGTATATGCTGGTATCGATCTGGAGAAACTGATAATGGCCAGTACCCATTACCAATAATTTCATGCAGTACGTCATTGTTTCTAATTAAGCAGAGTCGTATGTTGCCGTGACAGAATTCTATTGGGAAAAAATTGAAATCACGTTCCCGCTTGCTTCGCTCTGGGAAAAGTGCGAAAAAACCGAATTATCCAACTGAAAGTATAAACTTTTCTGCTGAAAACCAGAACAAATCAAATAATTCCCTTGCTATTTTTGACATGACACGTCATGCAAAAGACACTTCATGAATTAATTTTCTTCTCCATTGGTTATTTTTGAATATGTATGCATCTAAACATGGAAATCTCGCTTGCTGGAGAAAACGGGTTTCCACTGCACAGAATGTTTTTGCGGATCATTCTCAAATTCTCTGTACATTTTGAGAAACTATACCACGCTTCTCGTGCCATTTGGGTTCTTGGCAGTTTGGCTACGACAGAGATTTATAACTAGAAGGAAAAGAAATTCTGTAAGAGAATACTTTAGAGCTACAATTTCGCAGGTGATTTATGTCATAAACCACAGCTGTTCGAGATTTTGTCCGTTTCTTTCTAAAATATAAACTTTATCACATTTTTTCAGAAAAAATAAAAACATTTTAAGGATGAATTCGCGCATTTCTGTATCAGATATTTCTGCATTTACGAGGCTTCAGTTAAAACTACATTTCTGTATTAAAGCTATTAAACTATCTTGTACACGAATAGAAAGCTTATGACTGGGCATAGAAATTCTTAAGCTTAGCTTCAAGTTATTCACATTCAAACCTTTGACTGCAAAGAATTCAAAACAAGGGAAGCCAGAGGTCACTGACAGGTAGATAAAAGAAGTCCGTCTCCAAACGCCAAATGGATGTGCAAAGGATGGGGGGCGGGGAATTTGCATTATTTACCACTTCCTTAACATGCTCCACGGACAATTCAACCCCATTTCCTTCCGTCATGGTTTTAGTGCTTAGAAGTTGCTATATCCATTTAAGATATAAGTATTGGTTACGCTAGCTCAAATTTCAGAACTCATTTTTCGGACACACTCCGAGTATCATATATTTTGTGTTACAGAGCTCCAATATATTTTAATCACAAGTCTAATGTTTTTGTTTTGTTTTTGTTATTTTAAGCCAGTTGATTCTTTTCCTACAAAAAGTAACCGAGATAATTTGAAAAGTATGTTAAACATTTCAGTAAAATTTAAACTTTTTAGTTCAGATGTTTTGAAAGTATTCTGTTTAAGAAGAATACTAGAAAGATATATAACTTCTAGCTACTTAAACGATGAGCACGGTTTACTAATGAACTTGAAGGTTAAGCACACTGACAGCAACCTGCTGTCATACTAACGGAGGGGAGGAAATTTATCTTTCAGTCGTTACTTTCACTCAACTTAGTTTACTCCTGTTCCAGAGAGATGGACAGGGGCATTGCAGCTGTTAATTAATGAGATTGCCTTGCTCTCTGCTCAAGGCAAGTCTAGCCTAAGCAAACCATAATAGATAAATATTTGATCTTTAGTTCGATGTTTAGAAAGCGAGAATAACATTAATGAAACATTCATTTACGTGATTTATTTTCGTACACGCAATCGTTGCTGTCGAAAGTGTGGCAACAGCAAGCTTTTAGAAGTATATATTGCAATCAAACGAAGTTTCTTGATGTAAACATATTGTTTAGATTCATTGTTAGCACAAATCTCAGAAAATAAGCAGATATAGGTACTACATCTTAAAAGTTAGTTTTAATATCATAAATATAATCTAAGCAACAAACTATTCTTGAGCAATAACGCAAAAAGAAATTCCGATTATGATGGCCACATTGTTCTTAACTCGCTGAAAAGGAGTACGTAATAACTACATTTACGTCAACTTTACAGTAACTGTTATAGTGTTTTTGAAGTTTTACATGTTTTAGCTTCATAAAATTTTAAAAGTGTATAGAAATCGTATGTGGTATTGAAATTACATAGTTGCGATGAAGGTAAGTATCGATTTTGATCTCACGGAAGGAAACTATTTCAAAGTGTTAGTTATCAGATTTAATTGAATTTCTTAATTTCTCTGCCAGTCTTTACTTTGGAAACTTATTCAGTTAGGATGAAAAATAACACATTAAAAGCTGCTTTGCCAAGGACATTAAAATGTTATAACCATTACACATGGAATGGTTAAAAAATTCTTAAGAATAACAAAAAATTTGCATAAATTCTAAACATAAACTGTAAGTTCTCACTAAATCACAGATAACCGGCCCAAAATGTGACAAATACGCCGAAAGAACAGAGCAAAAGGAAACAGCAATGTCTGTAAATCAGAACACAGGCTCACAAATGTTGATCATTATGTATTGACAGCAAATGAAAGATCTTATGTAGACATACATAAAGATTAAAGCAGTGAATAGGACAGCCAAAAATAATAGTTATGAACTCTCTTGTGAATTGCACTTCAAACGCACACATGGGCTGTATCATAATATTACGAGAAAGCAAGTACCAAAAGCTGGAGAGAAAGAAATGTATTTTTTATTCTCTATTGAGTAATATTTAAACCTGAGAACTATGTAATGTGTAATATTTAAAAATGAGGGGTCTTAAAAAGATTATAGCAAAGTGATAAAGCCTTAAAATAGAGTAGTGCTTACTTTGCAGATAATTATCTGCGAATCGTTACCAATCATATATTATAATATAATATATATTACAAAACTGTTTAAATATGATTCTATAAATGCAACAAAATCATTTTTTTCTTTCTTTTTTCTTTGCTTTCATTCTCTGCTCGTTTTGCTTGCAGTTGGAAAACAACTATACAGAGGTCATATCATGTCATATGATACGACTGGCAACTGTTTTCCTGATATTTTACAATGTTTCAAGAGGAAAACTATTTGTTACATTCACATGATTTTACCCATTCTTCAACAAACTTATTTTAAAGGCTTTTACATACTATGTAGTACTACAAATGATTTTATTACAAATTTTCTTGTAGATACAATGAGAATAGAGAAAGCACAAACTTACACCTTAGTCAAATATTTTACTAGGTGGTCGTTATGTATCGACTACAAATAAATGTTTTCCATTTGATGAAAGTATGCTTTTGAAAACTCAAACCAGTAACAAGAAATATATTCAAAATGGTTCACTACACAAAAGATAATATATTTGATTAAATTATACTCTTTAACGGGATCTAGCTGTTTTTTGCAGTAGTCTTTTGTCAAACTGTTACGGTTTACCAGCTATGCAAAAGTAATTCAGAATAACGACTTAATGCTATTCCTAGATTATTCAAGACGAACATTTAAAATACCATAAAATTCCTTAAACTAATGATACTTTATTGAAAGTGGTTCATTACATACACGAGCGCGCGCATAAGGACCTTTTTACAAAAATACTCGTGTTTCGTTTCTACCATGCCTCAGAACAGGTATTTTCGATGAAATGTATACATCGATTTTTTGAGTAGAACGAAATACATTTTCTGCTTAGCTACATAAAAATAAACTTCAACCGCAAAAATAAAGCCGCCCGCCTTAACAAAGACTAGATACCAATACTGCAAAAGAAACAGGAAGGCAAGAACAAAAGAATTTAATCCACCTATTGATATGGACCAATCATAACATGATACTAGAAACGACCTGCCCACCGGTCACATACAAAGGATGCATCCACCGCGATAAGTACTGAACCCGGTGAGTGGAAAGTAATTTTGTGTTAATGACCACAGACTTTTTAATATCAAGGCAATACAAATAGAAATAAGCCTATACATATGCTTTATTATTACTCTTGAACATTTACCAGTAGTGCTGATTTGGTAGCGCTACATCGTTCCTGCATTCAAGTATTCTTTGTACGGGCTACACACAACCGAATAGCTACTTCGTTAGGTGCAACTGAACAAAAATATTGTTTATTTAGGATACGACTTTTCGCACGGCTGTTGTAAATAGCGCTTGAACTTACTCAGATACAACTTTCGCACATCTGGACTACAGGCGATAGGTGACTTGAGAGGTATATGAAGACGCCTCAAAGGCCATCTGTTAGGGAGTAAGCGCTGATTGTAGCACGCTATTAATGTGGAATTCTATTGTTCTTGTTAGGAGTTTGCGTAGGAATGTAACACGTGTCCAGAAACAATAAAGAACTGTCAATCAAGTTAATGATCAAAGTTCTGTTAAGAACGCAGGAAAAATGGGCATCAATCCAAGTTCATACTAAGCAAAACGCGGCAACTGTAAGGGGAATGTTGGAATGTATCGGATAATTCACGTTAGGCAGGTTACGAAAATAAGCTCTCAAGGTACTGTAGAAGGTACTGAAGAAAGATTTACATTGTCGTCCAAGGAAACTGCTTACATGCAACATTTGACATCAGAAGACTACGACTGCTGAATCTGAGTTGGCACTGATTTGGCACGAGGATTGGCTTTAACTGTTTCAAAACATCACCTGATCATCTGGAATCAAGAGACTGCATTCCAAGTGGGTGGTTTCGTCAATCATCATAATTGCCCTTTTTGTGGAAGATCATTCTGTTAAGACAATGGAAAAGGCGTAATGTCCTGCAAACGTAACCATATGGTGTAGAATGACGCCATAAGTTTCATCCGGTCATAATCATCTGTATGGCACCATGAATGTGGTTCTCTACATGCAAAGCTTTAAGATTTCATATGACCGTAGTTGGATGAGAAAGGTGTTTGGATGAGAACTATTCGGGACATTAGCTGGAGCGACGCTGTCCTCACAAATGGCTTTCAAGAAGTCCAGTCCTAACGTGATTTTTTTTTCTATAAGGTGGGCAAAAATGGAGTACCGAACAAAACCACGTACGCTGGAGTAAATTGAAGCATAAATTGGTATATGGAGTATCATCAGTGGTGCACGTGACTTCCTCCAAAAGCTGTGTGCATTTCACGCCGGTTTGAGGACAAAGGTCCCAACATCGCAGTTAGAGGCATGCATCCGCGTTCTCGTGAAACAGTGTACTGTGACTGCCTGGGTTACGTAAATTCGGAAATCTTGTTTGCAGAAATTTAGAACAACTTTTGCTGCAGTAAAAAGACGTGAAATTGACATTCAGCTGTCTTCGAAAACAAATGAAAGAAATAACTGCGATACATTTCACTCGTCGATGTCGTAATAACTAACAAACAACTGCCGCTCAAACACCTTGCGGATATTTACACCTCCCCAGCCATTGTTTCTAGAGAGCCGCAGACCTTCCGAAAACTTTCGCGGTAACAACAAAGGACAGAACGTTCCGGAGCCTCTCTCTGTCTCTTTCTTTCCTGCCCACGAGCCCGGCTCTAGCTCGTGGCAGCAGCACAACAATGCCACAAGTGATATTGGCATTAAAAGAGTAACATTCATAGTGGATTTTCAAATGGGCTTCCGCCCACTTTATAACCTAATTTAAAACTCGAGTCAGTCTTGTTATTTTTAGCCCTTTATTTCCCAACAAATAAATATTCTTACAATTTATGCGATATAGTATGCAGTCACGTCAACTTTTTCAACATTTGAGGGACGACTGGATTTCTGTACAATGTACTTATTTTCATTGGTAATATAGTATGCCAACTTAAACAGTATACTAACTTTATACTTTGTTACATATTTTATAAACAATTTAATCACTTTCTGAACTAGTGTTGCAGGTTTCAACTAAGGATACTGATTTATATACCAGGAGATGTGTTCCTATCATGTCGATGGAACGTTCTGTTTAGCCCTAGGGGACAGCTGTCGAAGTGAAACAAAAAGAGCGCTAACGAACGAATCCTCTACTAATCACATTTCCTCTTTGCATGGGATTTGTGATGATAGCAAAAAGGTCACGTGAACGGGTCGTTCCCTTCACTACGGTCCGACTTAATCTGTTTACGAAACAGCTTCATCAAAAAATGTTCCATGCCTGAAACAACAAACTCATCGAGATCAACTCCAACCACACGAGCTCTCCCTCACTACGATACCCGATAAACAAATACACGTGGGACGATAAATTGACATAGGATCCACAGCGTTTTCAACTAAATACGCTGTTAATATTCATGAGAAACAACCAGTTCTCTATTAATCTGTGCATTCTAAACTCCATTGATTTTCTGTGTGTTGGTCACAATATACAGAAAAAGTACCACACAATAGAACAACCACAATAAATCGACTTTTTACTACTGCAACCAACGCTTTATTTGGTTTGGCAATACAGTTAGTCCAATTATTTCTATTTCTGTATGGAACATTTAGATTTAAGCAAATAAATGCAGAATGTAGCAAATATCAACCATGCATGTTCAGCGTATTACGTTTATTCCTATTAAGTTTAATTGGTAAACGTATCTGAAATGATACTTTTTCTACATTTCTTGGCATACTTCGTATGAAAGTAGCGGTCTAATGTTAAAATGTGTAATAAAACAAACACAGGCCCAACACTTTTCATTTTAATACAAAATAATTCAATTATTTACAAAAAGAATATAAATGTCAAATGGTTGAAGAGGATTTATACAGCAGTACTAGAAAGTAGAATGCTACATGGATCAGAGGTATGGGGAGTAGATAAGACTTGGAGAGAGACTGATAAGAGTACATAGATCCTTTTGTAGGTATATATTGGGATTACTGATAACATCACCTATTGGGGCAGCACAATTGGAAGTGGGCAGGCTTTTCTACTAAAATTAAAATTTGTCAAGGCAATGAAATATTTATACAGAATCGCTAACTTGAAAGATGGCAATATAATTAAAGAATGTTTTGTAATGCAAAGGAAAAGTAACTGGGGTGGGTCTTGGGCACATAAAATGAATGCGTGTAGAAGCAGAGAGGTATGGGTCATTCTTGGATAAATGCAGAGTATGGGTATAGAGGCTTCTGGAAAGAAGTTAAGATTAGAGGATATTGACAGACAGGACTTTTTTGCCAGTACAAGCGACAAAAGCTCACTGAGGTTATTTAGAGAAATAAACACAACCGGTGGGGGGGGGGGGGGGGAGGTCATATAGACATACATAATACGTTAGGGCGAGAAGGTTTTGCTTGGGCGAGAACAGGAACGAGAAACTTTAAAGGGATAGGGCAAGATAGGAAGCTAGATAAATGTCCAATGTGTGGAGAAGATAATGCAGATTTCTACTGTATATTATATTGGAGTCAAAAAAAGATATGGAGAGAGCAGGACTGGCTACTAATGGGACAATTGGGGTAGAAAAATTTTGTCAGTAAAAGAGGAAAAGAACAGGAGGCATATAAGGAATTATTTTGGGAAAGTTAAAGAGGGATGACTAAGAACAATTAAGAGAAAAATGTAGATTATAGGTGAAATGGTAAAATATGCAAAAAGGAGTAGAGAGCCTCCAATACACAAAAATCTAGGGTTAGGTATATGGGGATAGAATTATTATTCAATGGCAAGCAACATGGTAGGATTTTCATGTTTAGGAATATATGGCGTTTTCCAGTATGGCTTTTATAATTCTAATCTTGATTTTGTATTTTCATTTGATGATGTAAAAGGAAAGATGAGAAATTACAAAATTACAAAAAGAATATGGTTTCTTATGATGCGCCATATTCCTGACTCTGAAGGTAACACAGAGCACTGATTATTTTCAGGTCCAACCTGTTACTTAACTGGACAGCAACGCAGTTTGAGCAAGTCAGTGAAGTAGAAAGGGTTGTCCAGAGGAAATGCTTATTTCAGCCATTGATTGTCAGTAACCAATCTGTTGAAACGATTTAAATGAGTATTTAAATCGATTTAGTAATTTAAATAAGTAAAAAGAATTATTTAGGACATTGAATAATGGTATGGAAAAGTTAGTATACCAAATTTATAAAGAAATGTATAAAAGTTAAATGATGTTGATTTGTCGTTATGACAACGGCAAAGAGACTATACAAGCTGGAGGTGATTACTTCTTCTTCATTTGACTTCCATAGTGAAAGGATGTGTAAGTCCGCAAATGAACGCCCATGTGCAAAGGCAATTTTTTGTGTGTAAGAATATATGTATCAGTATATTTTACTTGGTGTAATAGAGAAGTGATTATTGGTGAATAGCTAAAAGGATTGCAAAGGATAATACTGATATCGGTTGATTTATGTTAGAAAAAAGTTGCATCCTTAATAAATCTCAGAGTTTGGAAATTCGTTGGAGAAATTCTAAATAATATTGCATTTAAAACAACATTATCCTTACATATCCGCGACCACCCCTGAAAAGAAGAGTCCATGCAGATACCAGAGCAGCCGAGGAACGACTAGATCGAACTCCGAGAATTTCGAAGGAGTCCATCATCATCCAAATTCTTTCTACACCCCACATTGGAATATATTTGTTATGTTTCACTGTGGTTTATAGGGAAAAAAAACACTTTCGTTATTTTTTATTTTATAAAAAATGGATAGTCATTAGTCTGATTAAATTACATTTTGTTTAAAATGAAATCCTGTGATGTCCTCTCCTATCAAAATGACTTCTGTATAATTGGAAAACTGCAGTAGGTACACAAAGTCTTACTAGACAAAATAAGACTTCAACAATGTGTAACCTTTCTTATTTTACATTGTACATTTTAGAGATTTATTTCTATTTGCTTAAATTTTCAAATACGTATACTAGCTACACATTTTCGCTTCTGACCATGTAAAATGCAGAAACTGTCAAAACTGTCACAAGCGGCCTTTAACACTTCGAATATATTTTAGCGTAATGTAACCTTCTTACAGGTGTAAATGTATAAACAACATTAATCCCAATTATCAAGCAGTAGGCAGTATAATAAGAGTCTGTAAGAATTATGTATAAGAGTGAGCAGAGGAAGCCACGTGAATGCATCTTTTTTGTATGAGGGAAACTAGATCTCTAAATGCTTACTGCGCATCTACAACCGACATTCTATAAAAGTATGCCTACCTGTATTCTGTGGCTCCATGTTGGATTCTGTTACTTCATAAAGATAATTACGAAATGTGGTACATTAAATGCAGGAACGAAATAACAAGTGAGAGACAATGTTGAATGTGTGAGGCCACATTAATGCTTGATGATATTTCGTCTTCCGACATATACACCGTGAAGCTGATGGTTTTCTTCACCCCTCAAGACATTTTCGCTTTCTTGGTGATGACGTGCGTTAAAATACATAAATATGAAATAAAGGAGAAAAGGGACTTGAAAATGTTGTTAGACTCGAGCTGTCACTTGTTATGCAGCGCATCTCCAGGGAAACCTCCCTTTACTTTATAGAATCATAACCTGCTATGGGAATGCGGAAAGAAATGCAATAATGTACGTGTATGCATAAGTGACTAAGTATATACCTGCTCATATACACCATCTCCCTTCGTGAAGGAAGTTTTCCTCTTCCACATGGAGTTTTTGAAAAGGTGTACCCTCCGGGGAAATTTACCGAACAAAATGCTTGTCAATCTCCCTTAAAGCTGCTTGAGAATGGGGCGTGGAGGAAAGTGCTGAGGTGCTCAAACCTTGACAAAAAAGGAAACGGCCCACAAAGGAAACATAGTCGTCGTAGAAATGTTGGAGGTAGCAAGCGAATGAATGGGCTCGTGTTAACCAAACAAAGTCTTCGTTGTGCTGTTGTAAACGAATACAGCTACACCTGTTGTGGAAACTTTCAGCCTGGACTAAAAACATACCTAATGTCTGGCACCCATGCCATTTTTTTAAACCAGGTATCACTTAGTTGGCCGTGTCATAGCTGGTAAGTTAGACCGCTTGGCTCTCACCAAGGCGGCTCGGATTCGATCCCAGTCGACCGCAAAGTGGGATTTATGGTGGACTACATGGCACTGAGTTAGGTTTCCTCCGGGTTCTCCGGTTTCCCTCACCGCCATTCCACCAATTGCTCCATGATTCATCTCTTGATCATCCCAAGCGTTGGGCCGACCCCTCAACCCTGACACCTCAGGTCAAATGCTCTGACTGCCTCGGTCAGAGGAAACTGACTAGCACCACAATTGGTGAGGAAGGGAGCAAAAAAATAATTTACTTTCTCATATCATCTTCAAGTTATTCAAACAAGCTTGCTACCTATTGCTTCTGGCTAATCATGATAAATATTCGCCAGAAATGGTATCAATATATTTCAGATACAAACGTATTCTCCATTTTACTCGTATAATTAAATTATCCGAACTAAGGCTTTCGCAAAAGTAAAACGAAGCCAGCACGTTATTTACTCTACCTAGGGAAGATATTCTTATGTGTCTGATTAGCTAAGTTTCCGTCCAGCCGCTCTATACCATTGAGCTACTATGGCCAAAGTGCCAACATGAAAGTTGGAGAATTTAATGTCATATTGGCACGTTGGCCATAGTAGCTCAATGGTTTAGAGCGGCTGGACGGAAACCAGAAGATCCGTGGTTCATGTCCCGGTTATGGCATTGAATTTTTCAGTCTGGCTCTACCCTTTCATTGTGCGTCCTACACACGGCTAGTGCGAAAGAACAATTAATTTCCATTAATTGTACCTAATAGTGGTCCGAACTATAAAGCCCGGGCCATAAAGTCCTTACAGCATAGTAAGTCGCCATTTAGGTAGTTGTCTCATGTGTTTAAACACGAATTAGTTGGAGAATTTAATGTCATGTTGGCACGTTGGCCATAGTAGCTCAACGGTTTAGAGCGGCTGGACGGAAACCGAAAGATGCGTGGTTCAAATCCCGACTATGGCACTGAATTTTTCAGTCTGGCTCTACCCTTTCATTATCTTTCTGTTCTACAATTATTATTTAAGTTTTCTAAATTCTAGAGAAACGCCGTTTAAAAGGAATAATGTTATGTACAAAGTTATAATGAACTTTTGCAATTATCTAATAGTTATTTCAACGTAATATACTGGACATTTTTTTTACAATATAATCTTCCAAAAAAGTTTGAAAAGTTGTGATGTGCAGTAACGAAAATGTGAGTTGTTCTATAAAGCCTCGCAAGAGTGGGTTTAAGTGGGGGCTAGCAGGACAAGCACCGGGAGAAAATCCGAGAACTATGGAGTGATTATACCTTTAAATAAACAGCAATTATTTGTAAATAAGTATTTATAACATACATAATTATAATCGAACCTGTTAATAATTTCTTCCGGTATTTTCGCTTCACTGATTGAATAAAGATTTACCAGCTAAAATAAAAACAGGCTGCTTCCTAAACATTCAAGGTACATAGGTATAATGTTATTTGTATGCAAATAAACATTTTATTTTAATAAGAAACTGCTGAGTCATTTTGGATAAAAAGAACTACAAATATTTTTCCATATAAAGTTTAGTGATGTGGTGGCAAAATTTTGGATACCTTCGTGTCGCATCTGTGGAAGAAATTTAAAGTTTGCTACTTTTTGTTTTTCAGTTAGCATTTTACATATGCTAACACGTTTTAATTAAATACTTGTCTTCTTCAGAGACCATCTAAAGAAGTATTTCCTTAATATCGAATTTTCGAGAGGAATGTACAATTCAGTATAGTAAAATAAATGAAATAATGAAATATTTTCTGTGTCAAAAAGGTAACGATACTTAAAAGTGGCATTTATGATGAGGAACTATTGGACAATATCTCACAAACTAATTTACTCCTCTACGACACAGAAACCTCAAACGGCAACAACCAGTAATTCTGTGATGTGGACAGAAACATCAAAGCATTACATGGTTTAACTCATCACTTGCATCTACAGATCATATGCCCCTGAGAGCATTGAAACACAAAGTTTCTTACAGTCGCAAAGTTGTTCACAGCGCTGGAAAGTGCGCCATTATGATAATTATTATAAAGGCCTTTGTGTTTGGAGCACAATGAAGGCTCTGTGTGGTGGTGAAACAAAGGAATTTTTCGCTTAATGAAGCAGCACTGGAAAGTGACCATTAGCTGATACCGGAAGGTTTCCCACTGAACCCATTATCTGCAGTTTCCGTGCACTCTTCCCATTCGAGTTTTACGAGTCCCACTACTGTGACAAACCACGCACGTACCATATAAGGAAATTACCTAACCAAAGTACACTCCATGCAACAAGTGTACGGAAATAAAATGCTATCCACTCTATCAATGCGCAGCTGCAACAACGTGAACCCCGGTTCAAATATACCGAATGCCAAAGAGAAAATATAGCGTTGATACGCTGTTTAACGACATAGCGAACGTGTATGTAACTGTTAAACATTTCTATTTTCATTTTATGAATGGTTCTCACTCTTATTATTTTCATAAATATTTGTTAATTTATATTATTGTCCTGTGCCGTAGCATAGTGGGACGGAGTGTTGAACTGCGGTTCCCTGCCACGAAGAGCGTCCTTTAGGGGTGCGGATTATAGGATCGATACGCACTCAGCAACGTGATGCATTTGAGGAGCTGCAATAGGTAGCGAATCCCGGTGTATGGAAGCTAAATTTAGAGTTGGAGTTACCAAGATGCTGACCACATCTCCACCCCGTATCGGTTAGATGATCGTCCATCTCTACCTTGGGTATGTAGGCGTGAGGCCGGTAGTCGCGTTGGCACAAAATTGTGAAATTGCATTTGGTTTGAGCCATGTTTAATGCAGAGATTATTACGGCCATCATATACGAATTACCTATCATGAAAATATATCTGCAGTTTTTTATTTACACAAAATAAATAATTTATTGATTCAATTACTTTGAGACATGATGGCAAGTAAGGAAAAGTTTTCTACATCCTTCATTTAAGTCGTAGAAGGGTATACATAATAAAATTCTTGATAACGCGTCTAAAACTTGACGTATACATTTAACTTCCTGACAAGTTCATGCAAAATGACGTAGCCTTCTTTAGAAGCTAAAGGTAGGACAAAGACCCAGACCGTGGAAGCCTACGCATACATGTCTAAAACTTAGCACAAACCATAAGTTAGGACAAATAAAATAATGACTGTTTGCTTTATTGTTATCAAAGTACTGACTTGTATGTTCATCAAGATAAATAATAAGTTATTTAACTTATTTTTTCTCTTGACTCCAACAAATTTACAATAACGACTCATTGGTAAATATATTCTGCATAACGACAAAAATTAATAAATAATAAATAATAATAATAATAATAATAATAATAATAATAATAATAATAATAATAATAATAATAATAATAATAATAATAATAATAATAATAATAATAATAATAATAATAATAATAATAATAATAATAATAATAATAATAATAATAATAATAATAAACCACCCATATCCCTCATACATAGTTTTGGAGTTTTCACAGCACTCACAATCAGAATCGCCTGTCAATGACTCTTGGTCTGTCTTGTTTGATTGTCTACAATGGTAAATGATTTAAGAGTAGATAACTTTAACTGTTAAGAACTTCTATGTTTGCTCATTATTTATTGTTGGACAAAATGTTGCAGTAGTTTTTTGGGTTAATTTGCAACAATGGGTATGCGAAAGACATAGGTAAGTACAGTGGAGGCTAACATCTGCTCTTATAAGCACCTTGTGCATTACCTCATTTCCTTCGTTTTGTGCATGAAGCATTTCGCTTTCTCACTTAATTAAGCATTAGAGAGTTTTTTTCATAGTTCAGCGAAGGGTAGGTGGAGGCAAATTTGCACTATCCTCCTTCCCATAAGGCTGGTCATCCTTGGGTAAGAAAGTACTGTCGATCTTTAATTGTATTTCAGAAACAATTTTCGGCAAATTTCAAATTATTTTCTGGACGGAGATGGAATAACATTTGCTGGACTTTTGTGAGTCTACATTTAATAGAGTTTAGAAATAAAAAAATTTAAAAATAGAATATCAAACAGTACTCAGCCACCATGCATTAAATTGAATAAAAAAAAATTAAGGTGATATGGATAGGTCAGTGGCCATTAGCAGCAAACAATTTATAACGGGTTTCACTACAAGATTAAAATGGGAAAGACCAGGATGTTCATGGAATTATACGGTTGTGTAAAGCAAGAGGAACGCACATTAGACGCATCCGTGGTACCATCACCACATGTCTCACTCATGGCGATGGATTTCTATAGGTGACACACCACGAAAATGGCGAAAACAAAGGATTACACACTTTTCTTACAATGAAAGCGTCGCCATTTTAAGTATCAAAACCAGTCCTAACTCGTCGCTGCCACTAGAGCGCTATGCACTGTGCAGTGCTGCCATCTGTCACTCATTCACAAAGAGTCCACGTGTATTTAAAAGAAACCAAAAGTTCCTATCTGGTCCCAGTCGTGTAAAATTTATTCTGCAGCTTCTATTCCTATGATCATTTCAATGTCAGATTTTAAAATATTAAACCAAGCATACAGCATACATTACTGTTAAGTACTGTTTTTGTAGCTTGGAATAGTTGGAGGGAGAGGAAAATAAGAATTTTTAAAGCTAAAATCTAAATTAGTTTTCGAGTCAAAGGTGTATAGAGGTCATTTTACATTTCACCTTTTTTCACTGACTCTGTCTGACTTTAGGCATGTGCCCGCTCCCGATGGCACCCTTTGTAGTCGATAACACAGACTGCA
Source organism: Mantis religiosa (assembly GCA_030765055.1). Taxonomy (NCBI): domain Eukaryota; kingdom Metazoa; phylum Arthropoda; class Insecta; order Mantodea; family Mantidae; genus Mantis; species Mantis religiosa. The sequence continues at coordinate 79,600,753 of CM060951.1, forward strand.
GCTTTATACGAGTAATAAACCTTGGTGGGCATTACGTATCATGTCCCATGCAGTCTATATAGCTTTTACAGGAGAAAAGCGACCAATAGCCAGATTTCGTACAAAGTGGGTTTTAAATGTTGACATTGCAATGTTTCCCCATATACAGGAATGCGGAAAAACAATGTTCATAAAAATTTTGAGAAAAGCAGTACCGACATAGTATCTTGAGGTTAGGTACAAGCGTCGCAGAGTTTTCTAATACACTACATGCGTCAACATTAATGCCGTCATGTTAGAGTTTACGATTGTCAGATATAAACTAAACAGCATCACTGTCACTAAGTGTGCACGCGTTAATGCTACATTTTTGTTGTAAAGGCCACTAGATGGTACGGCAATACCGAGCGCTCGTCTGCTCAGTATAAAGAAGGCCATGTAATGGTTAGTTTCTCGTTGTGTACCGACAGTAAAATAGTTGAGGTAGTAAGTGCTCTGCTATCGTGTGAACTAGATGCTATTTTGATTGGATCTGGAGTCTCGTGGTTAGCAAATACAGAGGCTCCAGTTAGACGATGGGCGTTTTTCTCTAGCCACTATTATTCCCATTTTCACTATCTGAATGTATCAGCAAGAGTGTAAAAGGGAGAGAATTAAATGTTTATAAAACAAACCCAAAGATACCTAACGGAAACAAGTGAACATCATTGCCAATGGATATTTGCTCCAATGGTAACACCGCCGATATAACCTTAAGCAACATACAAATAGAAAAAAGTCGGGTTTCAGTTCCGTCTATGAAGCGCTCCTGCTGATATAGTACATGTCGTCCCATGCTTGTAACCTCAAAATGCTTAGCTTGATACTGCCTTTCTACCCCGCAATTGTTTTTACGCTCTAAATGTACGAGGCGTGTCGTAAAATAAGGTCTCCAATTTTATTTAATATAGAAAACATGTTTATGGTCAATAAATGTTACACTGATCGAAAGGCGGAACTTGCAGCTATTTTACAACGTAATCGCCATTGCGATCCATGCACTTTTGCATGCGCTGTGGCAGTTTTTGTATATCCTTGTCATAGAACTCTCCCGCCAAATTGCGCAGGAGCGCTCAACCTCGTTTTTCAAATCATCGTTGGTCTGGAAATGTGTTCTACCCAGGTGTGACATCAACTCGGGAAACATGATAATCACTAGGTGCTAAGTCTGGACTGTAGGGGGATGGGTGAGGATGTCCCATCCGAACTGGGCCAGGAGATCAGCCGTTGCATGTGCAGTACGAGGACGAGCGTTGTCGTGATGAAAAATCACTCCCTTCGTCAGCATTCCCCTCCTTCCACTTTGAATGGCAATTCGCAATTTTTTAAAAGTCTCACAGTAGCTAGCGGCGTTTATTGTTGTGCCGGTAGGCATAAACTCGCACAACAATACACCTTTTCTGTCCCAGAACACACTGGCCGTGACTTTGCCGGCTTCGGCGAATTCGAATGCTGCCACTGACGAGAACGTTCTTTAGTTTCTGGTGTTGTGCAGTGCACCCAGATTTCATCGCCAGTGACAACTGAATCCAACAATTCCTCACCCTGTTCTGCACAGCGCTCCAGGAATCGGTGGGCCGCTTCAACACGTTGCCGTTTATGGTCTTCGATGAGCATTTTGGGGACCCACCTCGCACACACCTTGCGATAATGCAAATGTTCGGTCAAAATCTTGTCAATCATAGTCTTACTAACTTCAGGGATAAGTTCGCACAGCTCGTGAACTGTCACACGCCGATCTTTAAGCATTTCTTGTTCCACTTTTGCAATTGTTTCGGCTGAAACCGAAGACCGACCAGAACGCTGCTCGTCATCGACGTCTGTACGTCCGTCTTTGAACTCTCTGTTCCACTTTCGCACGTTTATGACGTCCATACTCTGTGGCCCATAGACTTCGCATAACTGACGATGAATCAGTGGGGGTAGTGCCCTTGGCACTGAAAAAAATGGATCACTGCACGCAACTCGCACTTAGCGGCGGAAGTGATAGGAAGCTCCAACGCAAACGGCTGTCCAGTCAAGAAAAATGGTTGCAACGGGTTCGTTGTGCTGGGGGTTTGAAGGGGTGAAACCAAGCTACACGCCAGTGTTGCCGGATCTTGCGTAATAGCGTTCCTCACGGTTCCAGCGCCTTGGAGAACTTATTTTACGGACACGCCTCGTAAAGGTCAAATTTATTTTAGCGTGATTTATCTTGAGTGGCAAAAGTAATTTCTCTTCCCATTTTATTATAGGTGTACATAGGAATAAAACGAAACGAACTCCTATCACGTGATAATTTCACAAGCTGAAAATATTCTAATGCCTCTGACTTGTAGATATGAATCAATATCTTCTGGATGGAAGCGGGATAGCAAGGAACTCTACTCTAACCAATGAAGGAGTATTTCATTACATGAGTGATACTCGCGATATGAGGTGGTTTCGCTTTACTGTTGTGAACATCTTATAAATGCGATGCCAGTCAAATTGTAAAATGGACTAAATTTAGTAACTAATAGGCTTCAGATGGAAATGAACTGCAGATAAACAAGCGCACAATATGTTTCTTTTGGGCTACTGACTTACATGTAATTGATAAAATGCATTGCGTCTTTAAATATTGTTTCATTAATGGCAGGAATGCATATGCATCGGGTAGTAATTGACGTAATAGGCGGAACGATATCGTATTCCTACCAACAAGGTAATAAATCATTATTAGCATCAAAGGCACCATTACCAGCATCCATAATGTGGTATAGGATTAGTTTGTCACCACTGCCTAATAAATTTAACCCTCTGACTAACGCTTATACACCGATGCTTACTCTTTGTAATAAGACACTCCACTTTTGAATCAGCCCGACTGTATTGCCCACTATGTTAGATTAACATTATGGTTGCCTGGGGTATTAAGATGCTTTATTTTGTCTTGAGTTATTTTCTCGTGTAGCAACAGTGCCTGGTGTAGAAACCAACGCTTAGTTTTGAAGTGCCCAAATGATGTTAGGTTATGTTATGGAACATGCTATACTTATTTTAGAAGACAAAGAAATACGTTGTCGTGGGTACCACCCCTGATGAAGCTGCTAAAGCAGCAGCAAAACAACCACTGGTATACCCTTTAATACCTATTCCACATCAAAAGCAATGGAAATTAATTGTTCTTTCACACTGGCTCTGTGTAGGCTAAAGTAAGGAAAGATAGACTGAAAAATTCACTGCCATAGCCGGGATTTGAATCACGGAGCTTCTGCTTGCAGTCCAGCCGCCCCAACCCTTGAGCTACTATAGCCAACGTGCCGACATGACATTAAATTGATTGACCTAATTAACTGACCTAATAGCGGTTAACTATAAAGCCCGGACCTTAAAGTACTTACACGTTGTACGTCGCCATTAAGGTAGTTGTCTCATGTGTTTGAAAACCCCTAAGTGGTTTACCGGAAAATACACAAGTCAGTTGGAGAATTTAATGTCATATCGGCACGTTAGCCATAGTGGCTCAAGGGTTAGAGCGGCTGGACAGTAACCAGAAGATTCGTGGTTCAAATCCCGGCTATGGCATTGCATGTTTCAGTCTGACTCTATCTTTATATATCAAAAACAAATTAATTCACTACTGGAAACATCACTGGCTAGAAACCAATGTACATAGTAAACTCCGACAAGTAAAACTAAATACATTTCCTACTCAGTGTCTTTATAAATATAAAAGTCGAAAACAACAGATATTACTCTCCAAACCTAGAAATGGACGTACAATGCTTATACATGATTACTTATATTCCAGAGATAGGCCTCCACACTTTGAATCATGCAACCAACCACTGTCAGTAAATCATATTATAAACGAATGTACTTGCTACTCAACCTAAAGGACTCATGTACACTGAGTTTATTTAATTAGAAGGTACGCATTCTGTTTATTTTAATTTGTCACGCCCGTTTTACTGATTTCTTTAAGTTGTAAAATTTGAATGAACATTATGTTTGAAACATAAGCACTGTTTGTAAGTGTTGAAGCTTTCGCAGCGAGCCTAAATCAATAAGCACTGCTTAATCAATCAGAGGGAAACATAACATGCAACGAAAGAGTGAGTAAGCTATGGAATTTATCAAAGCTGGTCATAGGGTTGGCTGCTGATGTTTATCGACGTTTCTTAAATGCTATTTTTTTCATTTCAGAAACTAATGATAATATGCTTATCTAAGAATATTTCTTAATGTTACAGAACCATAAATTGTATTTTAATATGTTACATAACACTCAACATTTTTTAAGAGAGGCACTTGAATTTAGTTTCATCAAGTAATATAAAAATAAAAAGAAAGAAAACAAAAAGAAACAAAAGAAAAAGAACTGAAATATTACTCACACCTAAAGTTTTTTCAGAGACATGAGATCAATATTTAACAAATATAGTATAAAAAGTCTTAAATGCAGGAAAGTTTTTAAGTAAAAAGAAGATAAAATGTCAAAATATTTATTCTTAATACCTTTTTTACAGTCAATATTTGTCTAGAATATTTACCTCACTCATATAAATACGCGCTCCTGTAATGTGTTTTTTTAATTTATTTAAGTAGCATGAAAATACGCATTTCCTCTGAAATATTTATGTCTATTATTTGAGTGGAATGCCACAATTTCACTACTTGCTAAAGGTATGTAGAAGGAAAGCAATTAATGAAAGTGTATGAGATTTCTGTAAAATAAAGTGGCTTTGTGACACAAGATGTGATGTTATAAAGCCAATATTCTGAGATGACAGTAGTTAAGAAGAGACAGGCAGGCGACAAACAATGCTCAGTTTTGAAAGCGAAAAGGCATGACCTTACACTAGGAAAGTTTAACACAATCAAGACAACATTTCGACCAAAAAAAAAAAAAAAAAAAAAGTGGCTACGTACCAATAAACCATAATATGTAATACAGAAAACCTGTTCTTTTATTTTAATTTTGAAGAAGCTTTAACTTCTCATATCTACGTCGCATCTGCATTGGCTTTGAGGAGGAAATGACCAAAAATGGTTGAAGCTGGCGAACTTCAAATTCCAAGAATTGTTCAGTTCTGTTCCTCAAATAATACTGAGGCAGTTATCCTATTATTAGACTTAAATTTCAAATCGGAGTTAGCCTCAATCTTGAATATGTATCTCTTGAGATGCCCTCATGCTAAAAATCTAAATGGAGTTGCATTACAAGAATACGCGGCCAGGGTTCCATTGTATTTCTGGAACAGAAACGCTGTAAAGTCAGTCTTAACATTTCGGCCGATACTGATAAGGTGTATTATTGCACATTTTAACCCCTGGAACAAAAATGGCTTAAAAGAAATTAAAAATATGTAATTTAAACATCTAAAGTGCGGGATTGTGTTAAGGTAAAAATGGGTAGTGGTATATAAGTGAGATCATAAACCGATCATCAAGCAGACTGCAATGAATATGTTTGAGTGAACTGTGCCTGTGCAACAGACCAAATTATATCATACTGATAGCAGTAGCGCGCATTCTCTTAATGGGAGCAAAGTTTATCAAATGCCCTTATTATCTTAAAGAATTTGAGGAGTAAGAACATTTTAGTAACATACTTTGCTGTAATCTCTGCTTACCAAGTCAGCGCTAAAAGATTTAAATTTTACATATTTTCGAACTTTAGCCTCCGAGTAAGTTCCGCCTCTGGAAACATTTATTATATTCCCTCTGCCATTCTGCGAAATTCTGCGACTGGATTCTGTAACAGCCTATATAAGCTCCAGTTCAACTTCTCCCATGAAGAGGGAGTGACTGCCGACGATATCGTTAGCTTACAAAGCCCTTCTTTCCCCAGCATCATGCTTACATTGGGGGGCATGGGCTGATCTAGATAAAACCTTGTGGACCGAGAGAGCTTGTATCGTTCCTCCGTTTTCCTCTTTGTTTCATTAACTTTTAACAGACATTATCTTCGTTGGCATTCCTCTTAGGTATCCATGTGGAATACTTGCTTAGCCTCAGCGGTTTTCACCACTTGCTATCTTCGTTGTTTCAAACAGCAGAGAAAAACCTTTACCATGTATTTTCTTTATCCTGAAAATGTATAACAAACACTAATAGTATACATCCGTCGTAAATACACAAATGTATGCGGTTTTTAAGAAAAATATTAAGACCATATATCCAAGTACTAGCTCCTTGTATATTTTGTTCAATATTCGACTCTATTTAAATATTCTGATATGTATATATCAATAAGCGTTTATTTGGCTACCAGTCCAGAAAATTGAACAACCTCATACAGTTTCGTGAAGTTTCAACTTATGGATTATAGGAAGTCAAAGAAGTCGATGCAGCCAGTGATAATATCTGGAGCGATAGAATTAGCATTATAGAATGCAAAGAAATAAGTGACAAACAGTTTATGACGAAATCACCTGCAATCTAAATTGTAGAGTAATTAACATTCAAGGACAAACTAGGAATACATTAGTAAACGCAAGCATTCTGGTTTCTAGGCACGGAGGGTAACTTTTTTATTTCCAGCTACTTGTTGAAAAATTAAGTCATTCCTTAAGTCTGAATGAAGCCAGATGAGAAAGGAACCTTGAGGACTGATTGATACTGAGAATAAGCAGCACAGCATATTCCTGCCCTCGTAACTAGGTTTTCCACCCTCCCAATCGAAGCCATGCTATTTTCGTCTTCCGTTACATAGGCTGTTCCAAAATGTTATCTTACCCACTCCTGATTTATTTCATTTTAGAGTTCGTCATGATCTTATGTGCAATCAGATTCTACTTCTTGCCTGTTTCTGTCACGTAAGGATCTTTGACATTTTGTCACCGCATTTACTTGCTTTCATTGCTCTTTTGCCAGATACAGTTTAAGCCAACGTATATAATCCTCTCTATAGCCTTCCTGCCCACTATTTTGGATCCTCTATGTCATTCAGTTGGTGTCGATGACATATTGCTCTCAATGTTGTGTGGCCTTTGATTATTCACAGGCCATGCCTAATTACGTACATTTATTTTAGCAAATACTTCATCTTCCTTTGCGAATAACCCGGAGTCTGAAGAACTTCTCCACAATCTTAAAATACGCTTCCTAAAAGCTATACTCTACTCTAACTCATTCATCCTTTCTCTTCTCCATACCTTACTTTCGTATTCTTAAGATGACCAAAACATTGTCCCATTCTCTATAATGCTTTTACTGGCATATATGGAACGCGGTTGAATACAGTACTTCAGAAACTGTCGAAACACTTTCTGCATTACATACGCCGTGTTCCTGCACCGTTTCCCATTCATATCATACCTTACTCTTAATTGAAATCTACAACATTTTGTATCTCTTCCTCTTCATACGTCCACTTTTCCTGCTGACGCATTACACGCCCCATTTTTAAGGCAAGTGCTTCAGTTGTAAGAATATTTACTACCATGTCACAATACCAACAGAATCGATTCAGTGTGCTTAAATATGATTTCAAAACAATTATTGTTTTAGAAAGAATCACATCACCGTACAAAACAATTAGTATTTTTGTTCTTCGATCATCGCTACATCCATCGTTTCTCCATCATCAACTTAACAATATCAATAAACCAATTGAAAGTAACGGAGATAGTATGTAACCCTGCGTCATGTTCTGATATGTTGTGTTTTTCGGGCTTAATGACAAATTTTTCTTCTTTATATTTTATCTTTAGTGCTCTAGTCATTTATCCCGAACATTCTTTACATATAAACTTATCCTATAGTGCGCTATATTCTACACATCAAACACCATTTTAAAATATACTAACTATACCTTATCCCCTGTATATCTTAAACTGTCATCAGTTACAGCTTTTAGAACAAATACCTTTTCAATAGTCGAAAGGTATGCACTGTAGCTTTAGCGAAACATTTAATTCTTTTATATAAAATTCGTCTGTAAAGGTTTTTAATACAGGCAGTATGCCACTTTAATTTCCGGAAATGCTTTCACATAATGCGTCCAAACAGTCTTCAAATGTTTAGCTGTGGTAAAAGGATAGACTCCTAAGAAGGAAATAAAAAAGAAGCATCGAAATCTTTAGCCATGTCATAAGAATAAGGTTTCCGAAAGGTTTAAAGAAGGCTATATAAACAACGCCTAACGCTGCAAAAACAAATGCAGATTGAGTATTTTACTGCAGTCTAGATTATTCTCATGGTAAGTCTTTGCTTGCATCTTATGGTTTCCAACAATATACAATTCATTAAGTAGGTATATATAAAACTTCAACAGATATTCAAGATATCCAATTTATCTCATATATATGCCTTAATGTTATTCTTTTTTCAAAATTGTTCGAGGCATATTTCGGAAATAAAAAACAATCTACTTCATGAATGGAAGAGACCATTTTCTTGAAAATATTCATGTCGCATCCCTGAAAGGAGTGGAGCCAAGTGCTTAGTTTGGGATAACCGACTTGAATATACATATATACCTGTCATATTTTATTTACTTAACCTAAAATTCTATTCCAGTGAAATATTGAAAATACCTGGTACAAAAGCAAGAGTGAGATCTTGGACCATTCACTATTTTGAATTTTATATAATTTATCTTCAAGAACTAGGCATTCAAAATAAAATGAATTGATTAGACATATGAATAACAATATACTAAAATGCTTAAGCGTAAAGAAAGATAAGAAACTTTAATTAAATTATACAAAATAATAACAGTAGAGGCATTAAAGTACAGACGTGAAACTTGGAGTCTTAAAAACATAACAAATCAGTTGAAATGGCATTCCTAAGCAAAGGTAGTGGTTACCAAAGAACATAACTAAAAGTATTTAATATAGATTAACGCACAATACATCAAAGAGGATATAACTTGTAGGCAGAATGGAATATTAAAGATTATCTAAAATTATAGCATACAGTCAGAAGGTAAAAGAACACGAGGACACAAGATGGGAGTTCAAATAAGTGAATACACAAACTTTGGAAAATGAAATTGTTGTTGTTGTTGTTGATGATGATGATGATGATGATGATGATGATGATGATGATGAAGAAGAAGAAGAAGAAGAAGAAGATGATCACTGCTGAAAAAAGAATGATAAAGAGATTACACATAGTTGCATCAAGCAGCTATTGTAAACTCCAATAAAATTTTAGTTTGAGGCTTCCGAATTAACGTACTGGCCCATAAAATAAAACTTGCACCACATAACACATTAATGAAATAGAATAGGTAATGACTAGAACGTTCAGTAAAATCATGCAGATGTCAGAAGCTCTTGTTCGAAATCTCACATTTAAAATTAACTATTGTGTAACATAATCCAAAAAGCGCACGATAATCGTGAACTCAGTTTTCTCTTTCTTCTAGCATTCGGGTCTTACACCTTATCTTGTATGCCTAAGACACCAAATCTTCTATACAACTGCCAGGAGAAAAATGTCCCTTAAAACTTAGGATATCAGTGTTTTATCGCCTTGACAGGGCTTCCTACAATCTCTTCTAACAAAAGAACTAGGTGAACAGCAAAGAGCATCTGCAATTTCCAAACTTTTTCTGTTTACTAAGGAAAGGTTGCCGAGTCAGTGCGATCAATCTTTGTCACGAAGTGGAAAGGGCAACAGAGTAAAGCGAATTTAGAAACAGAAAGAGATGTGACTTGCAGTGGAACAAAGTGACACAAAAGCTCCCAATGGTATATTGACTATTGCTCCCCATTGTTTCTGCCTTTTCATACATCGAAAACTACCGTATCATATTTCACAAGTGCTCTTGGGGTGTCTGTTCCACGCCTAAATAAACACGTTTTCAAAAAATAATGAAACTTTTGTACAGATCTTTACATTTATAACGAGCGATTTGGCTGCGCCATTTCTGATGCTGGGGTGTTGGCTTCTCATTTGCCACGATTTCCTCTCCCTTATTTCCGTTTTATTCTGTTTATTTTTCATTTTACAGATGTGTTTCTAAATTTTGTGGCTTGAGGCAGTGTCGGAAAAATGGCGCGGATGCTTGCTCTCAGTAAATTGTTCTTCGTAGGCAGTAGAGCGCTACTTCGTTGAAAGAATTCTGCACCACTCTCTCTGGTTGGCTCCGGAGTAGGAGCGTCTTAGGGCCAAAAACTGTTAAGGACTTACGCGAATCTCTGCGATTTATCTGCTGAGGCATGCAGCCTCCTTGGTAGCAGAAATATCGCTCTCTTGGGTCAAATTGCATGAGGTGTCCCAATGTGTTATGTACCTTAAAGAGCAACTAGCTGCCTTAACTGCTGCTTCAAGGGTAGCTTTCGAAACTCGAATTTACCTCCCAACTTCCTTTATTAAGCTATTCTAGAACCATCTAGAAGACACTTTAAGGTTAAAACTTATATGACAATTCCTACAGCTGTTGCACTTCAATAACGAATGACATCCTCACAAGAGGACATCGGTAAACCTGGTGGAACGTCCGACTTCCTTAACATCTCTCAAGACAGCTTCCCAAGTTCTGAAAATGTCTCACAATCGTTAATCATACCATGGTCGGCATGGGCGAATAATTTGTGAGATAATTACCTAGATGCAATTTGAAAACTTTGTACCTTATCTTTGGTCCTAAGTTATTTAATAACATAGTTCCCAATCAGTTGTCACACAATGCAGTTCTTAAGATATACAAGAAAACAGAGGTGAAACTTCTCAATATGAAGATTCCGCACTCCCAGGCGAGTTAACTCCCTTGGAAAATAGTCCGGGACCATCAAAGAAACTAATCGCCTTAAATATTACTAAATGTTGGTTGGCTAATTTCTAACTTTACCAATTTTCTCGTTATTTGTACGATTATTCAGCATGTCATACTAACAAACTTGATTACAAGGCAAATAAAAGTCAACTTCTCACATGAGTCCTACCAAAATATAGCATGCACTGATATAGCATGCGTATCGTACGGTTATAACTAAATTCAATTGTTTCTGTTTTATTGAGTCTTAACTTTCCTAGTTTACTATGACCTTAGAGAGCATAAAATGAAATACAGGCGACTTGTCTTACTTTTAAATGAATTTTCTGTTGAGTAACAACTACTTTATATTTCAAGGTGCAAACATGCACAGTCAAAGCCTTTTTCGCAAGCATGTTTTATACAACCAACGAATCCGATCTCTGATATAGAGCTTGTAAATCATTTTTATAGATTTAGTAATTAATGAAATGAAATTAGTCCCTACAAAGCCTGATGTACGAATATAGCTTATAAATGGTGAAACAATTATCAAAATTGGTTGGGCAGTTTTTTTTCTTCTTTTTAAGATTATCCCACACACATGCGAAGTACAGATATTAACAAACATACTGCAGTGAAACCACCTGGATAAATCGTTGTTTTTCTTTTAAGATTCAAATGGAGGGGGGAGATGAATGGTGACGTAAGCTGTAAAATAACTATAGATCCAAATACTAAGAGTTATTAATAAATAATTGCATAAATAACATTGGTCATTTGGTTTTTATTCATTAACTCGTGTTTTATATCTAGATTCTATTTCTAAGACATAGTGCAGCTGAGCAATAACATACATTTTGGAAGAAAACTTTGCTAAAATTATTTAAAAACAAGCTCAAAGAGTTGGTATTGCTAAGCTGCAACATACGTAATAATAATTTTAAAGAGATTTCTTAATTCTCTTCACCAAATAGAAAACGTCTTCCAAATGAAGTAAATTTCACAAGCAAAATTCAAAACGTGCCTGTATTTTGTCATATAAATAATATATTAAATGTATGTCCGTTATAGTCGTTTTTTGAGAAAACGAAAGGTATTGAAATATTTCATGTAAAAGTAGTTTAGGATGGAGGAATCTTTTCTTTTGTTTGTTTTTTTAATTCGAGCCATATTTTTCGAAGATTATTTAACAAAAATACCGAGTTTAGTAGATGAAGTAACATTTTAGGTAAATTAACAAAGACATCATTTCAACTGTTTACACTGCTATTGAACATGCCCTTATTTTGATTTCTCTAGTACGTATAGTGAACAGGGGAGGTATTGCATTGCACTCAAAGATATGTCTAAACAGGATAAATAAAAAAAAACGAAAAATTCGGTTAAATATATCCGTATTCATATTTAAGTTGTCAGCAACAGGCGAAGATTATCAAGAAAATCGCCCATCCAAGTAACAGTTTTAAGAATGGATCTTCTCAAAAATGGTTACAACAATTTTGAATTAAAATACCATATGCTTAAGATATTTTCATTATAAATAAAATGCATATCCTGAATTTTTTGGAAATGGTCCATGTAAGTAAGTTTTATTTGCCGTAGGAATATACAGTATTCATGCCTTCGTCAAACTTGTACCCATAAGAAAGTAGGATATTTTTACAGATTTTGTTTTTAAATTCTTATTATTTAGATTTTTTAGCCTAGCTGGGAGTTTATTACGTAGAACAGTTCCTGTGTGAGAGATAAAATCTAAACTCAGAGTGAGGCAGTGATGATAATTCAACTTTTTATCAAATGGAAAGTCGTTTTTTAAATGTCCTGGACATGCAAAGAGAACGGAATTTAAAATCATTACTTCAGGATCAGTTATTTAAAGATTTGACTATCACTTAAGTCTATTGTACTTCCTTATTCTCAATGTATGTATAAGAAGAAATGTAATACACATTTACGCACTCGACAACGTGAACTAGTAGAATTGTTTGTAAGAAAGTCGTGTGTGTGTGTGTGTGTGTGTGTGTGTGTGTGTGTGTGTGTGTGTGTGTGTGTGTTTATATTTTCAAAATCATTCTTTAATTTACTTTTGCAGGGAAATGGTGGTGCTTTCCTGGGAAATTGAGGTACTGCTATCCTAGTATGCATTGATTTCATGAGCTAATATAATTCACACTGCTTAAAAGCTGTACTTTTATCAGACTGAAAAATCTGCATACCGCAATAGCATGTCTCAATTTTTATTTGATGCAATAACGTTTTAACTGTTTTCTTCTTTTCATCGAGTGGTGTGGAACGTTTATACACTTTTGAACTACTAAGTTCCAACAGTTACAAAGCCTCTAGAACAAATGCATGCGGCAATTCATTTACGGCTCGGATTATTGTCATCGTTCAGGCAAATTTCCGATTACGTTATCCATAACATCAGCGAGTAAAAGCAATTATTGCCATTGTTAAGCGAAACCATTATTTACAGGAATAAATTTATGTAAGGGAGAGTGGAGCTAACTCACTCAAGAATAGCTTGCGTATCTTTTGTGTTACAGCTGTCATTACAACCAAAATCCAATATCCTACTGAATACAATTTTGGAAACAAATAATCGGTGAATGCGTCCACTTTAATTTTCAGATCAGTTTGTTTTTTAAGAACCCTACTCCATTTCATTATTAAAAGCACTATGACATGTCAATTGTTATTATATTCCTTCTACCTATGGTTTTATTTTGCTTGACTTGTTTTGTAATTAAGTGCTACGGTAACTAATGAAATAAAACGTTACCATGCTGGATCAACTTTTATGGACAAAACTATGGAGTGAAGAAAAATATATAACTGCCATAAGCACACAGGGATAAGGAATTAAACATAAATTAATTTTTTTATCTATTCTGAACTATTCAATCAAATGCAAATTCGAGAGATATGGCTTTGGAGAAGTAGAATCAGACATAAAAATGCAAGGACATAGCCGGCATTTGAACTACGAATTTTCGGAATACCGTGCTGCTGCTATAACCAAATGAGTAGCAAGATGTCGACACTACATTCTACAACCGACTCGCTCTTCTTCCAGTAATCCACTAGGATCCCTGATTCAAATTGTCGGCTTTGGTATTGCATTTCTGATTCTATTTCTACAACTTCATTATAAAGAGAGCATTTTTTTTAATTTATGTCCTCCAACGTTAAATCATATCGGTCGATGAATGAAATTGCTCAAATGATGCTCAAATGATGCTCAAATGAGTTCAGGGTCCATCGAGCTTAGAGTTATCCGAAATTCACCTTAAGAGCATATTTGAAAAAGAAAATCATCACTAAAATTACTTAATTTGATAAACTAAAAAGCCGTCAGAGGAGCAGACCTTTTAAATATAACATACCAAAATTTATAAAAGGCCACTTAAGAACTACAATGTAATCTGGACAGAACAAGAGAAGTGCTTTAGAATTCGCAGAGCTGTTACGTACATTGCTATCAAAGCATTAGAAGACAGACATACTTATTACCGACTGGGGCAAAAATATCTGCTTATAGTATGTGAAAGAAAAAAGATCAAAATGAAAACTAATTTTATATTATGAGAAGTATGGTCACACACAGCAAAACTCACACTGAGCCCTCTTCTATATCGTTGTGGTAGCGTATCTATGTCACATTCAAGAGGTTCAGAGTTCAATTCTCGGTGAGGGAGAGTTATCTGAATGTGGTTTTTTCCAGGTTTTCCCCTATCCTGAGAAATGAATTTCTGGCAACTCTAACCTCTTTGGACCCTGGGCTCATTAAGCATTATTAAACCCATGCGTTAATTAAAACAACACCAACATCTGAATATCTGGCTGCCCTAAAGGTCACCACCATGGACCCTCCATTAAACAGTCCTGGTTACTATTTTAAGATTTCATTTTGTTTCCAAAATTAAAGATAAAATAAACAGAATCTTGGTTTTCTTTTCCGATGATGCAGTGGAATGTTAAATGTGACCTCTGAATTAATTCAGGAAATCTGCACTTATTGGACTAGTTTAATTTAATGCAAAAAATATATTGATAATAGAGGGCAATACATTGAAAACAAAATCATTCAAGTTTTTAAAAATAACTCTTGTATGATATAATAATGATCAATATCGCCCGCGTATTATAATGGTAAAGACATTATTTTCAAAATTAGTTGACTTGTAATAACATTTCTCTTAGCAGTGTCTTCTCCACAGTGAAGTTTATGCTGCTGGGCATTTGAAACATCACATTAATGTTTGAACCTATAAAAATAAAATCCTCAAACATTTTGTGAAAACAATCTACAAGAAAACTTTTATAACTAACGAAGATTTGAAATGCGTAGCGCCGTAATAATAAAGTCAAACTTAAGGTATGTGGCGGATATTAAATTTGTTTCAAACTTGGGCGATAAAACGTCGGTAAAAGTAGGTCAGAGTTGAAAGAAATAATTTCCAGTTATGTTGAGTTTGGGGAATAGCTGACCTTATTTCATTTCCAGGCCAGTTTAAAAAACGACACAAAACGTAGTTGTATGAAGATAGGATTATAAAATACTCTATGATTCCTGACAGTGAGGATAAGCGGATGACGTGAACAGTGACAGAGTGGTAGGAACTTACCACGAGGCAACGTGTCGCACTGCAGGAACATCTGCATAATAATGAGTTCTATCTTTAAAATTCCGATGAAACGGATGAATGCTGACATTGCGTATGCAGAGGAGCCGCAGTGTGACACGAATCGCGTATATTTTGGCTGCAAACGCAACCTCAGAGTTAGAATGACGAAAGACCAGCCCTGCGAAGACTATGCGATTTATTCTACAAAAGGACTGTCACATATCAGTTATCTAGATAGCATTTACTCTAATAGCTACCAGAAACTATTATTACGAAAGCTATCTTTTCAATCTGCTTCATGTTAATCGAGATAAACCTTTGCATAAATAGTTTTATGACAGTTTCCCGGATACAAGGATTGGGGTTGAGAAAAACAAAAGAATAGTTAAATTTATCACGTAATATCTTACACGTATGGGATTCTAATTAAAACTGTCAGTCGTTTTTGAGAAAATAAAAAGTTTAAAATAATATTTCATGTAAAAGTAGTTCGGAGTGGGAGGCTTTGTTCAAACTCTTCGTATCGCATCTTTGGAACATACTGAACGTACCAACTATAGTATTCATCCGACATATTATTGTTTTTTAAGTTTTGTATTCACACATATACACACACAAGGACTTTTAAGTTTAAGAACCTCATAACATTTATTTCCGGTTCAATCTCCACATGTAATTTGACGTGATAGAGAGATACGCTGTTTACGTGATATCTATTACTTTACAGAATGGATGTGTGCTGCACACATATCAACATATCATCCGATCACATTTCCATGAAAGAGCTGGAATAAAGAAAACTCGTAAAGTCTTCGGATTCAAGACTTAGCTGAGGCACTAACGCTACTAAACTAACTGCAATACCTGTGCTTTAGAGTTCTGCGATGGTTAAAACTGTTCTTAGGAGATCAATGGATACAGATGCTGTGTCTATTAAACTGATACCGTGTAAATTAATAAATACAAATAAATACCAGTGAAGCAACGGCTACTATAACAATGCAACGCAAGTGCTGGTACTGTATCATTAAAAACGTGAACACTTGAAAAAATCGCTTGCTTTTTACTTCCGAGATTCTCCAATGCACTTAACATATTTTGGTTTATCCACACTTATTGTCGTCTTAAATACTTCAGGCATGTCACTTACATAATAAAGAATGAAATTTGCACATATGAACTTAGAGACCTTTAAAAATCTTGTATGTGCTTGATTCATAAAGGAAGCATACAAACTGTTCTATGTTGAATCTGTGTTCTATGTTGGGGCTAGGAAATTTATCCATGTCAAAACAGGAAAGAAAAGTCCCTCTAGAACTAAAATGTCAGCTACATATTTCTATTACAGCAAAACCAATTCCTACTTTCCTCCTTCACCACAATGTGTTCCGGGTGGAGAAGCATAGAATAGAAGCTCCTTGTACGGTAGACAGCCAAAGAATAAAACCTTGCTTAGTGGGTTAAACCTCGTACTCCCTCCAGAAGCAGTCTAACAGAAAATCCATTAAAGGATTTAAATTTTACTTAATTTATTTTTTCCTGTTAATCTATAATTTTTGGATGAGCGGAATTATTAAAAATAAAAATACAACATTAATAACGCGAAACAGTGTCCCGGCGAAAAGCAGAGAAATTTCGGTGCCAAGAGATAAGCGCGGTTTGAGTACACAAAGAGCCTGCAGATAAAGATAACAGGCGGACAGTGCTTGCATAAGCAGATAAACATAGCGCTTGAGATACGTGACTTGCCGGCCCAGATAGGGTTTCACGTAAGGAAGGTTCTAGTGATACCTAGATTGACAGTGAATGGTTGTTTTTCTTATTTGCTCCAGAAGTCTCTCGAATTTATCAATGAGGTATTTAAGAGAGCAACGGCTCTCCAAGGGTCAGTCGTGAGTAGTAAACAGAGAGAAGTAACAGCTGTAAAGTGTTGTTGTAACGAGCGCTAATGTATTCAGCTGTCACTGTTTGTCATAGTCATCGACCTCGTTAGACTGTGTACGTAACGTAATGCTGCTGTAATCTATAAGTGTATTCTACGATCCCACAGTCATTATGTTCTAGAATCATTAATCAGAGTAAGAATCAATAAAAAAAGGGCAATGGCTTTATCGGTATATATGTTTCTAAATGATATCCTGTAATTTTGGTTGTAAACTTTTTTCAAAAATTATCAGATGTTACAAGACAAATTATATGTTAGATGTATTCATATTTGTCACAATTCTCGTCTTTTGGAGGCATATACATTCACTGCTGTTTTAGCTAGAGGGAGAAATTAACCTGCCGGAGCGAGTCTCCTTAGTAAAAAAGGGAATGGCGCAATGTACGGAGGCTGTTCCATAAAGAATGATCACTTTTTTTTGACAACGTGCCTTTACTTATCCTCATAATTTTGATGGTCCTTCTCAAAATAGTCTCCTCTGAATTCGATACACTTGTCCCAGCGTTTCTGCCAGTCTTCAAAGATATGCTGGAAATCATTTTTGAGAGATCCTTCAAAATCTCCTCCGCAGCCTTCACCGCTGCTTCTGATGATGGATAATGGCTCCCACGAAGGCGTTTCTTCAATTTGGGGAATAGAAAAGAGTAACATAGGGCTAAACCCGGACTATAGGGAGGGTGAGGGATGCACTTCACGTTGATTTTAGCAAGATATTCAACAACAACATTGGCAATATGCGGTCGCGCATTATCATGGTGCAGCATCCAGCCTGCATCATGGAAATGTGGTCCTTTGCACCTGATATGGACTTGCAATGTTTTCAGGACATCCCTGTAGTATTGTCCAGTTACTGATGTGTGTGCAGGTACAACATGCTGATAAACCATTCCATGAATATCGAAGAATGAGATGACCATAACTTTCCCAGCAGAAGCAACCACTTTTGCTTTTCTGGGGGTTGATTATGAAAGAAATTTCCACACTGATTACGTTTGAAAGAAGCTCCGGATCTTCCTCTAACATCAACTTTAACTGCATGTTACCTCCATTGCAGCGGTAGGTGATTCTCAACATGTCTGAACTTGCCTGGTTGTCACAGGCGGGAACCAGGAGTACCAATAATGAAACTACTACGGCGTGCTTGTTTCAATTAAGCTAACAGAATATAATAAGATTGAACTTTAGTGCGAAAAATTATGACCGTAAAAAAATTATGATAATTCTTTATTGAACAGCCTCATATATGTATAAACATCCATTTTTAATTCAGGCAGCACGCGCCAGCCAGTCTAGAGCCATTACACGAATCTGAAATAGCTAAAATCAACGACTAAACATAATATATATTATCCCAATAATTTTAAGTCAATGAAAGCAGAGGATCTCAAAGAACCATAAATGTTTTTCGGTGTGCAATAAAATATCGCTGTAATTCCAACTGCAAACATCTTGCGGAACATTTGGCGGATATATTTAATGCTATTAACATAAAGCAACGTTTGAGGAACTTTTAGATTCGCCGTTGAATTAATATGTTTACACATTTTACGCTTTCGAATGTAAAAGCCTAAGGCTCCTTGTCCACAACTCTTCTTTTTCTTTTACGTTGTTTGTGAGGATTTCCCCAAAGTATAACAATTCCAAAGAGGCATTCAGGCTCGGGAAGAACGCATAAAGTTGCTGCTTTATTGAAACCGTGCACTTCACCGTAAACTTTGGCAATGAATCTGTCTTGAGCGGCTGTTATGCACTTTCTCAATATTGCTGGAATTCCCTGGCTCCTGTATGGCTGAATATGTAGGAACCAAACACGAAGATAAACTCGACGTCCTCTCCCCACTGAATTGGAGAATTTAACAACTTTCCCAATGATCCTTGAACAAGGATGGCCCTTACGATACCCAAGTGGTTTACAACGCTGGTAGGTACTAGTTCAAGTGTTCTTCAGATAAAAGGGGGCGGGTGACAAGCGCGTTCCCAAATCAAACTTTACTTTCTACTATCATCTCTCAGAATTCATTAGTGGCTCCTAGGTACGCTCGCAAATCCCTGCTTTAGTGTAGTTTGTTAACTTGTTAGCTGTACTAAAGAGCAAGAATTTCTCAGTGAACTATTTTTTAAGATAATTGCATGTTTACAAAATTTGGACAAAAAAGAAGGGGAAAAAACACAGCATATACTACAAGCTATTTGCACAGATCAGTAACATTCACATTTTAGTTAACACTCAGGCTTCCAGCTTAGAATCTGTATTTAAATATTATTATATTGTTTCATTAAAACTCCCTTATTAACGATTATTAGAAAATATTTTGATCAAATTGTTATCTTTATAGTTTATATATATGACAACTTATGAAACGGAGTGACGTTTTAAATCTACAAATTTGGTTTAAATTAAATATTACTTTTATATATCCAAAAGTAAAACAGAGAAATTTTAAAGGCAGGCATGGGTTAACAAGAAGTTCGTGTATTTCAAAGATCGTAATTGGGGCTTAAACGTCGCAAATGCATAAAGCATCACTATCCATAAATCCATAATAGTTTACTATGAAATGAATTTTAATTTACTGTTCTATCTTTCTTTTTTGTCAATATTGCATATAGTCTGTTTCATAAACTAGAACAGTTATTATTTGTATGTTAACTCTGTTTTGAGAATAAAGTAAACGCTATTTGCTATTTGTTATAATAATTTGTTATGCCTTTGTTTGCTTTACCTAAAAGGCTATATTTCAGCGAAATATTGGTCATAACTGAAAAATGATAAAAGGAAATTTCAGGCAAATGAAATAAAATTTAACGTCCTCCAACGTTAAGTCATATCGGACAATGAATGGAATAGGTGAAATGATGCTCAAATGAGCCCAGGATCCACAGAGCTTAGAGTTACCCAACATTCCTCTTTCAGGATAAGGGAAAACCCCGGACAAAACCTTATCCAAGTAACTCAGCCTGACCGAGATTCGAACACGGGACCTCTTGAACGTGAGGCAGACATGCTGCCACCACGCTACCGAGGCGGGCTAGAGCTAGAGATATTCGACCTGAATGACAGAGTACAAGAATATAGAAGTAAATGGATAACCCCTGTATAAAAAATGGAGAAAAAGGATTACCACTCCATTTTATGAACTATAAACCAGTAAGAAAGAGGAGCATAGGAAGATCAAGAAAACGTGGAAACAATAAAATAAATTATGTAGACTGCAATCGGCAGTAATGCCTAAAGCATGAAGATGATGGTGGTGGTGGTGGTGGTGGTATTTGTTCCTTAATTATGGTTTTAATTGAGTCATATAACGATAACCTGACAGTAAAGTTATATTCTTATGTTGCAGTCTGCTTTAATTTATTCGCCAATAAATAATCCCCGGCGAAATAGCCCAAAAGCGGGCCAGAACCTGCCGATCGTCTGCCAACCTCACGCCCACATACATAAGGTAGAGGTGGGGATCATACAACCGATACGGGGAGGAGATGTTAGCATCTCAGCACCCCCTGCCAGAAAGTTTGCATTCTTGACCGGGATTCGCTACCTATTTCAGCTCCTCAAATTCCTCACAGTGCTGAGGGTGATATCAAAGTCGGGCCCTTTCCAAAACCGGAGCACAACGCTCCAGCTCACTACGCTACGGCGCAGTACATTATTTATAGAAATATAAAACTGTTTTAGGGTGCATACAGTTCCTATGTGCTTATTTATTTTAAGAGAAATATTACCTTTCGTTCGTTGCTGTTAGCATTTCTTCCGTTCTATGTTAGACAGATGACTTGCAAGTGTTGCAGACGGAGGTGAAGTTTTGCTAAGTAAATGCTTTGGGCGGGTTTATTGTCCTCGATATAAGGAAAGATGATGATATCTAGTTCTTAGCAGGTAAAATTGGGTACTGGATAGGAGTTCCCCTACTGGGTCAAGATTTCCTCGGTTACCGCTGGAGAGGACCCTGGCAGTGCTTTGGGCAGGCCGCTGTTAAGCGACCACCAGCCGGGTGGTCATGATTTAACTGTTAGGGAACTCTGCACACCGCTGTCATCTACATTGGCCGATCCTACAGACCATACGTCTCCTGCAGTTCTTTTTCATCGGTTCTTCTTCCCTTACGGGTCGGGGTGCTAGGTGTTCCAACTGTTAGCTAACTCTTGATATGGTGGCCTCCTTGATTGGGTCGCTGCTTACCGGTTTCATTCTGGTACAAGCACGGGAATTTTCTACCCTGAGAGACCTGGTACGGGGTGCATTCAGCTTCGTAAGGGCTCTGGGGGGGGGGGGGCGTAATGGAGAAGGAAAAAAATAGTGGCTCCAGATTTCGAAGACCATATACACTGCCGAGATGGCCTCGGGGTATTAACCATGTTCCCACCCTCCAGTTCTGCACCTCACTCAGGTAGCCCGTCGTGACTAGAGGTGGAGGATGAAGCGTAGGTAGATCTTAATCCGGCATCGGCTTGTTGAGCTACATAGTTTAATTTTATATATTTTCTGTAGCACCACAACATAATATTTGTGTTAGGTATAACCTAAAAAAAGACTGTGGATCGAAATTTGAGAATGCACTTAGTACTTTAAATTATAGAGGAACTGAGGGTTCATAAGAATTTAAAAATACTTTCTAGCTATTCATAAAAGATTGGAAACAAATTTAATACAGTACAAACAGCACCCTTGATTTAGATACATAAAGGCTTTATTTTCAATGAGATCTTGATCTTGCACCTTTGGACTACGTGGAACATTTCGTCTATTTTGGCTACGCCAGTCCGTTGTTCCCAGATTTAGCCGAGACACCTCCAACTGCTACTTTGGCCGCAGACAACAATCTTGTATACCAGACAGCAACCAACTAGCGTTTTCAGACGATCGTTTGTCTTTCCAGACAGGTAGATTGGCTGCAGCAATCCAGTCGCTTGACAACCAGGTTATCTGACCTCGCTTGCTCGACTGTTAGTCCTACCATTACCCTATTCAATGCTTTTCGCAAATTTCGAGGATATCAAAAACGCAATTTTGGCTGAATCTTAAGAATACTAACGTTGTCAATATGGATGTTTTTATTACTACTAGGACCCAGATTTTTATGCGGATTAAACCTTCATTTTAATTTTCTTGTATACTTTCGTGGATCAGTACAGAAACCATAATTTTATGTCCTATTTTGTCAATTATGTGAGATTTAGTTATTTATTAACTTTTTCCACGGAAGTTTATAACAAAGATGCCTTTCCTTTAAAAAACAAGCAGAATCACTTTTACGGTTATTTAGAGGTTATTTTTGGGCATTGTAATAGGTATGCATTCAAATGTGTTGTAAACGATTTCTTACTATCGCGTAACTCATTTTCGTATGAAACGGAAAGTTCTTTCAATGGAGCATACGTCTGTAAAGCTTCAGGCATAGATACTAATGCAACAGGCAACGTTCAAGAGGTGCCGAGTTCTAATCTCGGTCAGGGTGATTTACCTGGATAAGGTTTTTCCGGGGTTTTCCCTTATCCTGTAAGACGAATGTTGGGTAACTTTAAGCTCCATGGACCCCAGGCTCATTTGAGCATCATTTCATCCATTTCATTCGTCGTCCGATATGACTTAACGTTGGAGGACGTAAAGTAAAAAAAAAAAAAAAAAAAAAAAAAAAAAAAAAAATCCTTGTTCAGTGTTATCCTACGCTCAAACTGTTTTCAATACAAAGAATGTACACAACAATGGGCTTGAACTAAGGGCCTACTACGCAAACAGTACAATCCGCCGAGGATGGGGGGGGGGTGAATGTTACCTGTGACGTCCTTGCACTAATAGCTAAACTTAATTTCCTTTCATCCTGGCTTTAACGCTGCTCATATCCGACTACGCCTGGTTATGAACACCGTTCCATGCGGTACCATAAGACAAGGCATTAAGTATTATGTGGTTTTTTGTATAACTACAACCGCAATACCTACAAATAAGGCATACTGCCTTTGCGTTAGTAAATCCAAAAGTCCACGGTTGGATTCCCGGTTTGTGGAGGGGAAATTTATTTAATTATCTGATTCTCGGTCTTTTAAGGTATGAATAAATATATTAAAAGTGTGTGAGATTCACAGCTTACAAAATGCAATACGCTAAAATCCTATGTAAATGCATACATTCAGTATATCGTTGTTAGTGTACAATTGTTCCCAAGTCAAAGCCGACGATATTATGTGAGATGTTAAGGGTACATCTTAGATAAGGATACCCGTACGTTTATCAACACATATTTTTGAAATGTTTTCCACAAGTAGGTATATCAAATTCTAGAATGTGCAGAAATTTCCAATGCAATATCTCCAGTAGTATTCAAGAACATATTGTATTTTTTTATTATTGTATTTTTTATTAATTATTTTAATGGCAAAACAAAGAGTTATACGATGAAAAAATTAAAAAAAAAACATTAATATAAATACTATCTCAACTACAGCGAATATTTAAGAAAACCTCTGATGTGTTGCACTCACACATTTTCTGCTCTTATACAAACTGCTAATACAAAACTTTATTCCTATATCTAGTTAGAGTTAATGGAAATAAACAGTATTTTATTGCTGATTTTCTTCCAGTTGCGAGGGAACATTAAAATACAGTAGGCTTTAAGTTCATGTCTAAACTGTATGTAGTACAGAAAGTAAAATATTTCATATTTCATATTTGAGAAGAGTATAAATATTGAAAATTCAAACATCTAACAAGGGATATCTCACGAGATTTTGTCTACCAGTTATACAAACCACCCAGAATGAAGATACCAGACGACATTTCCAGAAAAGTTAATACGCGCATCTCATTTTTCATGAAAATATGTTAAAATATAGTATTTTAATCAAAATCATTGGAACCATTTATGAGAACAAACTTTCGATAAACTTTTCACATAAAACTTAGTTTGGATTAAAGAGATTTTCTTAAAAATTATTTCTATCATGTTTGAAAGATATTGAATTTAAATACACACAAGTTTAGTATTTAATCAACTTTTTTTTTGAGTTATGATGTTTACAGACACACGGACACATACACTCACACAAATACGGGGAACTTTCTAAAAGTTTTTTATTCGGAGGATCTCAAAACATGTATTTCCACTTAAATATCGTTGTCAAATTTCTGGAAAAAAATTATAGAAAGTAAATAGTTTGGAAAAACAGTTTTAACTGATAATTGAGGTTTTCACTTTTCAGGAGAAAAAATGTAAACTGATGCGAAAGAATATTTGTTTTTTTAATTTTAGGTGTTAATTTCACACTAATTAAATATTATTCCAATCATAAGCGAGAATCAATCACTTCAAACCTTTTTGTACTTATATTTTTGGATGTTTCTCTACAAAATTTGAGTATTTTTTAAATAATTTGGGCACATTTATTTCTCACCGTTAGTAATAGACACCAAATGTAGGTTATGAAGCTAACTTCAAGGATTTTGCTGTGTATCATTTAAGCGAATAAAGGGCATAATATTACAACACAAAACGACAATGTGTTTAAATCTTTACGTAAATATTCACCAGCAGAACCTGATTTGACAATATGTGATTACAATCCAGAGATCGTAAAAACAATCTGTATGAGGCGACATTTCAGGAAGTCTTTCTCGTTTCGACATAACACAGTTTGAAACGACGCTCTCATTTTATATTTCAGTGATCCTGCAAGTTTTTAATGCAATTCTCTTTGGACGCGTTTGAAGTAAACTGACGCGAAGGAGAGAGGCGCCGTTTTGTCCGCGACGAATTCCTGCGTCTCCGTTCAGCGCGGCGACAAAGTGTGTGTAATTCTTTATGTTCGTATAACCAGACAGTACAGCTGACTAATTCTTTAATTCCTAAAGAAGTATTCAATTAACTACAAAGACATCTCGCAGTAAGGAAATGACTTTGTTCTTATTAAAGAGACATTCCTTGGAAAATTTGTAGCCGTTGAGCCAAATTTAAAGGCATTTAGAGAAGAAGGGTGCTGTTAAGTACTTATGAGAGTAGTCATTCATTCTCCAACTCTTTAAGCATAGAAATCGAAAACGAAGCCCCTCCCCCCTTTTGTAAGTGCGATAAACAAATAAAAAATTAAATGGACATTACAAACATATTACAATAAAATAACGTTTGCTGAGAAGTCATAAGTTTGTCAATAATGAATTATTCCCTTTTGTTTCTAAGTATGTACGTAATCGTAGGATATAACAAAATAATCTTAATTAAGATATGCAATTTAAAGCTGAACCAGTAAACCTCTATCATCGTTATGCTCTTATAATCCATTTGAAAATTATCAGATATTACTGAACTTCTCTAACCAACTTACTTATTTAACATAGCTTCTACAAAACATGTTTGACATAGCTTTCTATGTATTTCATCATAATAAAAATAAATAGAGGTATAAATAGCTTATTACACACACACACACACACACACACACATATATATATATATATATATATATATATATATATATATATATATATATTGCACATTCTGTGATATGGGAGATATAGGAAGCTGTAGCAATAATCAGGCCTTTGAATTTGGTTTCGAGCCCCATAATCTTTCCACCACGTGGTGAGAAACAATTGAATGCTGTCAATGTTTCTAAAAGATTGAAACTTTAAAACAAATACAACGAAAATCTGGAATTGAGAGATGTAAACAAACTTTACATTAAAAAAAAACTTTTAATAAGATGTACATCACGTGTTACATCTTTATCTAGCCCTTACGGTTTACCAGTTATACAGGTATACAAACTATATTCAAAATAAAGACAACTACGTAGAAAATTTAAGATACGCACTTTAGTAATGAGCTAAATATCTTGCATATGTGGTATTTTAATAAAACTCAAAATAAAGGAAATTTTTTATGTAAAGGTTAGTTTAGGGTGAAATGATTAGCTTTAAAATCTCAGCGTAGTATGTTTCAAATGAGGTGAATTTCAACACGAAATGCTCTGCTTTCGAAATGACAAATCAACATGCGCGCCCCAGGACTATTAATTTATTCAGGGATCCACGAAATGTGTCCCATTAAAATTCCGATATTGAGTTTTTAAAGTAGGATACTCTACGACAAGTCATACAGAAATGAAAAATATATGCCCGAAGCGAAATATTCAATATTTAACCGCGCTAAATTTTAAGGTATACTTGAATAAACTTCAAAGTTGAAATGAAATTAAGTTAAAAGATGGCTAAGAAATTTAATTGTAAATACAACCAAATTTACTGCCTGCCCCTAAAGAGTTAATTTTTTACCACATTCATCAAGTAATGAGAAATCATTAGTTTTATAATCGCTTCAGAAAAACCATATTTTCATTTCGATTAGCCAAAGCAGTGCTGACAAGAGAATCTCTTTTAAAGATCAATTTATCAAATCAAACACACATATTTTTGCCCGTATGAAAAATGTGGCGAGCTTCCTATACATCCCATAATTTTTAGCTAAAACTTCCACTGTCCCTTCTTAGCCGTGGCATTAGCGATAGCGTCCACGTACAAAGGCAACTAATTTTAATATCGACTGCAAGATTTATAAGGTTGCTAATTCACACACATTAATTCATTTCTCTTTGTTCGCATTTGCCTTATAATGCTTCCCCATGGATAGAATTAGTTCGAGTATGTTACAAAGGCATTAACAAAGCCTGTCAATAGCGGACATAAAATATTCGTGCTGCAAGCCGTTGACATATTGTCAATAGCGTTAGTTATTATTGAGCTCAGCTATTAATCTCTCGGGGCTCAATATATCAAATATACATTTTTACCTTTTTTGCCAGTCTCTTGCGATTGTTTTAAAACTGTAATGGTGGGTTTAAGACCAACAAATCTCACAGACTCACAGGTAGAACTCCTTTGTAAACTATCTGCTTAACATTCAGTTTTTTCAACAAAGCTGATTATTTATTGTTAACTCGCATTCCTTTAAGCGATATGTGTAAGTGTACAACAAAATACTTCCGAAAGATCTAAATATGTTTATACTCAATTATGCCGTCCATTTGCATACTTAAGTTTTTAAGAAAGCTATCGTCGTCATCGTTATTATCTTCATCAAATACGTCATAGCTTACGCTTATTCTGGCTCCTCTGGAAGTATGGTTGCGAAAGTGGCCGAGAAATTTAAAATAATAAGTTACAGTCAAGCAATTATTTTCCAGTCAGAGCTTCCGATAGGACCACAGAAGTAAAATTGATAAACATTCACATGTCTTTATTTACCCAATTATCACTTATTTTCATATAGCTTCCACGAAGTGTTTTTACGCACAGTTTTCGATCTGTTTCACGTTACTTGAAATGAAAATCTGCAGATGTAAGTTCATTATAAATTTTGTTACAGAATCGACACTCAAATGTTTAAAAATGGCTCGATATGAATGTAAAGCTCCATACCCTTTCCATGGTATCGCGAGAAACCACGGAATAGCGACAGAACTATGACACCATAAACAGTTATTTGAAATGTGACATTTTAAGCTCCCTCTAGTGTAGGTAATTTCATTTCTGCTCCTTTAGTTTATCTATGTATGACCTTTTTGTTATCATATGAAATTCCGAATTATAAGCTGATATCTCTACTCCCATTATCGTGTAAAATTTTAATATGTATAATACATCTCAATTTTCCCAGTAAATTTATTTTTATTGAATCGTCTTATTTTCTGCAGTGCCTATTTATAGTAGCACGAAGAAGAATTGCATTCCACCCAAAAGTAGAATATCCAGGATTGTATATCTAGAAACACTCCGGATCAAAACAAAATAATGTTCAAAAAAAGCTCATGCGTGTAAAAGAGAAATAAAGAATACCATAACTCAAAAACGAAAATCCAAATAAATATCTAAACTGGCATTTAAACCATTACATTCAAATGACATGGCACAAAACTTTTCACACAAATTCCCTGATACCAAACTACCCCCACTTCTTCCCTACTCAGAAGGCCTTACATGATTCTGATAAAAATATTGTGAGGATAAGACAACTGCCTGATTGATAGTAATACTAATATTAACAATAACTTATTATTAATATTATATAGTTTCACTGCGAACTACATTCTCCATAAATTTTTTTAGACGGATATTAATGTAATTTTCTAATCATTTTTTTACATATTTTTCTGAAATTCTATACCACCATTACTTCCGAATTTTGTAGCTATCAAAGTAAGATTTTCTCACTTGATTCACAATTGCATGGAAATTATCACAACTGGTTCGCAATTGTTTCCGATTTTGACGCGGAAGAAACTGATTAAAATTTTAGAAAAGGTATAGAAAGGCATGCCATGTTATGTTAGGAATGACCTCAAAAATGTTTAAGGTAATATGTTGCATTTACCTTCTTTAGTATCTAGGTTTAAGTAGTGGAAGAACTCTATTCCACCCAAATATTTCATTTGGAGATTACATCAAAAATACATGTTTTGAGACTATGAATAAAAAGAAAAATAGTTTTTTTAAGGTGTGTGTGTGTGTGTGTGTGTGTGTGTGTGTGTGTGTGTGTGTGTGTGTGTGTGTGTGTGTGTTATTGTAACTCCAAAACTAAATATCGGTTTAACACTACTTTGATATTTCAATTGAGCACCTTTCAAGGATCTTACATAAAGATTTTCAAGATATCACAACCAAACTACCGTTTACGTATAAAAAGATTTTTTTTTACTTTCTCAAAAATGGCTATAATGATTTTAATTAAAATGTTGTATGCTGAAAATATTTTCTTGAAAAAATGAAATGTGTCTTGAATTTTCTGGGTTTAGCCTCTAAACTCTTTTTCATCATACATAACTCCGGCATAGCTGATGAAACCTACGAGATAGACAAAATCTTACTATACCTATTAAAAATGCAGATCTTAAAGCACCTAACTTATGTCAAATGCATTTTATGGGATGGAGCTAACCATTTTTAAAACATTTCTTGTTACTGCTTTGAAGTTTCAAACATTTCTACCTGTTTAAATAATTTGCGGTTCCTTGCTTCATCGTTTGTTGAGTAAAGGGAACCGAATTTAAAAGCCATTATATTGCAATCAACTCTTTAAAGATTATGCTATCGCTTCAAAAACTGCATTTGCGTATTTCGCTTGTTCTACAAGCAAATATACGATAAAAGAATTTCTGCAAATGTTTAATTCGATTAAATGAAGTATATAGAATAAGAAATATGTGTAAGAAGAGTGAATAGATAAAGTCATATATATATATATGACTTTGTGGGTTCGTAGAATTAAAAGTCCAATTTGCAGAAATCCAAAATGTTCTTTATTTCCGTAGAAATACACTGTTCAATCCTTACGTAACAGATTTACGTCATATACACACAGTCTACCAAGGTCGATGGCAATAACAAACAACGTTCTGATTACATCAGCTCCCGTTACAACACTCTACAACTATTAACTGCTTACCACTGACTCTTGTCGAGTCGTCGCCTTCTTAAATACCTCATTGATAAATTCGAGAATGTTCCAGAACAATAAAGAAACCGAATATTCTATCACCTTCCAGAAGTGTAACTTAATCTATGCCGGCAAGTCCTTTATCTCAACTATCTTTATTTGCCGGCTATTTGTGTACACAAGCCGCGCTATCGTAGATAACGGCTTCGCGACAATATATATGTAAACATTTTTAAATGTTGTTACTAAACATTTCATTTAGCAGTCTCAGCAAATACTACTCATGAGATCGATAGGAGCTCTATTACTACGCTCTTGGTTAACTAGCTATCGACACATCGAACTCACGGCTATAGAAAATATATATGCCATGTCGTTGGAATATGCTGAACCTAAATAACAAGTTTGGTATCTACACAACTTTTCATTTTTGAGATACGATCACACATATACACAAAAACTTTATCGGTTTGAGTGGACCTCGAATTCTGTAATAGTTATTCTGTAGTTAGTCTCAAAAAATGAGCGTTGTTTATTTGTTTCATGTTATTTAAAGTTTAGAAATAATTAAAGAAACTTTGAAAATATTATAATGTTTAAATTAAGTTAGGAAATGAAATTGTAAACATAAATAAGACCTCTATATAGGTTGCTATGGGTGACATAGATATAAAGAAACGTATGTTGCTATGGGGAAGAAAATAACATCTAGGGGATATAATCATAAGTTTGATCGTCGAAGAGGACAGTCACATGTGTGAAGACGAAATTGATTTAAAAATGATTGTGTTCGTTTAATTTATGAGAATAAGTTTAACCATGGTTAGGGACGAGCTGGACGGTTAGTGATTGCTATTAGTAATTTTAGGAAGTGAATACACTGGAGAGAATATCATATTGTGTTAACAGATCGAGAATTATTACAAAGTTAAAATGTAATTTATTTTATTTTGGTAAATCATTTTGAGAAATAAAAAGGCATCGGTCCGACACGACGTCTTAGGATGGAAATCTTAATGTTCCGGCTGGGAAATCATCATCCAAATCAATTTAAAACGCAATTAATAATCCCAGATTGAAAAGTTACTAAGTCCATTTTTTATAAACTTCCGACGCTTAAGAAATTGTAACCCGCATTTCATTATTAATAATTATTAATAATTATTCTAATTATTAATTTCAATTATTAATTTATTATTAATCATTAACAATTATTCTACATACCGAAATATTATTTGGCTCAAATAATTATCAGGTTATTCTTTTATGGTGTCTCCTTGAAGGGTAACGTTTCAAGCAGATTTACTATAGGATAGTATGAAACTTCCCACTCCCCACTCACTAAGGTCTTGACCTGAGAGGATCGTAGGTGGGATTTATGGTGGACAAAGCGGGGTTGGGTGAGTTTTCTCCGGATTCCTTTACAACTGCTCTATCATCATGTTTCCTTTCATCCATTTCGTTCTCATTTCATACCCTCTGCTTCCTCACCCTCCTGTCAGGCTTCGAGCTGATCACCCATCTTGGCCACCCTCTCTGATCGTCGACAGGCATTTGGCTTCAGGCGCCCACTTGTAAGAGCGTAAACACAGAAAAAAGAAAATGACTTCTCTTCTATATTTTTTAAAATGGCTATGAAAATAAATTACAATGAGTACAGAAACATACATCAAGTAAATGGTCAAATGTTTAAGCCAGAAAAGAGCTGTTACTGTTACAAGTCCTACTTGTTATAGGGAATGAAACAAGAAAGAATGTAATGTAATGTGACATTTTAAGTGAATATGTAGAAGCGAATCTGAAAGCAAAGAAAGTGGTTCAGTGTAACAACGTTAAAATGTCCATTATATCACTAATTCGTGAGTGACGTCATTGGAATCTCGCGAGTGGATTGAGACGCGGGCGGGCGCCGGCAGTTCGGCGCGGTGTTCGGATCAATACCGGCCATACATCGCTCTACACTGCAGGATAGCCACTCGCAGAACTCACCTACTTGCGTCTCCATAGAAACTATATTGCTTCTAAGATTTCAAGAACTAGCTACCTCTGCTGTCATACCAATTTACCCCATTTTGTAAAGAAAATCATAGACCGAGGGCCTTTAATTCTTTTGTATACAATATTGACCTGACAAAATGTCAGCGGTGCGATCGCAAAGATCGATAAAAGAAGTATTTAACATTTCACTACTTATATCACTAATCTCTGTTTCATATACCCTTGCCCCGCTGACATGTATCACTGCGCGTGCAACTACCTTCCCCCTCATCCTAATTGACTAATGCTTTCGCGGCATAGGCCATAGGACGTGCCTTCCCGGCACATTTAAACCTGCAGTAAACGTCATAATAATTGCCAGGAAGATAGATAAAATACAAATAAGAATAAGAAGGCATGCAAAAATAATGAAGTTTATAATAAAACTGAGCAAGTTGAAACTGAATGAATGAGCAATGAAACTGAAACAAGTTTATAATGAAAGGCCTTCGGCCTTTTCCACTGGGATTTTTTAAAACCAGCATACATACCTTGCAAAAATGCTTGTCTTTCAGTCTTAAAAGTCGTGTCACGCGATACTTGTGTGTCCTTCATTCACCCAAGTTTCGTCAAGGTAGTATATTTTGCTATTTGTATCCCGGTAAAGTCTTATTGTCCTTAAATAACGTCTTCGCCACACAGCAATATCGCTCCTGGAGTGGTAAGTTTTCCTGTTGTCTCAATTTCATGTTACGATGTTCCTACGCATCTAACACACCTGTAAGTTCAGAGCACAGTTGTTCGACTTCTTTCACCGACAAAGACGGATTCTTCTCTGCGAGTGCATTAAACACATGCACCACAATTCTTTTTTCGCCGCTTTGTAAAGGTTTTCCCTTCAGTGAAAAACTGGCGGTAGACTCTGCCATTATACATATAATAAGTACACGCGCAATAAGCGATCAGTAAAATAATTTAGCTCTCGCACTCGACATAACACACCTTCGAAAGGGGATATATGACTAATCTAATTCAAAACAAGCTCAGTGATAACTCATATAAACAAATATGTCATCACTACCACTGAATCACGAGCTATCGTGCCATGTGCTTGAGAGCAAAGGAACCTCCTCTTTACTTCGTTTAAGAATTAACATGCATTTCAGATAAATCAACTCTGTTGCTTAATATATTTAATTAAAAGAGTTACGAAAATATAAATTTGACAATTCTCTTCCAGCATATAAAGATATATCACCATGTTAAATAACGAACTAATTTTTACCGCAACAGCAGCCAGTGAGAGGTGATAAGGTCACGTGACCGTTAAGAGATGCGGGACAAGCTTATGCGAAACAATAAATGACAAAAGAATATTCTAGAAATAGTCCAATCTACTAGAATTTAGGAATTATTCTTTAGAGTATGGATAAAGTAAAAACACTGTAAAACTAAACTTTATTTGTTGAAACTTTGTGTACACAATGGGAAGGGGATCGATACCAGCTTTTCTCTATACCGATACACGATATTTTCAGCGATATCCGATACTTCGATGCTCGAGGCCGTCATTTCTACTTCTAGATTCAATACAAAATAGAATGTTGGGAGAACTGTGTAATGCCTATCGTAAAACCATCAGTGTTTTTAATTTTAAACTCTACATTAGATATTCAAAAGCAAGATAGTCCACTTTTATAAGTTTTTGCTAAAAAATACTAGCATTTTCACTCTTCCGGGGTCAAGACTATTTCTTTTTTTGGCACATATGAGTCCTGATGTGGCAAACAGCCTTTCAGAGTTAACTGTTGCAGGCGGAATATAAAATATTTAGTGACTAATGATTTTTAATTCTGGAAATTTTGAATTTCTTTTCCAGTAATCCAATACACTAGAAAGAGATGACAAATCGTTGTTGAGTTATGCAGCGATTTCTTCTTGGGAATTGGTAATTGCCAGTGAATTTGACACACGATTATTTTCTTGCATTATGTTACTGTGCAGGTACCACATTCCTGGCAAATTATCGGGCTTTGCAATGATCCACTTGCGGCAGCAATATTTTGTGATCTTAAAATAAAATAAAAATTGAAAAATCACCATCGAAGTATCGAAATAGTACCGAAGGAATTTTGTGAAGTATCGTTCGAAGTCCATACATTGCAGGCATCGTGAGTATCGAGAACCCATCCTTACTACAACACTGAAAGATGGGGAAATTAAATATGTAGTGTTTAACGCCTGATTTTACTACATACGGCACCGCAGGCGGTGACACTAATGGTACATGAGATGAAGATGGAGCACCGGTGGAATGAGATGGCGGGGGAAACCGGAGGTCCTGGAGAAAACCCGCCCCAGCGCCGTGTTGTCCACCACCAATCTCACTTTCGGTCGCCTGGGATCGAACCCGGACCGCCTTGGTGAGAGCGAAGCGGTCTAACCACTGAGTCACGGCCATTGAGCAACCTGCGTATCTGATTACGCTGGTGCAATTCGGTCCATGTACTTTGTAATTAAGAGAGGTAAAAAGCATGAATATTATTTACTCTCAGATCGTCAATGTTCCTGGGTATTTGTGCATAAACAGCGTTTCAAAAAACCCCACACGAAGAAGTCAGTAGTGTTTGGAGAGCAACCAATAGTGCAGCACTTTGCTAAAATACAATATTCATATTGTCTTGCTCAAACTGTGGCAACAAGAACTACAACATATCCCAATAAGAGTCATGGCTTACTGTATTTTCCACAGAGAATCCTGGTCTACAAACTTCATTGCAGTTCGCTTCATATCATATATTAAATTTTGGACTTCACCTTTCAAGTTGTTAAGAAGACATTATCATCTTCAATCCGCTGTCACATTATGAACATAAAATTGTAAAGAGCTTCACGATTCTCGCTTACTGGGTACGTTTCGGATACTTTCGAACAATACACTTTTATAATTATATGTTACGTTACTCTTTGCTGACCGTCGTCTTCAACTTTTGAAGGACTTCTTTACAGCTTCAGTTCTTCTCTTACTGCATTTCGTCTGTAAACTCTTTCATGTTTATCTATCAGCCATTTTAAATCTTTTAAAGCAGAATCTATCTGAAAATATGTCCTGAAATCAAACTGCCTTTTTGTAATAACATTTAATTTTATTCCATACTGAAGCGGATCACTGTGATATTTTGACGAAATATCACTATTTGCCATACAAAGTGTACGACAGAGAATAAACTATGGGTATCTTATTTATTAGAATTAGTAATACATTTTGACAAAATCATAGTAGTTCATAATAGCTATCTGCACAACTTGTATGTTAAGTGGGATTTTCTATTTTAATTAGCGGCATTATCGTGATGAAGTTTCCCAGAGAGTTAAACGCCCCACAAGTTCCAAGCATATTATTTATCATATAAAACATAATTCACAATAAACAATTTTGCAAAACCAAAATAGAAATATGTGAGAAATAAGTTTAGGACCCAAATTAAACATAACACTTTCGAAAATCAAGTACCTATTGTATTTCGTCCAAAAATTAGACACCGAGTTTTCATTGGAAATAAAATATTTCTGGACTCTCTGAAGAAAAGAAATCAATGCATGTAAGGGTACAGTATGAAATTTCAAAATACTTTTTACTTTTTTTCAAGTGGCAAATCTATTTTAATCACCCTTCGCTTACAAGTAGCATGATTTCAAGGCCGCCATTTAGTGATCTGCTATTTAAAAATATAATTATAATTTTATCCTAAAGTATCGTTATTATACCTATAATAGTAGGAGGGTTTGTCAATTAACAGTCGTAGAAGAGCGAGGAGAATCATGTGATTGCTTGATTGCAGCACATTAAAAGATTTGTTCCCCTCATACTAATATCTGAAACTCGCTCCCTTTGTTTGCATGTGTAACGCTGACATTCCGGACGCGATAGGTAGACTCAGTTTGGAGACGATGTGTCGCCTTACATTATCCGATAACCGCCGATATTGATGAGTCTCTGTTGGGAGCTCCCATTTGGCTTTCGATCCTCGACTAATTACAAATCATTGGCAATCGTTTCAATTCGCGCTGGGATGGAGGAGATTTTTCTAGTCCCCCCTTAACTGCTGCAGTGCATTTGGTGCTCGGTCAGTGCTGAAAGAAATAGCTCTCTTGGGATAAAACCGCTTGAATGGAAAAGGCATTAATTGCAGTTCCATTTCCTTGTAGTAAATCACCGTTTTCTGCTTCCTTTTTTGTGCGCGTTTCTACCATGTAACAAATTATCTTCAATTAAAGCTGGTAAAGGTATACACTTCAGAATGATCTGTTAAAAGCTACGTCTTTGAACCTGTAAACATTATTCATACTGCCTTAATATTTTATTCTCTACTCAGATGTTTGTTAATAGGATTACTCCCTTTGTGTTAAAAAACAAATTTAATTAGATTTTGGCATAAATATATTTCAGTAAAATCACAAAAATATTGGTTTATACCTGCTACATGGAAAATAATTCAGGATTATGTTTCAAAGCTCCTAAGTGGAATAAAATAAAAACGTTAACAAAATATTATTTTTTTTTAAGTTCAACTTTTTAATATTCTATTAACGCCTAATCCTTTCTACTTTTGGAAAAATTAGTTACAGTGGTGTTAGTCTTTAGGTTAGTATCACTTTTGATCATTAGTTACATAATCGAACCCTAAATTTTTACCGCCAGAGCATATAGGCAGTCAGGGTCAATTTTTATGAGATACAACTCTTCAGCAATAATTAAACGTGAATCAAAACGTGGAAGCTCCTTTCATAGCTTGAGAACTAACAGAAATGTACTTAATAACATTAAGGATAGGTTTATATAGAATAAGGTCGAAGGTCATAATAATTGGTAATCGCATAAGAGGCGTATATAAGGTAGAGCAATAATCTGGTCTTGTATCGCATATTTAAGCTAAATTGCAAATAAGCTCAGACTTTCCTCCATTTGTTATAGTGCAACATCTCGCACATCCAAATGTTGTTTGCCACGCCTTGCCGCGTACACTCAAGTGTTAAACGACGAACGACTCTTAAGGCACTAATCACACTTTGAAA
Source organism: Mantis religiosa (assembly GCA_030765055.1). Taxonomy (NCBI): domain Eukaryota; kingdom Metazoa; phylum Arthropoda; class Insecta; order Mantodea; family Mantidae; genus Mantis; species Mantis religiosa. Next base: position 79,637,506 of record CM060951.1, read on the forward strand.
ATAGAAATCGGCTTTACGCCAGTTGGATCATCACTCTCCTAAATTTCGCTCAATGAATATTCCCAGAAGAAGCCTGAGTTCCAATGATTGGTGCAGCTCCGAAGGTTAGATCTTCCTTTTGAAATCATTCGTAATTAAGAAAGCTGATTTTCTTTTCCTTTAAAACATACTTTTCTTTTTGTTGCTTCTGTATAGGTACCTGTGAAATTTATTTTATTTTATCTTACCTTAGAGAGTAGTAGCCATAATCTCTGATTTCTGCATTAACTCACTGCTGTCATTCACTTTTACACAGGAGAATGCCTACTTGAAAAGAGAGTATAAATTTTTCGTTGATTTAATTACTGTAATTTATACATTAAATTCTTGAAACAATATCACTAATTCTTATTTAAGCTTAGATTTTCCCCAGATATTTAATTTGTGACTTCTCATTCTAAAATTTACTGTGTCTAACGCGATTTGTTAACAAAAATGGCATCCTTTCCGTTTACCAAAAATTCATTGTAAGTAAATTTGTAAGGTGCTAGTTGTAAAGCTTCGTACTATATAAATCCTTGGTTGTATTGGACTGTGCTGATGACGCAGGAGCCCTCCATTATTAATATTATGGAAGGTTGTCAGAGCGCTGAACAACGCCAGGAATTTGGGAGTGTGAGATGAGCAGGGAGATCTACTCAGGCAGGTAAAGTATGACATTCTATTGCACTATAACTTTCCCCGGCAAAGTATTAAGAATTAAATGGAAACCCTGTCCGTCACTTAAGACAAGGAAGTTACCCACTATGAAATAACAAGCATGGTGAAGAGCTTTTGGGCGTTAGCCCCGTCATTCCATTAGCACTCTCTATTTTTGTGTTTAATGGAGCACAATAGAGGGCCGACTGAAGCATTAATTTCGAAGTAATGCTACAGTGCGCACGCCACGTGTGGGATTAGTCTTCCGATGCATAAAGATTAAAGGGAACATGTTAGGCACTTGATCAACTTTCGGGTCCCACCAGTGACTGTTCTGCTTAGTGTTTCATTTTTTGCAGGGCCAGTATAGACTATGAAGCTAATTGCTGCTATATGAGCTAACATAAGCTTATGTGGAAGCATAAAAGGTATACATATTGTGACTTTGTGGGTTCGTAGAATTAAAAGACCGAGTTGCAGAAATTAAAAATCTCCTTTATTTTCGTAGAAATACTCTTATAGATTACAGCAGCATTACGTTACATACACCATCAGTCTACCAAGGTCGATGACAATAACAGTGACAGCAGATTACATTAGCTTTCAACACTCTTGTTACACAACAACAACTGTTTCTCAACCACAATTGTCCTGATAGCATGTCACAATCCCTTTTATATCTCCATTCATGATTACCAGACTGTTCTGTCAATCACTAGAATTTTCTGGAAAACAAGGCATCTAGTTACATAATTCGAACATTCTATCACCTTCCAGAAACGTAACTTAATCTATCCGGCGAGGCCTTTGCCTCAGTTATCTTGCCTGCCGGCACTATCTGTTTACACACGTTCGTTATCTACGTGAAACCTAACCATCTATTATCTATTTGCGCCGAAACTTCAATGCCCGTTACCGCGACAATATGTACTACGCTAAAAGGGCTTCTAGGGATTACTGCATGCGAGCACTAACATTAGCTTTGTAACGGGATTTTAATTTATTATCTTCTTCTTCCAATAAGAATCACGCCAACTTCTTTGTAATATCCAAGTCAAGTTTTAATCTAATAAGAGTCATGAGATCTTTCTAAGGTGTGGACGCGGATTTTTGGTGAAAATAAAATTTAGATGAGTCCAATTTTGTTATATATTATTTAATTATATAATATAAACTACGATTCACTCTTTTATATTATAAATATTGAATAACACTTTTCGAATCTTATTAATTTTTCTTTACAATTATAATGATCGTAACATCTTAAGTCAACTTCCTCGTTCTCCAGCAAGACACCAGATTCTAACACTTTTCTAGATTATTGATTTTCTTGTCCCCATAGTGATTCCCACTTTATTTTGTGATTGGCCGATTCACTGACACGTCATCACACCACGTGATACCACTACTACTTCGGCCAATCACACAACTACATACATTTTTATATATTTATTATTCCTTCGAACATTACTAAAAAAATACTGTTACAAATGCCCTTCTTCGAAATATATGGAAAATAACCAAATAAAGGAATTAACAATTAACAATCTGTTTCCATATATTTCGAAGAACAGCCCCAATTAACAATTTCGTTTACAACAATAAACTGTAACATAAATATAACATACATAAAACACAACAATAAATGAACATTAATTAAAATACAACAATATATTGACATTTAACAATAATATACATGTTTTATTATTTAACTATTTTAACAATAAGTACTCCGTTGATTACAAATCTCTTGTATCCACACTTGCTTCTAGAAATGCTTGTCTTATAGCTATGGGTAAAGGTCGGCTTTTATGTGTATAGGGAGCAGTATCATTCACTTTAAATGTGTGTGTGTATTTGTTACACAGTCCAGGTTTTGAACTAAAGGCTTTTCTATTCTTTAATATACACAATTTCAACTGTTCTTTTCTCGCTTGGTCTAAATTGTATGTGTTTTCTAACTTTACTTATAATATTCTCTGGAATTCTATTTCTTCTTCCACTTGGCTTCCGCCGTTCTTATCTTGTATTGTATATAATTGGCAACAATGCTTTTCAAGGTCAGTTACATTATTTTGCAATCCATCAATAATTAAATTCTTCCCACAATTTTCATTTTCATCGTATTCAATATTACCATTTTCTTGCAAAAGTATATCTTCCACAAAAAACCTTTCATTATTTATATTATCCCTGTTCTCTTCTTTTCTTCCATCTTCTTCCAATAATTTTATTACTAATAAATCATTTTCTGTCTTAACCTTCATTTCATGCATTTCGAAATTCAATACACTTTGCCATTCATATAATAAATCATTACCCACAATTACATCTCTTGCCAAATGTGGAATTACCAACGCAATGAAATTGAAATTCCATTCACCTATTCGGCCCTTAATTAATACTTTCATTGTTGGTTAGGTTGGTGCTATCGTTTATATTCGCATCATTCTCTGTGCTTTGTGTATTTTCGACTATTTCATTTTGATTACTTCTTTCAAATCTCACACCCCTAAAATCTCTTTGATTTGCACTAAATAAACTAGTACCTCTACCCCTGTTAAAATTACTTATTCGCTGATTATTTCCTCGATAAAATCTTACATGGTTTATTTGATCATTTCTTCCAATTCTCGTCGACTGATTGTTATGATAATTCCTTTGCACATTATTTTGAACTCCACTTCCTGTTCCGGGAATTACAGATTCATAAGTTCGTCTAGGATCATAACCTCTTCCTTCAAATCTTTGATTTCTCACGGGTGCCCCGCCCCAATTTAAACTCGTCCTATTATTCCTATTATTTGTAGGTTGTGATTCCTGTCGATTTCTTCCTCGCTCAATATGGACGTTATTATAGTTACCATCACAGGATGTAGTATCATTAATGAGGTTATGTGCTTCAAATTCGGATAATAATTCAATCATATCAGAGAAATCGATAGGCTTAGCCACAATTAAATGATTTCTGATATGTGGTGGATAATGACGTATTAGCATGTTGACAATTTCTGTCTCAGAAATTTCGGGATTGATCAACTTACTTTTGTTTGCTAATTTTAAGAAATATTCAGTCATAGAAATCCCTTTTTTAAACTCAAACCTACCCGTTGCTAACTCAACTTTTATTCTTCTTTGTCTCTCAGGTCCCCAAAATCTATTTATAAACAGATTTCTGAAAGTACTGTATGTTTCATGTGAAGCCAAAGTTAACCTTAACCACTCAAGAGCATTTTTCTTCAAACAGCGTTTTACTATTACCATCCGAAATTCATTGGGAATTCTCTTAATACGGAAATATTCTTCCAATTCCCTAAGAAATACTTTTGGATTATCACCTGATTCCTCATCAAAACTTGGTGGACTAATATCATTTAGTGAATAATGTACACATTCATTTTGACCTAGACTGTGGAGTTGTGTGTGTGAGGACATGTTCTGTGTGTTTCTGTGATAATTAATATCATTATCTGGACTCACAAAATCACTACATTCACTTACTACATCACTAGACTTCTGATGATTGCTTAATTCACCTGGTAAGTCACAATCGTTTATATTTGTAATTCTAGACATTTCTTTCCCGTTATTTACTTTTCTAGCCTGTAATGCAATTACAACTTGTGTCAATTTTCCTAAGTTATCCTTTTCTTTTTCAAAATGTTCTTTTACCTCTTTAATTTGCAAAATTACTTCTTCTTTTGCTTTACTTATCTCATCAATTTGTAACTTTATTTCCTCTTGGTGTATCTTACTTTCATCATGTTGTAATTGCATTTCAGAACAAATTACATTGATTCTTTGTTCTACTTTATCTCCTAATTCTTCTCTTTGTTTTTGTGTTATTTCTGCCTGTTGTATCCTAAATGTTTCTAACTCTTTGTTTAATTCCATTCTTATTTCTTGTTTCACAATGTCCTGACCTAACCTAGTTTCCTGAATTATCTCTCTCAACTCATTGACTTCCTTTCTATTCTCATCCTTATTAATCTCTATGATCTGCATGAGCCTTTCCATATTATCCCTACACTCTTTTCTCCCTTCTCTAATCTCCTGTGAAATTTCAGATTTTAATTCCTGTTTTAGCTTCTGTAATAAATTAATTTCTAAGTTACTCACATTTTGTGCTAGTTCCTGTCTTACTCCTACATCTAAATCATTCATTTTCTTAGTTAAATCATTTACATTTTGTTCTATTTTAGAATCTAAATTACTCATTTCTGATTTTACATCTTTCATTCTAGAATCTAAATTACTCATTTCAGATTTAACATCTCCTATTTTAGAATCCAAATTACTCATTTCTGATTTTAAATCATTTGCATTTTGTTCTATTTTAGAATCTAAATTACTCATTTCTGATTTTAAATCATTTGCATTTTGTTCTATTTTAGAATCTAAATTACTCATTTCTGATTTTAAATCATTTGCATTTTGTTCTATTTTAGAATCTAAATTACTTAACATTCTCGTTATTCTTTCCAACATTGACTCATTATCTATGCTTAATCCTGCATTCTCCCTATTCATTCCTACACTATCAGTAACTTCTCCTTCCACTGTTATTTCTTTTCTACTCGCCATCTTTTTAACTATTTTCTGATTTCTTAACAACATAAATCTACTACTACTACTATTATTATTATTTTTTTTTTTTTTTTTTTTTTTAATTTCACTCACTTAAACCAGTTCTCGTTTTCTTCTTTCTTCTCTCTTCTTTCTTCTTTCCTTTTAAATTCCCACGGAGCTGCACGATGCTTTAATCTCCTCTTCTTTATCCTATTCGAGCCCCACACGTTGCTGCGCCATTTGTAACGGGATTATATTTTCGTTCCCCATTAAGGCGGTCGGTATAATACTTTCTTTCACTCCAGAATCATGATTTTCCATCGCTCTTTCTATGCTAGTCGCCATATTTCTCCCATAAGACAGCACTAACGGCGCAGTTACTCGAATATAGTTAATTTAATCAATTTTTTTTCTATCAAAAGTAATACTGGCTAGCGCCAAATGATAGATTCACAGATTAAGACAAAATGATATATAATTTTCTTGGAGATTTTATAATCATCGTAACATCTTAATTCAACTTCCTCGTTCTCCAGCAAGACACCAGATTCTAACACTTTTCTAGATTATTGATTTTCTTGTCCCCATAGTGATTCCCACTTTATTTTGTGATTGGCCGATTCACTGACACGTCATCACACCACGTGATACCACTACTACTTCGGCCAATCACACAACTACATACATTTTTATATATTTATTATTCCTTCGAACATTACTAAAAAAATACTGTTACAGCTTGAGATTTCGCATAGAAATGGCATTGTCGGCCTCACGCAATTGCTGGCTCAAGAAGAAAGATTCTTAGTTCATCGAGTTAAAAGAGTTGCAAATTGCTAATCATACATTGGCAAAACGGGCTTAGGTTTACGAGTCATAGTTATTCAAATGCTACAATGGATAACAAGTGCTCAATGTAAATCGCCACTCACTAAGAGAAAAAGGAAGAGAAAAAGAACAAGTACCTATTGTCTGCCCACCGCAAGAAGGCAAGACGGAGAAATGTATATTTAATCACTTTTGCAGTGTTTATGCTCGTCTTCTGGATATGATATGGATGCTAGGTTCATGTAAAATACAGTGTTGTCACATAACTCACCCATGCATAATACCTACTACTGCAGTTACTAAAACGAGCATTATATCCCACAGCATGGGTGACTCATATGCAATCTCATATTACTCGACAGAGCATTGAGGCATATTGACCTTCAGGTGACCAGCGCTGTGATCGTTCCTTATCAGGTCTTATCTGGTCGATTAGAAGAGTGAAATATTAGTAAGTTGAAATACAGTAAGTTACAAAACACAAATAGAGGGATTAGAAGCTGCGTGTGTCTATGTGATTTCTCGCGCCTGCCGATCTATGATTCATTGCTGTCCAGAAGACATGATATCTGAACTGGACTCGCCGTGTATGCGCGATAAGCATCTCTGTGTTGCGAATTTTTTCCCATGCACCTTCTCGCTTTGCCATGTAGTACACTCATTTCGTAGTAAACAGATGCACTAACAGAGCACACACACAGTTCAATCCCCTCTCGCCTTCATTCCCGCTTGTCAGAGGTGGGCAGAGAGTATATTAAGTCCTGGCACAGTGGGTTGGGATAAGGAACGTAGTTCGGTTCCTAACTGAAAATGTGTATTGGTTTGATCCCATCCATGCAACTGTGGAATTACTGGTTCTGTTATGCGCCCGGCGCCCACTCAGCATCGTGATGTATTTCAGCAATGGTAGGTGAAGAGTGCTACTGACATCATCTTGATCGTCCACTCTACCGTGAGCACATGAACGTGTGGTTAATAGCCGTGTTAAGCTAAGACCTATAAGACTCATGTACTATATATTTACATTGAGAATATGTTTTAAAGCAAAACAAAAACCTCAAAAATCTGCATCCCAGAGTTGTGACTCTTCTTACAGAAATTCTGGACTAGATTAATGTCTCTGTTATACTCATATGGATAGTAATGACTACGCAGGACTATAGTGTGCTTCCATACATCGAGCCGAATGGCTCAGGCGGTAATGTCTGTAGTCCTCTTTGGGAAAGTCCCGGATTCGATTCCCGCCTCCGACCTTCCTAACCTTCGTTTTTTTCCGACGGTTTCTTCGGGGAACTAGGAGAATTTTGGGAGGGATATTTACCTCACATCACCCGTTTCACTTTCTTTAATTTCATTCTCTCCATCCAGGCATTCCAGGTAGCAACAGTCAGCGAAGTTAGGTGGAGGCGCGATGCGGTGGTACTCGTGCTCTGAAAATGCGAGTTCTTGGTTGGCCAGCCGCCCTTACAGAGGGGAGTCTTTATGGCGACCTGGAACTTCATCGGCTTGAAGAAATTGCCCACACTTTTAGGGACATGCCGTGACCGTAGTGCAGCCTGTAATAGATTCTGGCCGCCAGTAGAGTGCTGTCATATAATCCTTCCTCCTGGGGTCTGACGCACAAAAAACTCTCGGCTGCAGTGCCGGATTCCCGGCATGATAGTATTCTGCGCTTTCTCGGGGATTCTATTGTTAGCTAAGCTGTTCTTATGATCCAGTTTGCATCTTCGAAGAGTATTGCAGTTGTTGGAGTACCTTTAACTAACATTCTTAATAAATACAGATAAGTCCATATTTCAATGGGGCATCCATGGGGTTGGGTTTCTATAACGACTTGATATACGTACCATGTTCCTCACAAGATGGTGGTCAAACACTTTTGGGACCTTCCACAAGTCAGATGGGATAAATTACATCATTACAAGTTAGAATATCTTTTCTTTTAGTGCTGCTGTGAAAACAAAAGAACTGTCTTAGAGCAAATGGCGACCCGAGAAATGATTCCAGAGCTAGTAGGTATAGCTTTAACCTTTGAATCCTATACTGTATATTTTTTTCAAATTATGTATTATTAATAAGTGAGAAAAGCGATCGAACACAGTATATTCATTCAGAGGGCTAGGATCCATGAGGTAATAATCGGCTGCAATATAAATAACTTTGTTTTGCTGGTAGCAAAGATTGCGAAACATGAATATATACGAGGCCTGTTCAATAAAGAATGATCACAATTTTTTTTTGAGAACGTACCTTTATTCATCCTCATAATTTTGATGGCCCTTCTCAAAATAGGCTCCCCTGAATGCGATGCACTTGTCCTAGCGTTTCTGCCAGTCTTAAAAGACATGCTGGAAACCATTTTCGAGAGATCCTTCAAAATCGCCTCCGCAGCCTGTACCACTGCTTCTGATGATGGATAATGCCTTCCACGAAGGCGTTTCTTCAAGTTAGGGAATAGAAAAAAGTCACATGGGGCTAAATCCGGACTATAGGGAGGGTGAGGAATGTACTTCACGATGTTTTCTGCAATATATTCAGCAACAACATTGGCAATATGCGGCCGCGCATTATCGTGGTGTAGCATCCAGTCTGCTTCACGGAAATATGATCTTTTGCGCCTGATATGGACTTGCAATGTTGTCAGGACATCCCTGTACTATTGTCCAGTTACTGATGTGTATGCAGGTACAACATGCTGTTAAACCATTCCGTGAATATCAAAGAATGAGATGACCATAACTTTCCCAGAAGAAGCAATCACTTTTGCTTTTTGGGGGGTTGAGATGAAGGAGATTTCCACACTGAGCTTTGCTGTTTGCTCTCAGGATCAAAATGATGTAGCCAAGTTTCATCAGCAGTGATTACGATTGAAAGAAACTCCGGATCTTCCTCTAACATCAACTGTAACTGCATGTTACCTCCATTGCAGCGGTAGGCATTACTGGATATGTCTGAACTTGCCTGGTTCTCATAGGCGGGAACCAGGAGTACCAACAATGAAACTACTACGGCGTGTTTGTTTCACATTAAGCTAATATAACAAAATAAGATTGAATTTTAGTGCGAAAAATTATGACCGTAAAAATTATGATCATTCTTTATTGAACAACCCTCATATATGCGTATACTAGAACATGATTTAATATACTAATTTTGCATTATTTAACATTTTAATGAGAAATGTAATTCTCCCCTAGAACAGTTGTCCTATTACATTCTACTTCATTCTTTCTTATATAGTTTTGAATTCAAGAATTTGAAAATAAGAATACAATTAATCCGAAATCTTACAATTTCAGAGACAGTTCTCCAATGCAATCCCAAAGTTTGTAGGTAAAGTATGCCTTGCTTCCCTTAACATGAACAGCAATATGTTTACGCTACAACTTACGAATTTTGTTCTTTCATTTATAAACTCACTTCTTCTATCCTTCCCGCTCAATTGTTGCTGTGGTACTCTACAACTGTTCCTCAGTACACATTTCCGTAACATGTGTACTGACGTGCATAAGGTGTTCCATTTACTTAGATCGCAGGTATTTCTCCTTCAGCAAGTTTTCCATCTGCAGATAACCAACCTTTGACTCCACTCAGGCGGTACCAGTTCTGTGTAACTGGGCTATAAAACAACTCAGAGCCATAAAAGAGAACCAGTGAAGCATGTTACAATAGTAGGGTATTAGAGAGTGTTCTGGCGCAACAGTTTATGAGCAAGATGGCGGCCATGCGCAATCTATGTATTTAGGATATTTTGACAGTGTTCAGAGGTTTAGTCAGTCCTCTTAATTTGCTGTAGATCATGATGCTAGGTCTTGAGGTATAATCTGGGGGGCTCTAGGGTTAACTGTTGTAGGTTTTCACAGGTAAGGCTGTTGGTCTGGGAAGCTAATAGCTATAGGATTTAGAGGTTAGGTCTTGAGATAACGTTTGGGACTCTAGGGTTAAGTGTTTCAGGTTTTCTCAGGTAAAGCTGTTGGTCTGGGAGGTTAATAGCTGTAGGATTTAGTGGTTTGGTCTTGAGGTAGGATCTGAGGGTCTAGGGTTAAGAGTTGCATGCTTTTCACAGGTAAAAAATGCTGGTGTGAACAATAGTAAGTGTAGGATTTAGTGGTTAGGTCTCAAGGTATGATCTGAGGCTCTAGGATTAAGAGTTGCAGGCTTTCACAGGTAGTTTTCACTGTTGGTCTGGTAGGTTGAAATCTGTAGGAATTAGAGGTCGGGTCTCAAGTAATGTTCTGGGGAGGGCGAGCTCTAGGGTTAACAGTTGCAGGTTTTTCACAGGTAAAAGCTACTGGTCTGGAGATTAATACTGTGTGATTGGAGGTTAGGTCTTGAGGTATGATCTGGGGTCTCTAGGGTTAAGAGTTGCATCTTTCCAAAGGTAAGGCTGTTGGTCTGGGAGGTTAATTCCCGTAGGATTTAGTGGTTAGGTCTTGAGTTATGATCTGGGGCTCTAGGTTTAAGAGTTGTAGGGTTTATAGCTAAAGGTTGTTGGTCAGGAGTATAAAGGCTGTAGGATCGTTTGGCTTTGTTGTATAGGTTGAGGTATGGTCTTATGATTTTGAAGTTCACTTTGCTAGTCCAGCGTCTAAAGGTTGTTAATCTTGAGGCAAGTCCTACATTTATGCTTTACTATTTCATAGTACTATAAACCAACCTAACATAGCCTAACCTGACAGTTCTCTTTTTTATTCTTAAGGTATTTTATTCTACCCCGCTGTAACTGAAGCTAACATCCTCTTTTTTGTTTTTGTCTTCTTTCATCATTCTTTAACCTAGCTATTTGTGCTATTGGCATCCGTTCTCTTTTCTTCTTATGGTAATGTATTCTACCACTGTAACCTACCCTAATATACCCTTTTTCACCTTCTTTCATCATTCTTTAACATAATCTAACCTAACCTAACCTAACTCAGCAGTTCTCTTTCCTGAAGTTCCTCTATTTTGCCACTTTAACCTAACCTAATATACTCCTTTTTGTTGTTGCCTTCTTTCATCATTCTTTAACCTAACCTAGCTGTGTATCTGCTATTGGCATCATTTGTTGCATCTGTTAACCTGTTTTCTGTCCTTATGTTCCTCTATTCTCGCACTTTAACCTAACCTAATATACTTCTTTGTTTTTGCCATCTTTCACAGCTCCTTATCCTAATTCTTTTTGCTATTGACATCCTTTCTCTTTTCTCAAGCTGTTCTACTCTTTCCTCCTCAGCCTATCCTAAGCATGTTCATTTTCCCTTTATATAACCCATATCTTTCAAGCTCAACTATTTTGTATTCCGCTAACTACTTGTACGTATGGTGTAAAATTCTTGAGGCATGCTGATGTTAGAGCTCCTAGAACTATTTTTGGCACTGCTAGAGGTATATATGCTGATTAGGTGCGTTTATATAGTAAATTTAGCTATTTGTGTAACTGCTTCTGTTTTCCTAACCATAGAGTTTTTTTGTTGCTAGGGATTCTTGTTCTTCGTACCTTCTCTATGATTTCAAGATCTCTATTCCATCTTGTTATGTTTTGAGGCCTTATGCTTATATCTTAAGCTTCGTTATTAAGTCTTTTGCTCTGAAAGGCTATGTATATTGGTTAAGGTGCTCATCTCTCTTGGTCACGAGGTTAAGTCTTGAGGTACGATCTTAAGGCCTGGGGTTTAAAGGATGTATAGCTTAAACCCACAGGTCTTGAGGTTAAGGGCTGTAGCTTTGGTGGTTAGGTCTTATGGATTCGAAGTTAGAGTTCTCGGTCTAATGTTAAGGCTGTAGGATCTAGAGGATACGTATTGAGGTATGATCTGAGGGCTCTAGGGTTAAGAGTTGTAGGCTTCATAGCTAACGGTTTAAAGCTGTAGTGTCTAGAGGTTAGGTGTTGAGATATTATCTGGGAACTCTAGGGTTAAGAGTCGTAGGGTTCATAGCTAAACGTTTGACAGCTATAGATATCTTCGTTCCTGTTAGAGGTGTATTCGTAATCATCTGTGCGTACATTCTTCATACGGTTCTTCATTCGGATTGATGTCTTCATACTCTTGTAATATTTCGTAATGCTAAACCAACGTTCTAATGCTATTGTCATGCCTTTCCAGATGTTCTGAGCTTTTTGTACATTTCAGGGATCTTTTTAGGCTAACTTCAACTACTTAAATCTTTTTATACTAATTAAAATGTTTTCAAGGTTATTTCATATTATGAGGTAGTAGATCCTTTTTAATTTACCTATTTAACATTAATTAAAGTGTGCTCAGTTAGCTTATGCAATGAGGTAGACATCCCTCGTCTTTTTATCTGGACTTGGGACCAGCGTCAGAATTTTTGTTTTTCTGAACGGTAGACTTAATGCCTTCCTCTGCTCTTATTATTCAGGCTTTCATGACTAGATGTCAGCTGCGCACCAGGGTTTGCTGCTTCTTGAGATGGGAAATCAGTTTTTCTGTTTTAGACCTTCTTATTTCATTCATTATTCACAGCACGGTAATGTCCATGGGCATATGTGGATATTCCATCATCTGCAATTACTCTTTTGTCATCATGTGGGGATAAGGATATTTTGTTCACTTCCACTGATGTAACATTATGTTGACGAGACAGAATTAAGTTCATTGGCGTTCTTATGATTTCTCTGCTTTTAAGACAGTCCAAATAGCTCTCAAAGGTGATGTATTGTTTAATGGCGCTATGCTTTATGCCTTTTATCTTCTTGATCACACCTCCATCGATGTCGAGAGCATACATCTTCGGTCTCAGTCCAACAAAACGATTAATGATTTTTCCATTTCCTTCATCTTTAAACTTTCCCAGCACTTTCTTATTTTTTGTAGAGTGGCATATGTGGTCGCTAGGATAATCAGCAGTATCCAGATGTTCCAGAAAACGTAACTTATCCTGGTATACATCTCTAGTGGTCACGCGATGGATGAAAGAGTCGGTATCCATGTACATGAGCTTCAGATTTTCAAGTCCGTAATACGGCATTAGCACATCATAATGATACCAATACATCAAGGTCTTCGAGATATCCAGCACACACATCCCAATGTATATAGGCTTGTTGAAGACTATCTCCCGCGACGCCATGTGGACTGCAGCCAGATTAGGCCCATATATAGTTCTATCAATAAATGTAGGCTTAGCAACTAGTTTTTCCAATGTCTTCCAATCGGTGACAAGTCGTATATTCAGTCGGTTTCTGATGTTTTCCATAGTTTTTCCAAACATGGCATTGTTAAAAAGTTTGTAAAGATCCTTCTCGAAATCATTTCTTGATCCTTGTCGTAGTCGGTTATTGAATTCCACATAAGGCTTTAACCAACATGACTGTTGAAATTGTAGCACCCGATGGATTTTAGTCAGTTTTAACCCATGACTAAGGGCCTGCTTTAAGGTCATGTAATGCACCACATACTGCGTTCGTGATCCAAGGTGAGGAATTAATTTCTTTGTAGAAGAACCCGTAGGCTTGATACACTCAGGTAGGAACGGCAAATCATTATGCAGCTCATGGAGTTCTGTAGGATATTCGAGGTTCACTTCTAAAATGTATCCCAGAGGGTCATCTTCTCGTAGGATTTCCAGGTTGATATCTTCAGGAGAAACCCACTCAAAACCTCCATAAGGAAGGGCGTGGCACATTGCCCAACCATATTGGTTATTAGCATCCTCATACGTAATATATTGTGAGGGTTTACTTGTATCATACTCCTGCATGTAGATGTGGTTTGCCTCTGCATACCGATGAGAAACTTGGCATAATCCTCCTCTTATACCCGCTTCAACCATGAGTAGCTGATCATAATCCTGTAGTAATTCCAGTTCAATTCCTGTGTACAGCAGCATTGCATCCCACGTAAGTCCAGGTGATGTAAAATAATGTGCAGGATCAACTTTGTGGGTTTTCAGAGTCTGTTCCCTAAATGTCTCAAACACATCTGTTAGTAGAAGGACATCCGTAGTTAAGTAGAGGTCACTGTAGTCGCCCATTGTTCTGATGTTGAATTGGCTCCATACGTTTTTTGCATGTTTATACTCTCCATCACTAATTTCTTCTTTGTTTAACTTATTGAAGAATGCCTTCCTCGGAGGAAGTTCTGTTTCACACAAAACATCCCATGATGTGACGTAATCGTAGGGGAACACTCCCTTACGGGTCACCAATTCGATATTCTCTGTTCCAAAGTACTTCAGAGTTTCAGGATATGATGTTAGATTTTTTGCTAATTTATCCAAGCTGGTACTAAGGAAGCGATAGGTATCCACAAAGCGGAGTTTAATGTCACCAACATACTTGGAAAATGATATGTAACTTTCCTCTGAGCTAGGAATAACTTCTACTCTCTCACTAGTACAACCTAATTCTTTAACAATGAAATGGGAGTCATATCCACTCAGGTTATGCATGAAGACAGGAATATAATTGGGCGTTTTGCAAGCGAGATTACACTGATTATGTAGACTTCCTCGGTATTCACCGGTTATATGGTCATGATCCCGTACTTTCCAGTTCTCTCCTGTAAATTCTTTCCCACATAAGTAACATTCTGTAGAACACTCGAAAGATTTTTGCTGCTCATCTGTTAGTGTTAATGGAGAATCAGTTTTGTATACACTATTAATCTTCTTTGCAAGAGAAGTTAAATACTCCATAAACTTCACTGCTGTATCATAACCACGATATACGTAAGGTTCAGTAGGAAGATCGGTCTGTATGCCTTCAATAGAGGCCGAGGATTTGACATATACACAGAAACTCATAGGAATATGATTCTGATATGGAACTGTATAAGATGTTTCAGGATTAGAAGAACAGCTATGGTAAGGACTGAGAATGCTTTCAAAGTCAGCATAGATGACATAAGGCAATTTCAGCATCCTTTCAAAGTTCTTGAATCTAACGATAGACTTCTCCTTTGTTGGCATAACAATCCTGGCAACTCCGTGCTGATTGCATATTTTTCTATGTTCATTTAGCTTCTGCACTCCTCCTCGTCCATGCTGATCATCAAAGTGCGTAAAACAACGTTTGCAGGTGTAGATCTTTCCCTTACGTTTAGTTTTCTGTTGATGAATAAGTTTCTCAAAATGCTTTATATAAACGTAATGCAGGCGCCCTACAGCATCACTTAACAGAAGCAGATCACGATGTTCAGTCTGTTCAGCATCTACAACTTTCATAGGAAACACTTGATTCTTTTCATCCAAACCGAAAACGTTTATAGAGATGTTATTTCGTCGTTCAAATTTAGGGATATCTCTCAGGCTCGTAGGAAACGAGACGCAGGAAAAGTCATATATTTCTTGAAAATCCTTATACTTGCTAACACGTTGAGGATCCTTTTGAATGAATTTGGCAAGAACAGCATACATAAAACATTTTTCATCATCATAGTTCTGTGGATTTATGCAGGCTTTCTTCGCTTCTAAAGATGGCGGTAGAGGGATGTAGCTGCTTCCTCTTAGCCCATTATTCTTGTTGATTCTAACTCGAACCCCGTCAACAGCTAATAAAGCCCAGTTGCTTCCTTTAAGTTGACCTTCCTCCATTTCAGTACAAAGTTTCTTGAATTTCCTTTCCAAGATGGCGTCCAAGTCACTTTCTAAAAATATTGCTTGATTTGGTGTTTTAAAGGCTTTATCAGTAGTATCACCAACGGTATTCACAAACTGACATTCAGCCACGAGGTTAATTTTCACACTTTTATGGGTCCTTAGTTGCTTCTGAACGGCTTGAATTATCCGCTGTTTTGATTCTTGGAGATATGTCTTTAGATCCTGGCATGTAGAGCACTGGATGAAAAACGATTTCAGTCGATCCTGGAAAGCTGTTTCATATTCTACGACATCGTCTTCATCAGGAACCATTAACAGCAATTTATGCTTGGTAGGCTCGATCTTGAGTTTCTTAGCAGCACTTATTCTCTCGCATCGTTCTTGGTGCTCATCTCTACGACGTTCAGTACCATAAACGCCATCACAATGTTTACATTCGTAATACTGGCCACATACCAGCTCGTGTCTCTTTTTATTGTAGTTTTTCAGGAAACTCTTATCACATTTACCACACTTAAATTCTTGTATAGCAGCGTCTAACAGAGCTTCCATCGCTTTAATATTCCAGTTTTTGTTATGTGCAGGCTAATTCTCGGGGAATATGTTGCTAAGTAAGTGTCCGATACACCCTTTCAGATCTCTTCACCTTGATAACTTATCAACGCTACTGAAGATGAATTTCACTGCAGGAGCTGATCCGCTAAGCTATAAACACACTAGCGTAATTACAACCTAAGCTCAATAAAGCTCCATTTATACAATTAGCGCAGACCTAAAAGAAAACTTCATCATTCCCACCAATACCGGGGTTCGAAGGTGGCGCTCCTATCGGAGAAAACCTAAAAGAAAACTATTATCTTGCTACCACAGGGGTTCGAAGATGGTTCTACTATTGGAGAAAACCTAAAAGAAAACTATTAATTTTCCAGTTTTCGATTATTCTTTAACTACTATACAATTCACATGTGAGAAAAAATTAGACAAATTAAAATTGAAAAAGGAAATAAATAACTAGATTTGAAGATAAAATTTAGACAATTCAAACGAGTATAAACACGACTAAGCTACGCCTTCTAGTTTTAAAGTTACATTAGGAGATTACATTGCCACCCGTAGACACCTCTCCGTCATCTTCAACCACGTGCTCTTGATTCTTTTCACACATATCTTAACCTAGCAGTTCTATTTTCCTCAAGTTCATCTATTGCACTGTTTAACTCATCTAAGGGGCGTCCTTAGGCTCCTTCACTTCATCCTCAACCTCGTGTTCTTGATTCCTTTAGATCCATCTTTAACCTAGTTATGTTTTTTGCTATGGACATCATTTCTCTTTTCTTAAGTTCAATTATTTCATCCATCTTGTTATGTTGAGTCTTTTGCTTATATCTTAAACTTTGTGATTAAGTCTTTTGATTTGAAAGTCTATGTATATTGCTTGAGGTCCTCATCCCTTTTGGTCATGGGACAGGTCATGATATATGATTCTTATGGGTTGAGCTTGTCAACACACCTAAAACATTAATATTCAGAGTTATTTAAATTATCCTGCTGAGATTCGAACCATGATCGTAAAGTGTAAATCACCAGTTCAACAGCAAATCAGCCCTAAGGTATGATTGAACACGCTATTTCATTGCGTTACCATTATTAGTTCAAGAGTTATTTAAGATTCAATTTATTTCGACTGAACCGGTAATCGAACCATGGATCACTAGGATACAGAGCCATAAAACATTCACAGCATACGTAAATAAAAATACCTATGGTTTACGCCGCTATTCTAAGTGTAATAGCTCGCAAAATAGATCACAATTACGGAATTTGATGAACGCCGGGAATCGAACCAAGGATCTTCTCCGCTAAAACATAATAGGATGTGATTAACCGCAAAAAGTATCGCCATATAAAGTTAATTTCACCACTCTAGACACATTGGTTACAGAGATATTCAGATTAACTGATCCAGGAATCGAACCAGGGACCCTCGAATTCTACATTGTCAGCATATGATTAACAATGAAGTTAATGTTTATTTCAGTGCTCTAGTTCTATTGGTCACAGAGATATTCAAATTAAACGATTTAGCACTCGAACCGAGGATTCCAGGTATACGGTATAAACCCAGCAGATACCACTTAACTATATAAAATTTATAAAGTTTGTTAGAACCCGATCACATAATTAGTTTCAGAGTTATAACGGTATTAAGAGTGCTCACTTGCGCGAGAGTCGAACCCAGGATGGGGACAATTTACCTACCTGCCCTCAGGCGTGATAGATAGAAACGATGGTGGTTAGCTCGTTGTTGCACTAAAAGCAATTTACCTACCTGCCCTCAGGCATGATAGATAGAAACGGTGGTGGTTAGCTCGTTGTTGCACTAAAAGCAGTAGGGGATAAATATATTTAGTTTCCTGAGGCAATTCAAGGTTAATTAGGAAGTAAACATGTTTACTTACTGGATGGCATTGACAGGCGTTGCGTCATATGTCTAGACATAGAGCCGCCTGGATGACCTTGAATCTGTGTTTGAACATACATTTATCCCCTACTGCTTTTAGTGCAACAACGAGCTAACCACCACCGTTTCTATCTATCATGCCTGAGGGCAGGTAGGTAAATTGCTTTTAGTGCAACAACGAGCTAACCACCATCGTTTCTATCTATCACGCCTGAGGGCAGGTAGGTAAATTGTCCCCATCCTGGGTTCGACTCTCGCGCAAGTGAGCACTCTTAATACCGTTATAACTCTGAAACTAATTATGTGATCGGGTTCTAACAAACTTTATAAATTTTATATAGTTAAGTGGTATCTGCTGGGTTTATACCGTATACCTGGAATCCTCGGTTCGAGTGCTAAATCGTTTAATTTGAATATCTCTGTGACCAATAGAACTAGAGCACTGAAATAAACATTAACTTCATTGTTAATCATATGCTGACAATGTAGAATTCGAGGGTCCCTGGTTCGATTCCTGGATCAGTTAATCTGAATATCTCTGTAACCAATGTGTCTAGAGTGGTGAAATTAACTTTATATGGCGATACTTTTTGCGGTTAATCACATCCTATTATGTTTTAGCGGAGAAGATCCTTGGTTCGATTCCCGGCGTTCATCAAATTCCGTAATTGTGATCTATTTTGCGAGCTATTACACTTAGAATAGCGGCGTAAACCATAGGTATTTTTATTTACGTATGCTGTGAATGTTTTATGGCTCTGTATCCTAGTGATCCATGGTTCGATTACCGGTTCAGTCGAAATAAATTGAATCTTAAATAACTCTTGAACTAATAATGGTAACGCAATGAAATAGCGTGTTCAATCATACCTTAGGGCTGATTTGCTGTTGAACTGGTGATTTACACTTTACGATCATGGTTCGAATCTCAGCAGGATAATTTAAATAACTCTGAATATTAATGTTTTAGGTGTGTTGACAAGCTCAACCCATAAGAATCATATATCATGACCTGTCCCATGACCAAAAGGGATGAGGACCTCAAGCAATATACATAGACTTTCAAATCAAAAGACTTAATCACAAAGTTTAAGATATAAGCAAAAGACTCAACATAACAAGATGGATGAAATAATTGAACTTAAGAAAAGAGAAATGATGTCCATAGCAAAAAACATAACTAGGTTAAAGATGGATCTAAAGGAATCAAGAACACGAGGTTGAGGATGAAGTGAAGGAGCCTAAGGACGCCCCTTAGATGAGTTAAACAGTGCAATAGATGAACTTGAGGAAAATAGAACTGCTAGGTTAAGATATGTGTGAAAAGAATCAAGAGCACGTGGTTGAAGATGACGGAGAGGTGTCTACGGGTGGCAATGTAATCTCCTAATGTAACTTTAAAACTAGAAGGCGTAGCTTAGTCGTGTTTATACTCGTTTGAATTGTCTAAATTTTATCTTCAAATCTAGTTATTTATTTCCTTTTTCAATTTTAATTTGTCTAATTTTTTCTCACATGTGAATTGTATAGTAGTTAAAGAATAATCGAAAACTGGAAAATTAATAGTTTTCTTTTAGGTTTTCTCCAATAGTAGAACCATCTTCGAACCCCTGTGGTAGCAAGATAATAGTTTTCTTTTAGGTTTTCTCCGATAGGAGCGCCACCTTCGAACCCCGGTATTGGTGGGAATGATGAAGTTTTCTTTTAGGTCTGCGCTAATTGTATAAATGGAGCTTTATTGAGCTTAGGTTGTAATTACGCTAGTGTGTTTATAGCTTAGCGGATCAGCTCCTGCAGTGAAATTCATCTTCAGTAGCGTTGATAAGTTATCAAGGTGAAGAGATCTGAAAGGGTGTATCGGACACTTACTTAGCAACATATTCCCCGAGAATTAGCCTGCACATAACAAAAACTGGAATATTAAAGCGATGGAAGCTCTGTTAGACGCTGCTATACAAGAATTTAAGTGTGGTAAATGTGATAAGAGTTTCCTGAAAAACTACAATAAAAAGAGACACGAGCTGGTATGTGGCCAGTATTACGAATGTAAACATTGTGATGGCGTTTATGGTACTGAACGTCGTAGAGATGAGCACCAAGAACGATGCGAGAGAATAAGTGCTGCTAAGAAACTCAAGATCGAGCCTACCAAGCATAAATTGCTGTTAATGGTTCCTGATGAAGACGATGTCGTAGAATATGAAACAGCTTTCCAGGATCGACTGAAATCGTTTTTCATCCAGTGCTCTACATGCCAGGATCTAAAGACATATCTCCAAGAATCAAAACAGCGGATAATTCAAGCCGTTCAGAAGCAACTAAGGACCCATAAAAGTGTGAAAATTAACCTCGTGGCTGAATGTCAGTTTGTGAATACCGTTGGTGATACTACTGATAAAGCCTTTAAAACACCAAATCAAGCAATATTTTTAGAAAGTGACTTGGACGCCATCTTGGAAAGGAAATTCAAGAAACTTTGTACTGAAATGGAGGAAGGTCAACTTAAAGGAAGCAACTGGGCTTTATTAGCTGTTGACGGGGTTCGAGTTAGAATCAACAAGAATAATGGGCTAAGAGGAAGCAGCTACATCCCTCTACCGCCATCTTTAGAAGCGAAGAAAGCCTGCATAAATCCACAGAACTATGATGATGAAAAATGTTTTATGTATGCTGTTCTTGCCAAATTCATTCAAAAGGATCCTCAACGTGTTAGCAAGTATAAGGATTTTCAAGAAATATATGACTTTTCCTGCGTCTCGTTTCCTACGAGCCTGAGAGATATCCCTAAATTTGAACGACGAAATAACATCTCTATAAACGTTTTCGGTTTGGATGAAAAGAATCAAGTGTTTCCTATGAAAGTTGTAGATGCTGAACAGACTGAACATCGTGATCTGCTTCTGTTAAGTGATGCTGTAGGGCGCCTGCATTACGTTTATATAAAGCATTTTGAGAAACTTATTCATCAACAGAAAACTAAACGTAAGGGAAAGATCTACACCTGCAAACGTTGTTTTACGCACTTTGATGATCAGCATGGACGAGGAGGAGTGCAGAAGCTAAATGAACATAGAAAAATATGCAATCAGCACGGAGTTGCCAGGATTGTTATGCCAACAAAGGAGAAGTCTATCGTTAGATTCAAGAACTTTGAAAGGATGCTGAAATTGCCTTATGTCATCTATGCTGACTTTGAAAGCATTCTCAGTCCTTACCATAGCTGTTCTTCTAATCCTGAAACATCTTATACAGTTCCATATCAGAATCATATTCCTATGAGTTTCTGTGTATATGTCAAATCCTCGGCCTCTATTGAAGGCATACAGACCGATCTTCCTACTGAACCTTACGTATATCGTGGTTATGATACAGCAGTGAAGTTTATGGAGTATTTAACTTCTCTTGCAAAGAAGATTAATAGTGTATACAAAACTGATTCTCCATTAACACTAACAGATGAGCAGCAAAAATCTTTCGAGTGTTCTACAGAATGTTACTTATGTGGGAAAGAATTTACAGGAGAGAACTGGAAAGTACGGGATCATGACCATATAACCGGTGAATACCGAGGAAGTCTACATAATCAGTGTAATCTCGCTTGCAAAACGCCCAATTATATTCCTGTCTTCATGCATAACCTGAGTGGATATGACTCCCATTTCATTGTTAAAGAATTAGGTTGTACTAGTGAGAGAGTAGAAGTTATTCCTAGCTCAGAGGAAAGTTACATATCATTTTCCAAGTATGTTGGTGACATTAAACTCCGCTTTGTGGATACCTATCGCTTCCTTAGTACCAGCTTGGATAAATTAGCAAAAAATCTAACATCATATCCTGAAACTCTGAAGTACTTTGGAACAGAGAATATCGAATTGGTGACCCGTAAGGGAGTGTTCCCCTACGATTACGTCACATCATGGGATGTTTTGTGTGAAACAGAACTTCCTCCGAGGAAGGCATTCTTCAATAAGTTAAACAAAGAAGAAATTAGTGATGGAGAGTATAAACATGCAAAAAACGTATGGAGCCAATTCAACATCAGAACAATGGGCGACTACAGTGACCTCTACTTAACTACGGATGTCCTTCTACTAACAGATGTGTTTGAGACATTTAGGGAACAGACTCTGAAAACCCACAAAGTTGATCCTGCACATTATTTTACATCACCTGGACTTACGTGGGATGCAATGCTGCTGTACACAGGAATTGAACTGGAATTACTACAGGATTATGATCAGCTACTCATGGTTGAAGCGGGTATAAGAGGAGGATTATGCCAAGTTTCTCATCGGTATGCAGAGGCAAACCACATCTACATGCAGGAGTATGATACAAGTAAACCCTCACAATATATTACGTATGAGGATGCTAATAACCAATATGGTTGGGCAATGTGCCACGCCCTTCCTTATGGAGGTTTTGAGTGGGTTTCTCCTGAAGATATCAACCTGGAAATCCTACGAGAAGATGACCCTCTGGGATACATTTTAGAAGTGAACCTCGAATATCCTACAGAACTCCATGAGCTGCATAATGATTTGCCGTTCCTACCTGAGTGTATCAAGCCTACGGGTTCTTCTACAAAGAAATTAATTCCTCACCTTGGATCACGAACGCAGTATGTGGTGCATTACATGACCTTAAAGCAGGCCCTTAGTCATGGGTTAAAACTGACTAAAATCCATCGGGTGCTACAATTTCAACAGTCATGTTGGTTAAAGCCTTATGTGGAATTCAATAACCGACTACGACAAGGATCAAGAAATGATTTCGAGAAGGATCTTTACAAACTTTTTAACAATGCCATGTTTGGAAAAACTATGGAAAACATCAGAAACCGACTGAATATACGACTTGTCACCGATTGGAAGACATTGGAAAAACTAGTTGCTAAGCCTACATTTATTGATAGAACTATATATGGGCCTAATCTGGCTGCAGTCCACATGGCGTCGCGGGAGATAGTCTTCAACAAGCCTATATACATTGGGATGTGTGTGCTGGATATCTCGAAGACCTTGATGTATTGGTATCATTATGATGTGCTAATGCCGTATTACGGACTTGAAAATCTGAAGCTCATGTACATGGATACCGACTCTTTCATCCATCGCGTGACCACTAGAGATGTATACCAGGATAAGTTACGTTTTCTGGAACATCTGGATACTGCTGATTATCCTAGCGACCACATATGCCACTCTACAAAAAATAAGAAAGTGCTGGGAAAGTTTAAAGATGAAGGAAATGGAAAAATCATTAATCGTTTTGTTGGACTGAGACCGAAGATGTATGCTCTCGACATCGATGGAGGTGTGATCAAGAAGATAAAAGGCATAAAGCATAGCGCCATTAAACAATACATCACCTTTGAGAGCTATTTGGACTGTCTTAAAAGCAGAGAAATCATAAGAACGCCAATGAACTTAATTCTGTCTCGTCAACATAATGTTACATCAGTGGAAGTGAACAAAATATCCTTATCCCCACATGATGACAAAAGAGTAATTGCAGATGATGGAATATCCACATATGCCCATGGACATTACCGTGCTGTGAATAATGAATGAAATAAGAAGGTCTAAAACAGAAAAACTGATTTCCCATCTCAAGAAGCAGCAAACCCTGGTGCGCAGCTGACATCTAGTCATGAAAGCCTGAATAATAAGAGCAGAGGAAGGCATTAAGTCTACCGTTCAGAAAAACAAAAATTCTGACGCTGGTCCCAAGTCCAGATAAAAAGACGAGGGATGTCTACCTCATTGCATAAGCTAACTGAGCACACTTTAATTAATGTTAAATAGGTAAATTAAAAAGGATCTACTACCTCATAATATGAAATAACCTTGAAAACATTTTAATTAGTATAAAAAGATTTAAGTAGTTGAAGTTAGCCTAAAAAGATCCCTGAAATGTACAAAAAGCTCAGAACATCTGGAAAGGCATGACAATAGCATTAGAACGTTGGTTTAGCATTACGAAATATTACAAGAGTATGAAGACATCAATCCGAATGAAGAACCGTATGAAGAATGTACGCACAGATGATTACGAATACACCTCTAACAGGAACGAAGATATCTATAGCTGTCAAACGTTTAGCTATGAACCCTACGACTCTTAACCCTAGAGTTCCCAGATAATATCTCAACACCTAACCTCTAGACACTACAGCTTTAAACCGTTAGCTATGAAGCCTACAACTCTTAACCCTAGAGCCCTCAGATCATACCTCAATACGTATCCTCTAGATCCTACAGCCTTAACATTAGACCGAGAACTCTAACTTCGAATCCATAAGACCTAACCACCAAAGCTACAGCCCTTAACCTCAAGACCTGTGGGTTTAAGCTATACATCCTTTAAACCCCAGGCCTTAAGATCGTACCTCAAGACTTAACCTCGTGACCAAGAGAGATGAGCACCTTAACCAATATACATAGCCTTTCAGAGCAAAAGACTTAATAACGAAGCTTAAGATATAAGCATAAGGCCTCAAAACATAACAAGATGGAATAGAGATCTTGAAATCATAGAGAAGGTACGAAGAACAAGAATCCCTAGCAACAAAAAAACTCTATGGTTAGGAAAACAGAAGCAGTTACACAAATAGCTAAATTTACTATATAAACGCACCTAATCAGCATATATACCTCTAGCAGTGCCAAAAATAGTTCTAGGAGCTCTAACATCAGCATGCCTCAAGAATTTTACACCATACGTACAAGTAGTTAGCGGAATACAAAATAGTTGAGCTTGAAAGATATGGGTTATATAAAGGGAAAATGAACATGCTTAGGATAGGCTGAGGAGGAAAGAGTAGAACAGCTTGAGAAAAGAGAAAGGATGTCAATAGCAAAAAGAATTAGGATAAGGAGCTGTGAAAGATGGCAAAAACAAAGAAGTATATTAGGTTAGGTTAAAGTGCGAGAATAGAGGAACATAAGGACAGAAAACAGGTTAACAGATGCAACAAATGATGCCAATAGCAGATACACAGCTAGGTTAGGTTAAAGAATGATGAAAGAAGGCAACAACAAAAAGGAGTATATTAGGTTAGGTTAAAGTGGCAAAATAGAGGAACTTCAGGAAAGAGAACTGCTGAGTTAGGTTAGGTTAGGTTAGATTATGTTAAAGAATGATGAAAGAAGGTGAAAAAGGGTATATTAGGGTAGGTTACAGTGGTAGAATACATTACCATAAGAAGAAAAGAGAACGGATGCCAATAGCACAAATAGCTAGGTTAAAGAATGATGAAAGAAGACAAAAACAAAAAAGAGGATGTTAGCTTCAGTTACAGCGGGGTAGAATAAAATACCTTAAGAATAAAAAAGAGAACTGTCAGGTTAGGCTATGTTAGGTTGGTTTATAGTACTATGAAATAGTAAAGCATAAATGTAGGACTTGCCTCAAGATTAACAACCTTTAGACGCTGGACTAGCAAAGTGAACTTCAAAATCATAAGACCATACCTCAACCTATACAACAAAGCCAAACGATCCTACAGCCTTTATACTCCTGACCAACAACCTTTAGCTATAAACCCTACAACTCTTAAACCTAGAGCCCCAGATCATAACTCAAGACCTAACCACTAAATCCTACGGGAATTAACCTCCCAGACCAACAGCCTTACCTTTGGAAAGATGCAACTCTTAACCCTAGAGACCCCAGATCATACCTCAAGACCTAACCTCCAATCACACAGTATTAATCTCCAGACCAGTAGCTTTTACCTGTGAAAAACCTGCAACTGTTAACCCTAGAGCTCGCCCTCCCCAGAACATTACTTGAGACCCGACCTCTAATTCCTACAGATTTCAACCTACCAGACCAACAGTGAAAACTACCTGTGAAAGCCTGCAACTCTTAATCCTAGAGCCTCAGATCATACCTTGAGACCTAACCACTAAATCCTACACTTACTATTGTTCACACCAGCATTTTTTACCTGTGAAAAGCATGCAACTCTTAACCCTAGACCCTCAGATCCTACCTCAAGACCAAACCACTAAATCCTACAGCTATTAACCTCCCAGACCAACAGCTTTACCTGAGAAAACCTGAAACACTTAACCCTAGAGTCCCAAACGTTATCTCAAGACCTAACCTCTAAATCCTATAGCTATTAGCTTCCCAGACCAACAGCCTTACCTGTGAAAACCTACAACAGTTAACCCTAGAGCCCCCCAGATTATACCTCAAGACCTAGCATCATGATCTACAGCAAATTAAGAGGACTGACTAAACCTCTGAACACTGTCAAAATATCCTAAATACATAGATTGCGCATGGCCGCCATCTTGCTCATAAACTGTTGCGCCAGAACACTCTCTAATACCCTACTTACAATGGATGTGAAATAAAAGGTTACTTGGAATAGTCATGTAGAAGAATTTAAGAGTTCCCTTCGATTGTACACAAAGAATGGCTAAACCAACATCAGTGTCATTAAACTGCACAATGGCTACAACATTCTCATAAGAGCCTTTATCAGTGGCATGAGGAACAAGCTTCAAGTTATTCCCACTATGGAAACGACAATAAAAACCGACATTAAGAAAGTAGCAATGGATCATGAAAATACAATGCGTAAGTTTATTAACAACAAAAACTTATTGACTTCTACGATAGTACGAGTAATTTTAGCATCAAATTTCAATGAAGCATTGTTTCAATGATACTCCGCAGTGAAGATAAGGACTACTAGGTTGCAATGTTACCAATCACAGTTCAGACATATTTTTGGAGAGATAAAGTACCTTCAAATCCAATGGCTAGAATTACGTAGAGAAGCATATAGTTCCAGCAGCAGAGGGTTTGTATACCTTTAACAGTACCAATATAAGCAGCTGAGTTCTATCATGAGCCACTTTTTATGCTCGTCAATATATGAGCAAAAGACATAATAATTCGAACTGAAGGACCCAAAATACATTTAAACGCCTTGCATATTTTTAATTTCAATTAATAAGTTATATTTCAACTATTATCCTTCGTATTTGAAATATTAAATCAGAATATGTGTTATTCGTCTGCATGAACACTTGCTAACGTTTTCAGTGAAATAAACATCTAGTCTTTAAACCATTCCTCCCGCATTGTCTGCTGTAATTTTCACTGTCAATTTAACAATTTCCTGTTGGAAAGTTATTTAAATTTCCTGCTTGATTCTACTCCAGAGAGAGTCTAATGTGTAGGTGGACAAAGAGAACTAAAGTTCGAGTACGAATACTGTTTAGTGGAAATAATTGAATCAGTGCACGTGTAATTCTCATCTTTTGCGTGCTCACGGGCATCTCCGGTATTCAAAAGCACGTCATTATTCACAAACCAATAAAGCTCTGGAACAAACTTCAATTTCCGGTTCCGCCTATCGCTCCACCTGTCGTTAGGACCCATTACAGTGTGGAATGGTCAGACCTTCGACAACAAATTTCAATTTCCGTTACTGCAAGGAAACTACGACATCTGCAATAAACAAATCGATATTCTTCGGTCGGTGCAGTTTATTTTTATACTTTCTCGTGGTTAAGCCAGCATTCTGTGGTTAGATTAACGTGTTTTCTATACGGCAAAATCGGGATGTGTTTCACTTGCAGCGGTAAGATATCTCCGCAAGAAATATTTTTATTTTGAGGTCCGATAGCCGAACAGTTTGACATACTTTTAACTTTTTTTGTCAGACCAACTTGGTAAATATAAAGTTTTTTCTCTCTTTAGAATAATCATGTGAAGATATTAACACAGAGAAAATCCACTCACAAATTGTATATTTAGGATGGTCTTAAGAGCCAGTTTCTGCAATCAAGAAATTCAGTTCTCATTTACAACAATATATATATATATATATATATATATATATATATATATATATATATATATATATACCTACATAATAATTATATTTGCAATGTTGTACTTATTTTACTTCGATTTTTCACTGAGCCTTTCGCTTTATTTCTGCCACTTTCAATACCGTTTAGAGCAATTATAATAGTTTCTCATTTTCATGGTTAAAATAAACAGGTTTTGTTTCTCTGTCACATTTGACGATTTCTCACCGAAAAGTAGAAAAGACCTATTGGTAGAAGGATGATAAGGAGAATCATATGCTTTAGATTCAGTTGTGCTGGCGGCAGGTAACCAAGACAGTTCAGTGGCAAACCAAGGGGATTCAAAACCAGAGATCTGTGATTCAAATCGTGGCATAGATGTCGAGTTTTTCCGTGATATAATATATTTATTATTATTATTATTATTATTATTATTATTATTATTATTATTATTATTATTATTATTATTATTATTATTATTATTATTATTATTATTATTATTATTATTATTATTATTATTATTATTATTATTATTATTATTATTATTATTATTATTATTATTATTATTATTATTATTATTATTATTATTATTATTATTATTATTATTATTATCGTCATAATTGTGAATCAAACATTAAAACCTTTCCTTCATTTATAAAGGTTTAAGGCTCATTTTAGCTATACTAGCCTAAAGTGATGGTAAACTGTGTCATATACAAAATTTAATACCGTGGGTGTTACTTTAACAGTACCACTAGTAACCCCAAAATAAAATTGTAAATGCGTATTTACTGAAGTTAAATACATTTTCCTGAATAAACATTCACCAAATGTGAAATACAATAGCAATATTGTAAACAATACGATGTGTTTACAATAAATGCACTAATAATGATTATAATACATTTCATTATTATGGAAAAACTACAGATTGAATCACAGATCACTGGTTTTCCATGCACTTAAACGTCCTAAATATCCCATTCATGGATCCTCGGCCTTACTTGAAGATGACTTTAGTTCTGGAAAAGTCACTCAGTTTCAAAAAACCTAGATAACCTAGAAGTATGCAGTAGGTCTCCCAAGGAACTTATTAGTGTGAAGATCCACAAGTCGACACCGCAATAACTCTTGATACTGTCGGCTTCTAACACTGAAACACAGGGGTTTATGTAGATACCTACAGATGTCCCGCTTTTTCCCTTGCTTTTCCCTTTTTTCCTTCTTTCCTTCTTTTCAGATGTTTTCTAAATTGGAGATACTTATTCCAGGTCTTCCATGTTTTGCAACAATTGAAAAATATGTGATAGAACTGTTTATTTAACCGGAGCACTTTTATTTTCATAGGCGTAAGTTATACAATAATTTGTAATTGAAGAACTCTTTATAACCAAATTGATTCCCAAATTAAGGGATGCAATGAATAGAGAATGTAATGAATTTAAAGGGAACATCACATAGGTATTTGTTAAAACGCGAACAGGTGCAGTTGGGTTGAGTCGTTTAACAAAAGAGACGGGAGAAAGCGGGTTCTTAGCAGGGATTCTAAGTGGATAACATTTGACTCGGTTTGAAAAGGCATTGTTCGGACCCTTAATAATAGCAGGACCGAGACTAATAATCACAATGGACAAAAGAGTCACAAAAGGAATTTTGGTGTGAATAAAGACATGCTTCGAGAGGTGAAAGTTACACGCAGCTGAAGTGAGGGACAGAACTGGACTGGCGGTCCAAGAAGAAAGACGGTCAACTGGATCTGTCTTGGGCGAAGGCAGACGAGAACTGAAAATAAAAGGTATCTATTGGCTCCTAGGTAAATAACGAATTAAGTGTTATCGCGTAATATGCATCTGACATACGGTAACTCTGAACAGTGATATATTGGTAACCCTTGGTCGGCAACTTCGAGTTTAATGTGATGATAAAAAGAAGCAGTCATTAAATCAGTCTGAAACGTGCATTCCAATGCCATTATAACCATCCTTATTCTCATACACATCCATGCATACCCTTTGACGGAACTCTTTGCTCTACCCTGAGAATAGGCCACACTGCTTCAAAATTTACAACGTAAAAATAAGGTGCATCAATATTGGTAACCCTTGATCGGTAGCGTGCATCAAAATATAAGCAAAAGGTTGCTTTTACGTGTCGTATGCTTCATATTACGTATGTGCATTGACGCAAACTTAGGAATTTAAACATGATGTTTTTAACCTGTTATCAGCATGCACGTTAAACTACTTTTATTGCTATTGCTACTATCATAAGTTTTGTTCATAACTTTATTTGTCAAGAGTAAAAGTACAATATGACTTACGTAATTTCATTTTATACGTATTTAAACATAATTTAAATAAACATAATTTGCTTTAAAACAGATTTAAGAAGTTGATTTAATAAGCCGTAATTATTATCATTAATTAAGCAAGCGTATCATTTGAGATATTTCACAGAGCGGAATTCCTTCTTCTTTGATCCCTCTTGAAATTATAAGGCATACGTATCGTAAGTGATTATTTGTAAAACAACATCGATTCTGAAATTACATTTCTGTCAGCGCAGGCTACCACCCAACAAAATAATGGTATTAAAATAGCAATTTAGAATGTGGTAGAAAAAAAATGGTTGGTCGTATGCTATTTTGGTGTATAAGCTCCCTGACCCTACACACAATCCTTTGGTTCCTCAAATCTTTTGGTTCCAAAAGAGGAACTTAAACTGGATAGGGATGAATAAGCAATGCGTAAGCGACTCATTCTTGCGAATCGCGTTCCCATACTATTTAAAGATGAATGGAAGAAAGGTAAGAATAGAATTTTACGGCATCAGCTATGGATAAATAGGAACACACAAAAAATCACTCTAGTAAATGGATCAACGCTTTGAGTACAAAGACAAACGCTCAGAACCTCTACGGTTGAAGACGGCCCCAAATATAATCAGGGTTAAAATCATTTCAGCTTATCTGGCAATAACAAATGTCCAGTGTAGTAAGTGTGGAAGTTCCTTTTAATTTATCGACAATATATCTCTTTGTGAAGACAGAAGATCCTCATAATTTGTCAACCCAATTAAGTGTTGTTTCACACAACACGTGTGCAGGCTGAAGCGAAAGGGAGAATAAGATATTCAACAGATGTTCAAGTTTAAAAAGTACAGGTAAATTAGGAAGAAGTGTAGTTTTACACAGATACAGACGTACAAATTTCTAAAGTGCGTGATATTTACAGTTTATTTAATAAACAGGCGAAGATGGAATTCATGAAGCTGTTAACTTGGCCGAGTTGACAGTGTTGTAGCAATTGACATAGTGGGAGACGAAATACTGCAAGCCTTTCTCTGGCAGTGTAAATTCTGTCATGTGACATTTGTACTCCGCTTTCAGTCACAAAATGGCGAGGGAGCCTTGTAAATTGTGTGTATGTAGAATTGGATGTATTAAGGACTGTGTAAACCTACATCTCCGCCAGAATTCAAGGAAGAATATGGATAGTAGTGGAATGAACAGTTCGATGTGAGCTGCAACTTCAGAGTTGTACGTTGAATTCCGTGTTGTTTTATAGCGATTCTTCAATTACTACGTTTTCGTCCTCAATTGAATACTATACGGATTCAGGCAAGGCAGATCCTGCGCTGATTGCGTCTTAATAAAACAAATAATACAAAAGGAATAGAATTTAATTTAGAGACCCATATATTATTTGTTGATTACGTAAAAGCATTTGACAAAGTTATACGGCAAAAGCTGTGGGATATAATGACTAAAAACAGATATCCTCAACATTTAATTTTATTGATAAAGAAAATGTACGAAGGGACTTGTATTAGCATGGATAATGGTTTTAAGACAGAAACTATCAACCTAGGTGTAAGACAGGGCTGCCCAATGTCGCCAACTCTTTTTAATATTTATATCGACGCAGCAGTTGCCGAATGGCAAGCTCAGTTGAAAGTAGATTTTAAGTTAGGTCGGACAATCTTAAATACAGTCCTGTTTGCAGATGATCAGCTCATTCTGGCAGATACTGAAGACAGATTACAAACAGTTTGTACCAACTCGACAAAACAATGTCAAAGTATAATTTTATCATTTCAACAAAGAAAACGAAAGTGATGGATTTTATTGGTAAATACCCAACACGGTCCAAAATGCTCCTCGAAAACAAAATACTAGAAAAAGTTAAATATTTTAATTACCTAGGATGTGATGTTTCCTATGAATGTGGCAGAGATTTAAAACAAAAGATCTATAAATTTCAAAACATATGTGGCACTATAAAACGAATATTTAAAAACAAAACAAGAAGAGATGCCACATTAAAGTTTTATAAAACTACGGCAGTGCCTGTTATATCTTATGGAGCCGAGACCTGGACCTTGAACAGAACTGATAAAAGAATAATTGAAACGGCTGAAATGCAATTTTTGAGGTACGTGGCTGGCTGTAGTCTTAAAGATCACATTAAAAGTGAAACAATAAGAGAATAACTGAAAATATTTACTTTAAATGACAAACTCAGGGAGTACAAACTGAAATGGCAAGATGATCTCTCTCGAATGCCAGAAGAAAGACTCACCAAACAGGCCTTGCAGTATAAACCAGTTGGTATTAGAGATGTTGGAAGACACGGAGACGCTGGGAAGATCCCTTCTGAGCCCAAACAGGCCTATCTTGAAGGTTGATGATGATGATGACGATGATGATGGAATTTTATTGTAGTTCATGGTACTTCTACAGCTTGCGGTTGTTTTAGCTAGATAGGCATTTCATTTTCTTGCAGGTCAGCATGTCCTTTAACTCAATGATGTGACTTGGAACATCACAATAACATACAGATGCTAATTGTCACTAGTTCTAGCAACGAGTTCATTAAAGCTGAACGGGACAGAGAGAATCTAAAACTGAATCTAGAATATGTAATGTTCAATAATATTCTGCACTTTAAAAGGATATGTGAAAAACATATATAATACATATTTGTAACAGATTGGTGTAGTTTAATCGGAAAAATCTAAAAAAGTTATTAATAAACTGAAATGTATTATTTGAGGGATACAGAAGTATTAGTTATGATAGTAATTTTAGTATGATATATGGATGTTTTAATTTCATTACTTTACATATTTTTGTAGCAAATTTTTGTCTAACTTATAGGGCTTCAAAGTTATACAAAATCCAGTGAGAATGATGAAGACCGATAATTTAGAAAGCAGTATTTTGTCATGGTAAATGTTAAAACGCATATTCACGTTAGTAGTATTTTAAAACATAAAATTAAAGAACACTTTTCCACATAAGAAGGTTTTTTTTTTTTTTTTTTAATTTAGGTCCTCACGTTAAGTCATATCGGACGATGAATGCAATGGCTGAAATGACGCTGCCCCCACCCTACCAGGGCGGGATGGACAAATACAACCCTTCAGGATTTCGTTAGGGTGAATACTATCTTAGTTGTCAACTATATCTGCCTCTTAGGCTACAATAATTGAGGAAGGCATTACTCTCTTAACTATTAAAATATGAAATATAACCAAAATTGAAGCAAATGAAAAAAATTTGATCACATTATTTATTTACTTTTAAAATACAAGAAGAAGGAGCTTTTCTATATGCATTTCAAACACTGTGTTTGCTACATGCTGTTCGCCAACGAGAAAGTCCCTGACAGGAATGCGCCACCCTTACACTGAGACAAGATCAGTGAATGTCCTACATAAAGCGTAGAACTGTTATAAAATATAAAGAAACATGCGTCCTATTCACTCAGTACGTATACTAAAACCGAGAAGATTTATTCAGAAAAGTAGATGTCAAAATATTTTTGAGTAGACTGTGACTGAACTAAGCCAACTACACTACACACTACACTAAACACTAGAGTGTCAAATTCCTCTTGCTCCTCATTCCCCTGGGACATTCTTTGCTGTGGCTAACTATACTTAAATTTTGGAAAATTGTCATGGTTAGGCATCTCATTATGGATAAAATAACGTCATTCAGCAGCTTGTTGGGACCATGTACCTATGGCGCCATTGCAAAAATAGTGTCGGTATTATAGCCCTTGTTCCAAATCATATTCTACTTCCACGATCCTTTTAACACACTTTTTGTTTCCTTCTAATAGAGGCCAATGACCTCAAGTGTTGATCGTTTCTGCTGGTCGATAGAAACTACAATTACTATTCCATGGTTTCCTCCAGTCAGCAGCATCTTCTTCGTGGACTTCTAACTATGAGCTAAGCAATGCATTCCAAACATTGTTCTTATGGTACAATGACGTTTCATTCGCAGCAGCTCAACCTGAGAACATTCCGAGCACTGAGGCGAGGTTTCTATCTTACTGCAGTGGTATGCTAATGGAACGTGCCGCTAGAGAATGCGCTAGAACCCTGTTGTTGCCATTTTGAGTAAGCCAAACCAAAATAATCCATCTTGTTTTAAGATCTAGGGTTAGGAATGTAGTTCCATCAAAAAGTGTTTCACAGTGCAACAGCTTCACATTTTCAGTGCCTAAGTTTCTCCCCAAGTTATTTAACCGAACAAATTTACTAACATTAACAATAATTCACTGCAATCTATGTCTTTATACTTTCTAATTAAACAGAGCATTGATAAAGAACCAGGCCACGTCATGGCCGAGCGGTTAGACCACTTGACTTTTTCCAAGGTGGCCCAAGTAACATGCAGGTGAGATTTGAGGTGGGTAACACGGCGCAGGGACGGGTTTTCTCCGGGATCTCCGGTTACCCTCATTATCATCCATTTCTTTCACTCCCATACCACACATACTGGGTTCTTCTGATCCAGAGTTTCTGTTCCTCAATTCGAAGGGATAGAAGGATATATGAGCAAGAACACCTTAATACCACGATACTGGTATCCTCAAGTGCTTCCATGATTTATAGCAGATATCGCCATTCTTAGCACTGCACGGGGAGCAGCGAGCTAGAGTGTGGAGCTCCGGATCCCGACAACGCAATGCGCCCAGTTTCAGTTTAACCCATGGAGGCGGGACCAATCTAGGACCAATGCCCTCTCCGATACGTGAGGAAACAAGCAGCTGTCATTTATTATTATTATTATTATTATTATTATTATTATTATTATTATTATTATTATTATTATTATTATTATTATTATTATTATTATTATTATTATTATTATTATTATTATTATTATTATTATTATTATTCACACTCTCGAACCCACATGTGAAGTGACCTTCACTTCTTGATTGTTGATTGCAGTCTTTCAACCCAGTGGCTAGATGCGTTCCCTAAATGTTCGATGTTCGGAAATTTAGGAAAATATAGTATATAATCTGAAATATGTACTGAAATAGCCGTTATCTAAACCAAACAAATGTCTACACAAAAATAAATTAGTGTGTGTACCACACAAATGATTTTTATGGCTATTGACCCCTTGATAATATGAGGGCCACTGTTAAATTAATTGTTTAATTTATATTTTCCGCAAAATGATACAAAATGTAGCATGGGACACATACAAAAAGTAGCATGGAACAGCATCTCCAGCTCCAGTCAGTAAACCAACAACGCCAAGTGAAGAAAGGTGACATTTATTTACAGTATTGAGTGCTACTTTTTCTTGTTCTCTGCAATTTTATAACATATTTATTTATTCAGTTCAAAAAGTATGAAATATTTGGAGCTTGAAACCTTTTTACATGAGAAATTAAATTAATACCTCATTTGAATTAATGCCTACTTTGCGTTTTAGTAACACCCATTTCTATGTTTTCAGATGAAGCAACAATATATGTGGCGACCAAAGTTCTACGTTGGGGCTACTGTTTTATGCAAATGTAAATAATGGATGTCACACAGTTCCACTTTCCGCTACAGTTTGATACAATAATGTTTAGCTCAGGGTAAAGCAATGAGGTTTCTCACAGGGTGAGCATGTATGAGAAGGATAGTTTTAATGACACTGGAACGCCCGTTTCAAACTGGTTTATTGACTGCTTCTTTTTATCATAACATCGAACTTGAAGTTGCCAACCAAGGATTACCAATATCACTGTTTAAAGTTACTGAAGGCGGAATGCTTATTACTCGACAATACTTAGTTACGTATAAACTGACAAATATCTTCTCTCATCACTTCTGGTCTGTCCTCGACCAACACAGAGGAAGAGGACTGCCCTAATCGGCTCCAATCCACGAACTTCCTTAATGGCTTGCCAGCCACGAACTGCTCTAATCGGCCTGACGCCGAAGACTGTCCTCACAGCTGCGCGTGGGGTGTGTGTCACTTTCACTTTCTGGAAGCCCTCTTCATTCAACCAAAGATCCCCTCTGTGACTATTTTGTCATGCCATTATTAAGGGTCCGAAGAATACCTTTACAAACAAAGTCAAGTGCTATCCATTCAGGATTCTTACTAAGAAAACCCTTTTTCTCCCGTGTCTGTTGTCAAACAACTCAACCAACTCCGTTGCTATTCAACCCAACTGCACCCGTTCGTATCGTAACAAACATAGAAGACTTCCTTGAAATCCATTACGATTCGTTATACATTGCAATTCTTAATTTCGGTATCACAGAACTAAGAATGGCATTATGTTACTGCACAGTACTCCCCCGTCTAGAATGTAATACGAGCTCGGCCATATTTGATTTAGTAAATGACAGTTACTGAAAAAAAATTAAAAGACTAACGTGTAAATGAAAAGATAATTGTACATAAGAGAAATGTGATTTGTCGAAATTCAAAGTACCTGGATATGATGTAAATTAATGCTCAAGAGGAACAGTTACAGTAAATGTTAATTTCAACAGCTGACTGCAACATCTGCTGTGTTCCATTGTGTTTTGGCCACGGGCATTACAGTTGCTGTAGGAAGCACTTAGGAAATGAATCGTAATAGTAAAGCGGGTTTAAATGTGCAAACATTTACTCTGAGCAGCGGAAAACGCTTCAGAAGAGAAAGCCCTACGTTCACGGATGCTGTAATCCTGAAAAATAAATACTGCATTTAATCCAGTCGACCACTGAAAGGGGGAGTCTAAACATAAGAAGCTTTATTAAGTCCTACCAACCTAACGTTGTACTCCTGCATTTTATATCCTTCGCGACAAGCAGATTTTTATACGTTTTGACTTAAGGACGTTTAAAATAGAAGATGAGTACGGAAAACGCACTATTGTATACCTCTCCAGCCTTGGAAAAGGATAATAAAATATTACTATGCATCGGATTAAATTTGTGGCACCTTAGAGAATAGAAAAATAGTGCTCGGCTTGTATCAGCTGAGCAGTAAACTGAGACTGTTTTTCACCTTCTCACTATATAAATTAAGTATGGGAAGTATTGGATTCCACTCAAACATTTGATATTGAGATTACAAAGTAAATGCATGTTTTTGGACCCCTTTAAGCTACAGAGAGAGAGAGAAAACGCAATTTTAGAACAACGTCTGTACGTGTGTACGTACTTGTCTATGTGTGAACAGCATAACTCAAAAACGTAGTCCATCAAATACCATACAGATGGACGGAATGTTATATATCAATAATAACAACCCATGGCGCGACAGCCCTTAGAGTGCCAAGGCCTACCAACCCGATTGCCGGCCTCACGTCCACTTACGCACGGCAGAGGTGGACGATCGTCAATCGATACGGGGAGGACATGTGGTCAGCATCTCGGCATCCCTCACTTTCCTAATGATGCTGAGTGGGCACCGGTCCTACACCCGGGATCTAAAATCCGCAGCCCATGGGTGGGATCGAACGCGGCCGCTTTCCGTGGCCAGGAACTAAGGCATGCTGCCTTAGCCCGCTACGCCACGGCGCAGGACACCAAATATATGTATATCTCGTTAAAACATACAAATCTGTCATATACAATGGAGAGGACCATTTCGAAAATATTTATTGTTTGTTTGAACCTTCCGATGCTTATATTTCTCAAATGAGAACTGATTCTCTCTCTCTCTCTCTCTCTCTCTCTCTCTCTCTCTCTCTCTCTCTCTCTCTCTCTCTCTCTCTCTCTCTCTCTCTCTCTCTGAGCCACGCAAAGAGAATTTGAAAGCTATCACTTAGCGACCAACTCTTTAAAACTTTGACTTGTTTCAAGCCTAATGTATTCCTTATTCCCCCTGCACGTACAAGAAAATTGGCAACAATAGTTATTTATTGGACCTGCAAGGTAAGTTGATGTTTATTAGCGAGCGAAAAAAAAATAAAGGCGTTAGCGTAGAGGGCTTAAATTTCAAGGGCATGATAAACATGAAACCTCGCTAGTTATCTGTTACCTATGAATAAATCTACTTGAACTGTAAATTATATTAAAAATGTTCATATGTTTGCTTCTTATTTTTCAGATAACTAAAGAAAAACTGAAAGAAAAATTGAACATCGGACTAAGCCATCTACAACTAATTGATAGTCAAAGAGATTACATTATGTCTTTGACACTGTATTAGAGAAGGCGATGCTGAAGAATAATGTATTTTTGTGTCGCTAATTTTAACTTTGTTCTTCTGTTTGACCTGCTACATTGACTCTGGTAGAGATAATTCGACCCCTTATAGAGATTATTATGTCTAACAATAAAAGGCTCACTTTTCAGTAACAAACTATCCCGTTGTGATGTGCTTCTTTCGCATGATGGAGGATAAAATAATTTCTGCAAATGTTTATCTCGATTAACATGAAGTAGAGGAATAGGTGTTTGTAAGAATAGACTGGACAACTGTCCAGTTAATTAACTTCGAAATTTTTGTAAATTTTAGGGATTGTTAGCTTTTTTTAACGTAAGTCTTTATTGTATATGTGATTTTTTCAATTTTTTAATTTATCTTTTTGTAAAATTTTGGGTTTTGATGTTTAATATTTACCAATGTGGTCATATATTTTAATAGATAAGATAATAGTTATTTACGATATTCTTTGAGCTTTTGAGGATTTGTATCTGTTTAGTATGAATTTTGAGTTGTATGGATGTTATGTATTATATATAAAAATTTTGATTTGAATTATATAATATGTTATTTATTTGCAGTATTTTGATTTAGAATGCTAATGTTAAATTAAAATACACTGAAGCATTAGTTAAAATTGGAGAAATTTAGAGATTGTGCTGGTTACCAGTACATAAGTTGCCACAGGATTCCGGCGGCTTTACATAGGTAGTTTTAGAATTTGATTGTTTTTAAATAACCGGCTATCCGGTTAATTGTTTACTGGATACCACTAAAATATTCTCGTAATTGAACATGTCTTGTTTTATATAAAAAAGATAAAATTTTAAAATGTGGGTAAAAATAAGTTTATTATTATTATTATTATTATTATTATTATTATTATTATTATTATTATTATTATTATTATTATTATTATTATTATTATTATTATTATTATTATTATTATTATTATTATTATTATTATTATTATTATTATTATTATTATTATTATTATTATTATTATTATTATTATTATTACTATCATCATCATTATCATTGTTATTATTATTGTTATTATTATTGTTATTACTATTGTTATTATTATTACTGTATATTGATTTTTATTTTTTTTGTTTTTATATTATCTGCAGAATTATTTTTGTAAAATTATAAAAAGTTAAATAAATGTAAAGGTTTGGAATATTTATACCCCGGCTTAAGAAATTAGGTGCCGGGTATGGTATTGCAGATTTTTATTTATTTATTTATTTATTTATTTATTTATTTATTTATTTATTTATTTACTGTAGAAAAACTCGTGAGTGCACACATCAGATTTTTCGCACATCTTTATTACTCCATTTCTATATTTACAAGAACTTTTTCAAAGGTATGCATTTTAAGGTGGAATACAACACTTAGTCTACCGATTGATGGCAGTAAAACTAAAAGTACAAGGAGACGCTATATAATGAATTTAAGAAAATCGCTTTATTACTGAACAATTACACTGGTAATACTTACATTTTTTCGTGCTAAAGTTGAACGTTAGTTTACCAGATATATCAGATTGGCGTTCCCGATATAGTTTGAAATGATGCCTAAAAGGGAGCCGAACTCCTAGAAATTAACAGTTATTTGACATTTATCTTAACAAACTCAGCAGAGGGAAGCTCAACCAGCTAACTCACCTGAGAACCGAACTCGGGAACTCTTGACATGAAGCAAACATACCTCCCTCACACGACGGAGCTGCACATATGCATTTTATAGCATACCAGCTAGGACCAAGTCAGAGCTATAGACACTACAGACATCAGAAGCAGAAGTGCAATTTATGGTGTCCTTTAGACTTCTAAGTGGTTTCTCTACGAATAGATTATAAGGTCTCCTAGCTATATGTAAAACAATTTTGGATTTTGTGGGCTTGTGTTCATCCAATTCAATTTAGAGCTTAACAGAAATGTCACCTAATGTTTTGCTTTCATTCGTCTCTCTCTTTCTCCTTTCTCGCCAAATACAGACACGTTTATACAGTCGGACTGAGCACCTTACTCAAATTTGGAGACTTGAGTTTCCTTTAACAGATATTCCACCTGCAATTGTAAATGAAGCCATCTCGCATTTTTAATATCTTCACTTTCGCACTGCCATGTCTTTGTGTTGGCAGCATGCTGCTCCAACAGTCTGTATTTTCACTTTCTACTGTATTATCTCCATCCATCTCCCTCCGGCACAAGAATTTAATTTAGAATACGTCAGTCACGGGTTAGCTACCATAGAAACAAAACACATCATGTCTGCAAGTTGTTTCCTTTTTACCGCCAGAATGTATTTTGCTTCTGTGATCTAAGCAGAAGGAATGTTACATAAGACGTCTCTTCTATTTTTGTTTCTTTTCTTTGCGGATATAAAATTTTTTTGGTAAACTGTTTTTTCTTTCTTTCAATAGTACGATATGAAAATCAGAAATTACCAGAATTTGTTTTGCAATTGAGGAAACAGTTTTTTTTTTGAAAGGCTGAACTTTGGAAGTTTATTATGGACATCAATTATGCTATTCCTGAAAATTGTTTTATTTTGTGCATATTTCCGGATTTAATTATCATTATCCTCCTTTACGATCCTAATTTCTTTCATTTTTTATCCTACAAGTTCTAGTTCAACTAAAGGAAATACTACTTTACACGCTATTACCGGCCTTGTAGTTGACATGCTAAAAACTCCCTACTCATTATTTATATAGTTCGAAACGATTATTGACAATAAATGGCCAGCGAGCTGTTCCGGACAGATTTTGCCAACCTCTCTCGCCGCCTCGCAATGAAAGATAAAAATCTCCACCCCCAAAAAGCATAGAATCCTACGCCCGCCTCTGAGGTGTAGAACTAGCCTCCCTGCCTCGCATTCAAGATATCACAAGATCGAATTTCGATCAAAGTGAGTTATTTGAATAAGTTTCTTCCGGGGTTTCTTCTTATCCTGTAATATGAATGTCGGGTAACTCAGGCTCTATGAACCCTGGACTCATTTTGAGCATAATTTCATCTATTTCACGCAACGTCCAAATGACTTACTCTGGAGGAGTTAAAAAAGCAATCCCTGGACCTATTGCGTTACAGATGGATAACTTAGCCGCCATTGCTGAAGTAAATGCTGTTATAAGAAAGTGTTTTGTCCTTGGAACATAGATCGCATAACATCTTAATTAACAACACCAACGGTGGTGATTCTAACAGGACGTAAAATAAAATAATTAAAAAATAACTGTTACTCATGTGTGAATCATTACGGAGATTTCAATAGCATTATGAATTTGGATTGGCTTAATACTGAAGAAATATGTATTTATTATTCTTATTCTGTAACTTCACTGGTTGTACCACTATAGTTGTGTTAGGGGAGTCTTGTTCCTCCATCGCTTGTAAGGTCGGGCCTGAGGAAAAGAAGCGGAGAAAACCCGACCCAGCACCATGCTGTCCACCACAAATCTCACTTTGCGGTCGCCTGGTATCGAACCCGGGCCGCCTTGGTGAGAGCCGAGCGCTCTAACCACTCAGCCATGGTGCGGCCCGTTATTTATTATTACTCATGTAAATCGGTTCCCACAAGAAACAGTGTAGACTAAACTTATTTGCAAGTCCAAGGATGGCTATATTGTAATGTCAACAAAATAAATATGTAATAATAATATGAACCTTGTCAAAACATAAGATAATATATGCGCTACGCAGAGAAGAGAGGGTAGGCGATGAATAAAGAGAACGGGCAAAGAATTTGAGAACAAAAGCTGTAGAAGGGAAGAGTAGGGGACGGAAAGAAAATCCAATTTGGAGAAGGAGACAGAGAAGAATCTCCGAAATCAATACAGTAATGCGAGAGTACATTCGCGGGTTCTAATATTTAATTATAACATTGGTGATGATTTGACGGCTCATAACCGACCGATCCAAACTCACGCTCAGATGCTCATGACAGATCAACTGACCTTGAAACATTATGTCAGTATCAACCCTTTCCACTGCCGGAGTGAAGCTGCCGTCCTAAGCCAATCCTGTTTCTCGCAATACTAAGGGATTAGTACCTATAGGAAATCCTCATTCTCATACTTTAATGCAGACATACCATGCTCCAACAAAAAATAAATGATCAAACATGTGTTAGGTATAACTATTCAGGCGTATATTATGGTAGAAATTACCTTGTTTATTTTACAATTTGCTAAACTTTTACAATAGTATATACTGCAATAGTGAATTGGTAAGGGTATAGTTCGAGAACGAGAGTTCAAGAATACGAGATAAATCCGATTCTCCGACGCACTTAACGCAGTTATATTTCATACCATTTTTTCGACGATGCTGAGTAATAGAAACACTAGCTACAAAAGCCTGTTAAACTTAGTTTCATCCGCAAGATCACTTAACAATAACATTTCTAGTGAACTGGCTCATCATTCAATTATCCACGAGTAGTTTGTTGACCTTACAAAGAAGATTGTCACGGCAACAGGCATAAAAGTTTCGGCACAAATAAGAAAGCAGCCGGCGGTAATAATGAGCCTTGCTAAGCAGTTAATGATAGCGCGGCTATTGTAAACAAGCGTCGGCGGGCAGCGATAACTGAGGTAACGGACGCGCCGGCATAGATGAAGTTACTTTGGTTTCTTTATTCTTTCGGGAATTTCTGGACTGATAGAGATTGTTCGGGTTCTGGCTGATTGTAGAACAATCTAGAGTTACGAATTAGGTATTTAAGGATGTGACGGCTCGCAAAGTCAGTTAGTTTGTAAACAGAGTGAGTAAGCAGAGTAATTGTGTAACAAGAGTTGTTGTAAAGACATGTAACAAGAGTGTTGTTGTAACGAGAGCTAATGTAATCAGCTGTCACGGTTTGTTATTGCCATCGACCTTGCAAGATTGTGTTATTACCTGATGTAATGTTGTTACGTGAGAATTGAACAGTGTATTGCTATGGAAATAAGATTTTTAATTTCTGCAACTCAGCCTTTTAATTCTACGAACCCACAAAGTCACAATATGCAGTTTGAGA
The DNA here is from genome assembly GCA_030765055.1 of Mantis religiosa. Lineage (NCBI taxonomy): Eukaryota > Metazoa > Arthropoda > Insecta > Mantodea > Mantidae > Mantis > Mantis religiosa. The sequence goes on from CM060951.1 coordinate 79,680,909, forward strand.
TTTATACGCAGTTTCTCAACTAATTACATCTTAAGGAAGCACTATAAATTGGAAGGTAAACAGTTGAGATTTGAATAGTAAAACTCAAATATCAAATACGATTATCCTGGGGGTCTGCAGTAATTAATAAATCAGCAGTTAAAGGAATTAAATAGCTCATTCATACATCTAAAATAAAATAGGAGAAACATAGCGCAGAATAATTACCAGTACTGAATGCAAGAAACTCAACTTTTCAAAACAGCCGCCTAAACGTAGAGTGGATAAAAAATATTCTCCAAAAAGGAATGTATTTTCAAAATTAGCATCTAATGTTGCTTCAAAAATGTCGAAAAAATTTCGCTTACCTTATATCGAATTCAACCAAATTTGGTACCAAATTATTTAGGATAAGAGAAAAAAAATTATGGGGCGTACTAAAACTACGACGTGGTTTCTCAATTATTTTATGTATAAAATAGATTTTATATTTAGCGACAATAGTAAACGCAGCCATAACGGAGGTGTGGAAATTATTTGTGGGGTTCACTTCCGATGATATTGTCACCCTGGTGGTAGACTCGCGAATCCGATAAAAAAGATGATGGCCGATCGTTACCGGAAGTGAGAGACAGTTGAATGTAGAGTGAGAGAAAATAAACAGTTTAAGGTTTTAGCAATTTTGTAATGGTGAACAGTGTATTTCGAGGAGAATAAAGTGTAGTTTTTGTGTTTTGTAACCTCGTTTTATCATTTCACGAACCCACAAAGTCACAATATTCAGCATATTTTTTTTCTTCGACAGTACAAAATAAGGTTGCTCTAATGTGAAAAACCATTCTTCATGGGGAAACCAATTGCATGATGTTAGATCGAAGATAATTTGTAAGCTTTTCATAACGAATGGAAAATTTGGCACAGTGAAGATAAGTTGATTATATTAAAAGAACTGAATACCAGAAATATGATAATTGCTTTAACTCATTGAACTGCAAATAAACAATGTTTGGAAAAATAGTATTTTACTAAAACCGGACAACGTGGTGCATTTCTACCAGGTGCCAAACGAAAAATGTACATAAATCCTACTGTATGTTATTTGTACCGTTTCCATGTATCAGCTTATTAAACGCAACGGGTCGATTGCAACGACCTTGGCCGGAAATAGTGCTGTACAAGGATTCTCTTTTAGTTCCGCCATGCCATATTCTTCAATTACACAGATAGTGCCGTACTCACTGAATGACATGAACGTGTCCAACTATTAGTTTTAAAAACTATACTGCTGACCGGCAAAGCTCACAGTGTTTGATAACATATATTTTTTACAGCTACAAATATTCGCAGAAAGCAGTTTTAAAATATACTCACACACTCAGAGACAGAAAGTGAGAGAGAGCGAGAGAGGTTTGAGAGTGAGAGAACTTCGGAAACCACTATCCGATTGTTACATTTTTCTTACATCGAAAAAGGCCGCACCGTGGCTCAGTGGTTAGACAGCTTGACTCTCACCAAGGCGGCCCGGGTTCGATCCCAGGCGACCGCAAAGTGAGATTTGTGGTGTATAACACGGCGCTGGGGCGGGTTTTCTCCGGGATCTCCGGTTTCCCCCGCCATCTCATTCCACCGGTGCTCCATCTTCATCTCATGTATCATCAGTGTCATCGCCTGCGGTGCCGTATGTAGTAAAAGCGGGCGTTAAACACTACACATTTCACATTACATCGAAAACCCCGATTTTTCTCGCAGACATGGGACTTCCAAAACATTTTAAACTGGGGAAGAACAGTAAGATGCGGATTTTCTAGTCATGTCAACCACAATCCCATTTGGTTGAATAACACTGGTTAGTTTTTCATTTTGATGTAAACATGGGAGAGTTTTAGCTTCCCAAGGGCGGGGGTGGCGGCTTCAAATATTTAAACCTGGTCAATGAAAGGGAGGGAGTTGACATCGTGTTCATGTCACCAAATTCTCCCCCCGACCTCGATGATCATTATCTGAGTGCACTTATCGTTGGAATTTTAACAGGTTTGTTTAGATTCCAATAAAAAGGCTACCCACATAGGTTTCAAAAACTCCCTCCAGCCTTAGGTACCCTTCACCCTATATGTAAATAAAACCTTACACACTTTATCTTCAGCTTCCAGATGACGCTATCAAACACGGTAACAATTTCTCATTCCTTTTATGCAGTCTTACTAAAATTATATAATATATTTGTTTTTTAATTTGTAATTTATGGGCGCTCTTTGACTGCTGTGGTTCTCAGCGTCCCATTCTATACCTATTGGGAGTGAAAATTTTACTTTTTTGTTCAGAAGTATAGTTATAAATTGAGTTTCTTTTACGTCTAGTAAATCTACTGCAGGGACCACCGGTTTTACTTCCCTTCCGAAGGAAGCCATACTAAGGATTTTTACGCCAAAAAATTCCATCGCTCTCCACCGGATGTGTACCCGCGATCTTGAAAACCAGGAACTAAATTGGTGTAATCATAGATGGCCATGAGTTCTATTTACGTAATTTGTTTTCAAAGTTAGCCAAAGGCTAAACGCGTGGTTTCTTTCATTATTTACAAGAGTTTATAGTGTCGATAAAAAAAAAATATATATTTAATATGTGGAGATGTTACGCTCTCCCTCCGAATCTTGTCATACAGTAGAACTCGGCAAGAATTCAAGAATTATATATTCTAGTTTACCTTAAACAAACTGTATTTTAACTCTTAAGCTCAAATATGTATACCATTTGACACTTCTTCACAAACCCCTTGGCATATAGCGAAAATAAACTAATAATTTTCCTAGACCACCACTGCCTTATTTTAAACCCATTTCTAACGATGTATCCATATATGTAATTCAGCAAAAATAGTACGTTCTAACTTAGAAAACATTTAAAGCGAAGGAATATCAGGACTTATGTAAAACTGAGAACTTCCAGAAAACATTTTGATCAGTTTTATTTGTCGTATGAGTTCAAGATTAACTTCTCCGGATTCGAAAGAGTTAATTAGTCTGTCTCCGTAAAGGCTACCGAAACTATATGAGTAGAAACCCAATATCCTATTACTGCGCCCGCCGCTGTGGCGTAGGTGGCAGAGTGTCTGCCTCGCGTTTAAGTTGTCCACAGTTCAATTCTCTGCCAGGGTGAGTTAAGTTATCTGGATAAGGTTTTGTACGGGGTTTCCCTTTATCCTTAAAGATGAATGTCGGGTAACTATAAGCTCCATAGACCCTACACATTTGAGCAGTATTTCATCATTTCATTCATCGTCCATTATAATTTAACGCTTGAGTGCGTAAATTAAATGTTTAAAAAATTTGTCATTCCTGTAGTTTCTTCATTCAATCTCAATTTTTATATACCTTCATATTTTTTACTTTCTCTACTATGTAAATTAGGGGAAATATAGTATTTACCAAAACTTTATGTAGAGATTTTACAGGACATACATGATTTAAGGCTCTCTGAATCCCAAAAAGATATTTTACAAAATGGTACGCAGGCATGCCTCTGTTTTTGCGTCCTCTCTTAAAATTAATTTCTCTGTATTTCAAGGATATGACAAAATGATGTCCAACAACCACACACTCCAGACATTTCCACGGAAAGATGTTATTTTCTGAAAAGTGGAGCTACCGATTACGATTAAAATAACACACTTTCAAGTTATTTTCATGAAAGTATGTATTAACTTTTCTGGGAATGTCCTCTGAAGTCCTCTTAGATTTGATCCTATAATTATGGCGGTTAATATTCATCCAATATGATTGATTCAAGAGAATGATAACATCTTTTGTAAGGAAATCTAATAAAAACCTTCAATTGCTCCAATAATTGCTGAAGATAATTGTAAGAGATAAATAAGGAAAGAGTTTAGGTGAAATATATTTTCAGAGTTAACCATTTCCGAGATACTTCTTGTTATTAAATATTTTCCAATACTTGCACTTTTCTTAAACGAAATTTCATCCTTCTCTCTTCCTTTCTGATAATCAATAGACAATGGACTTTCAAAGCCATCACATAACGACCAGACGAGCTCTTAAAAGAGCTGACACTAGCCTCGCGAATACTACTTTGTGTGTGTGTGCGTGCGCGTGCGCGTGTGCGTGTGTGTGTGTGTGTTAATCTGGACTAAACAGAACATGATTTTGCAAGAACACTTTCATGAAGAACACATTCGTTTGAATGTGACGACATTTTTTCTAATGCCCACACTATGTTCCAATAGTACAAGTGACCGTCGATCTGCAAGTTCCATTTGTCTCCTATTTTGGTCTATGCACTCCCCAGTTTCGTAGTTTATTCTGTTTGCATTTTTGTTTGCGAATGTACCACATTAAACTGTCTGACCAGAGTACTACATTCTTGTACACAACAAAGGTCAAAAGCTTTACTGGGTTTCCTAATTTGGGTTAATTAACTTAAGCTAATGCTATAAGCAAGATCAAGCAGTTAACTAAAGAAAGGCAGTAACAGAGCCGGTCATGGTTGACCTAGTTTCGCCTGAGTAATTTCACGTGCCAAAAAGTATCACCATGGGAGCACACAGATACGTTTATTGAAACACTCAAGGTAGTAAACTGCATTTTTCAAAACGGATGAGCGCAACACTTCATATTTTAGTTATTCACGAAAATATTTTAAACACCTCGATGTCTAATTTATAATAATTTTAGTTGTATAAACTGCAAGAAAAAATAGCGCATTTAAAAGGAAAATTACTATGAGTTTAATAACTTTCTAATGAAAAATTTAAATTTTGAAAACACTGAGTCTTAGCATCTATCACACTGTGAAGAGAGAGGGAGAAATTCTGATGTTAAGAATATGAATGATTCATTTAAAGGGTGATCCTTCTATACACACTGTTTTACTTACAATAACATTTGGATTTAATGCTTACAATTTAAAAATAATCAAATCAATATTCACTTGGTCGTATACGTCATATGGTAAGCAAATGCAACTGTCCTTTTATAATACCGTTTTATTTTCAGGTGAACTAGTACGGGAGAAGTAGTGATCACGTAATTGTTCAAATTGAGAAGTTGTTGAGTTGAGTCCAGAGGTTCTACCCCCATTAGCCTTGAACCCGTAGGAACAAGACCCGGGCCTCTTTCAACCAGGGAGTTATCCGAGCTGTCCCAAAGGGCGCTCGGCATCCTCCGTGGGGCTTTCCGTAGGGCAAGACCTAGTTTCCTAACAAGCCCCCCCCCCCCATCTGGTCCTAGGGACACAAGACGGGATGGAAGTGGATACGCCACTTACGCGCGTCAACACTCAAGGTGAAGACTGCCGATATGACCTCGGTGGGGCCGCCTGGTGATCTAGCACACCTTCTACTAGCTTAGCAGGCTAGTACCCGGAAACTTAATGGCTTCCCTCAACCCCGTCCGAAGACGTACCCGATTCCCACGGGTATCGGGAACACACTGCCCCCTCGAAGCCATCCCAATCCGAACAACTCCCGAAGGAGGGGTTCGGCTGTTCGGCCCGAGGTTCCTCTAGTAACGTCAGAGGTACCACGAGTGCTAAGGGTCCGCAGCGCCCGCACTTTGGCAGCTGAAGGGGACGGATCCCCTCCCCTACGGGAGGGGATATTCAGAAAACTGAATATGTAAAAACGGAAAACGTTTAATGCCACAAAAGTATTTGGCATAAATGACATACTTTAATGTGCTCTAAATGTTTGCTGCATTAGATCCTTTATTTTTGTGATTTAATAGTTAACGAAATACAAAAGCTTTGAGGGGGGGGGGGGGAATCACATAGAATGACATTTTAATTTTCCGCAGCTGAGCGTGTAACGTAATCTAAATTTGCACTAATATTGTGAATTAAATATTTTCCAACAGATACTCGAAATATAGTCCCCTTTTAACTAAACAGGGAACAGATATCAGGAAGCATATTCAGATTGATACGACTTATGTCGGCTACCCCAACCTTTCCTATATCATTTGTTGTAATTTCCTTCAGGCTGATGCCCAAATTGCTCACATCTACACAACCTATCTCCTCGCCTCCAAAACCTTGACTCATAACAATGATGTCATGACATGCTTCGAAATGAACACTCCATAACTTTTGCACACAAGATTGTATGTGTACCAAAAATAAATGCTTGGTATCCAATTACGAAACGCTTTTCAAATAAATAAACTCCTCAAATAACGATGTAATTATTATTACATAAGTTCAGAATCCTAATGTAAGTGAAGTTCACGTGATGAATGAAGTCGAACTGAAAATCCTGCATAGTGTTGGAGCTCGTCCATTCTATACATAAATATATGTCAGAGAAGGTAAACGTACGCTGTTCTATAAATGGTAATATTTCGAGCCCCAAGGGTACGTGTTACTCGTAATTAAAACAACTCGATGTTGACACACGTAAAATATTGTTAGAAGAGAGTTCTAATTTTGCCATATCTACCGAATATCAAGAGACCCCACAACTAACCTCTAAGTCATTCTATCTGCGTCAAGGAGGTAATCAGCAGCTCTGAAATATTAACAGACGGTGAAGCTATTATAGTGTAAAGTCAAGGGAAATCTCGGAGAGCCTAACCTACCTCTCTGTTAAACAAATTGGAAAGTTGTGGAATTATTCCCTTTATGATAAAATATGAATGGAGTTCTCTGCACAACAGTGTTAAAACATTTTATAGTATTATTTAATTTCCAAAACTATACGTTGCAAAACAAATTATATAGGTAATTTTGTTCTGATATAGCGTATGTTAACCAAATTCATGAATCAACAGCAGAGACATGTTTCCTACATTAGAGTCCAACACTATTTGCCCATAAGACTGGCCGACTTAATCATTGTACATATTTTACGGCTCCATTGAATAAATAAACTTTCAGAAAAAGTTCCATCTGCGTTTATACACGAGGTATGTTGAAAATAATAACAGAAATTCTTTTAAAGAATCTTTATTTATCAATTCTGTTCCCTTCATAGTAACCCCATTCGGCTGCGCTTTATCAGTCTTGGAAACATTTTTGAAATTCACTGGTGTTCAGCTCCTTTTGTAGTTCTGTTTTATCTCACCAGTGATGGCAAAATGACGTCCTTTCATGATTCTCTTTAGTGTCGGGAATAGAAAGAAGCTGCAAATAGCGATGTCTGACGAATGCAAGAGCTGAGACAACGTACGGTTTTTTGTTGTTTTTTTTTTACACAAAAACAATTGAGGTGTGAACGGGATTATTAGTGTGATGCAATTTCCTTGAGTGGTTTTGCCATAATGCTAATCCAACTTTTCGTCCATATTGTCGCTAATAGTTAACTGATGTGAAGGGTGTCCAAAGCGGTCGTTATCTTCAATATCTTTTCAACCCTTTTTGAAATATTTCTACTACTCGTAAATACTTGTCTTATTCATAATTGTTTCACCAAAAGCCACAGTCATATGTAGCGTAAACTGAAAAGCGAAAATTCGGCTAACCTTCATATTTAAGTTCAGCATCTTCTAAGTATGCGAACAAATAAGTACAAGAATATCCCACCACCCAGATTGTCCTTTGTTCCTGGCTAAACTTCCGGCTATTTTTTTTTTTTTTTTTTTGGTTTACTCAAAAACGGTTCAAACGATTTGTTTATTAAAAAACTATACACTTAAAAAAATTCCTGATAAGCAAATCTTTAATTTTCTGCCAACAGCTCGTGAAGCTCTTTATTCCGAACGTCATATCACCTTTTATGTCCTTACTGCACAAAAATGTAAATTTCGTTGTGGCATATAATTGTAATAAGATGACTTATTATTTTCGAAGTATCTTTTATTATTGGCTTCAATTTTGAAACATATAAATCATTTTATGCTTTTTTTTAAGTCCTCCAACGTTAGGTCATATCGGACGGTGAATGAATTGGGTGAAATGCTCAAATGAGTCTAGGGTCCATGGAGCTTAGAGTTACCCGACATTCATCTTGAAGTATAAGGGAAAACCCCGGAAAAACCTTATCCAGGTAGCTCACCCTGACCGAGATTCGAACTCAGGACCTCTTGAACGTGAGGCAGACACGCTACCATCTACGCTACCGAGGCGGGCATTTTTATGCGATAACTCTATAGACTGATATTCATTTTTTCCTAGTGGTTAAGTGAAAACTATGGAATTTCAAAGCATTTTCATAGCGAACCACTTTTTAAAAATATGATAATCGCTTTGGCTTCGTATACCTGTAACCAATGGGTAGTGCGCGATCTCAGCTACCAATAAAGAGAATAATAAACTTTTTAACAATAGTTCTAGAAGAGCGAATAGAGAAAGTCATACAAATGCCACACATTCACATTTTACTACAATCTAGTGCGGCGGACACTTCGCACAGGTAGTGTCAGCTGTTCTTCAAATTGTAATGGATCCGTGGTACGGTAACTACTTTCTTTCGGCACTGCTCAATTCCATAAAAAGAAAAGCATACAGTAATAATAAACCAATTAGTGAATGACTGCTCTTAATAGTGCATTTGCAGATTCTGTGAAGTTTTTTAAGGGCGGAAGCCACCTATACCTTTCAATGCGTGCTATGCATTTTGTACATATAAATACCCTGGCACGACTCTGGAGTATCGAGTGGGGCTCGCATTCGTGAGATACCAGTTCGATTCCTGTCTGGCCAATAACTCTGAACCTTAGTTTGTCTGTGATTTCACCGGATTTGTAGGTGAATGCTAGGAAGATTCTCCTTCACCAGAATTTCTTTGGGAAAGGAGAATCATTTTTGTCCATCTGTTTCAGGACAAGGCGACGGCAGCTGGTGTATTCCACCAGGACGGTTTAATAGAAATGTTAGAATCTCATTTTTTTACGGAAGTGTTTCTACTATTTCCGGTGCTCTGAGGTTATGTATGCCCAAGGCACGGCTATCGTACATTGTTGTCCGGCTCTGGTTGCCTTTCCTCAGAGGTATCTCTGAGTGAGTGAAGCTTAAGGGCCTGTCGACAGGAAGGTCATTTGGGTCCTTTGGGCCCGAAGGATCTACAAAGGTCCCAATAAAGCTTACTTGCAGTAAGCAGTACTGTAATTTACTGGAGGGCCCCTCTGTTCATCTACTGCTAACTTTTAACAGGTGGTGATTTTTTTTTTTATTTTTTTATATTTTTTTTTTAAATCTTCTGCACTAGAGATATTTTGGATACAGCTTTGACTGATTGTTAGAACTGAATTTTGCCATTAAAATAATTGTATTTCTACAACTTAAAGTTGGTCTTTATAGCATAAGGTGTATTCAAGGTTGTATGTGGTATTTTGGGTATTCTGAGATATGTGTGGTATTCTGAAATTACTGATAACTTCTATAACTCTTGCTTTACTGATAAAATTTTTTGTATATTCAACTGATTAGAATTCATTAGTGATTAGTTTTAGTTCCATTGCTAGCCTTAATGCATACCTGTGTGTATACATTTTATATAATATATATTATGTTCATATTGCTCATGATTTTACGTACAATGTTACGCATATACTTATATAACTTCTATTGTCAAGTTATTTATTGCTGTGGTTGCAATTTCTTTTTTAGTTTCCTTAACGCAAAGAACTCAAAACCTCCCTGAAGAATTTCTAAGTGTGGCCAAGAGAAGAGTAAAGAGAGCTGTTTCTTCGTTAGCAATTCCTGCACGGCCCTGCTGGTCAGTCGACCAAGTGGATATAAGTTCCGAAGTGACACTTAAAATCTGTTGAAACCGTGGAAACGCACTCCAGCAGCTAAGCAGAAAAATGACCTAGACATCCACTTCACTACAAGTGCAACGTCCGCATCTTTCTCAACGAGCTATTTCCAATTCAAATAGCATGCTGGAATCGATACCGAAATTTCGCAATCTTACATCATCTAGATAGTAACAAATAGGGGTTGCGGATCGATAGCTGCTGCCAATATACTCCAGCGTTCCACGATACACCAAGTTCCTTCAACGTGAATAGGGTATCTTTCCAACACATCTGTGAAAACGGATTTTATATCATTTGTCATTCGCAACTTAGGTTCTAAGATATCTATGCCTAAATCGACTTTTATAAATAACGACTTAGGCATGTCGATATCAGGCAAGATTAACATGAAAAATGAGACTTCTGATCGCTTTTAAACCAGCAGACTCCGCAAACCATAAACCATAGTAATATAGTTAGGTACCCTTTATATTCTAATCTGATTCTAAAATATTTTAACTGCACACCACAATTATGTTTCTTTCTTATCTTTTCCCTCGTATCCACTTTCTCCTTTGTATCCTCTTATCTGTACGTTATCTCTGTACATTTTAAACGATTTATTATTTCTGAATCCATATTTAAAATGTTTACAATTATTATTATTCATCGGTTTTATATAAGTGCTGAATACATATAAAAATAATTTTTTGCTTTCATTTATAAGTTATTTTATTCCGACCTCTGAAGGGAAAATCATTAATAGTTTTAATTTGTTTTATGATGTTTTTTATAAATTTAAAATTATTTTGAATAATGTTTAAGTGTTAAATTGTTTAAATTAAGATTAAAATTGATACGATATAATTAAAAATAAATAAGAAGATTGTATTGGTCGCTATGTGTGACACAGTAAATAAGTAATAAACAGACTGAATGTTATAAAAGAAAGACGTAAGAGAGAATATTTTCAACTTTCAGCGTGTAAAGAGGTAAAATTGATTTTTAAAGAGCAATTAAAAATGAATATATCTAAAAAAGAATTGAACACTTTATTTTATTTTTGGTAAACTATTTCAGAAGGATATCCGTCCGATACCATAACCTGAGATAGATCATATTCGTTGCAGTAACGTATAGCAGAATCTCATAAAAATAAATCGTCACAGACTGGATCAACATGCTATCGGGCGATAGAATTAGAAATTTGTCTTCTTTACATTGTTACATTACAAGATGTGCTCAAATAAAGCATATGCCAAATATTATAAATATATATAGACAAAGTTTTCAAATACACAAATTTCGCCTACAGTTTAGAATGCCGAGTACGTAAGTTTCATATATTTCTACTTCGGACGTCACATTTTGAGAAATTTATAATACCACACTCCAGCCAAAACTAATATCTTTAGCAATTCTTTTTTAAGGGTCCACAGAAAATGTTTCTTTCGTTAACAGCTTCCTTTCCCACTACAATCACCACCCAGGACAGCATATATCCAAAAGCATCTCAAATGCTATCTTTGCTATCTTGCTATCCTTGCTGAGGACAAGAAGGTAGAAGAATCAGAATTCCAAGAACACTTAGAGGAAATAATATACTGTTGTGAAATGCTGAAATAGTGGAAGGCATAAAAAAGAGGGTGCCGCGCTGTAGTTATCTAAACTTAGCAGCATTATGTTCATCCAGAGGAGCAAGAGATCTTAAACAAATTGAGAACAATGGAGGAACACTAAGAATAAAACTATTATTTTCAAAATGATCCTAAGCTTTGATTTGGTACCGTTCAGTCACCCTTCTCACTACTTACGCAGCACTGACGATTCATGAAATGTAATGATAATTGGGGAAGGAAATTTGGGAAAGGCATGTTTCAGGTCTAAATTTAGGTTCTTTTTAAGCGTTTGCTAGTTAGGTGGACGAAAGAAGCTCTGAAAAAAGAGCCCAGTCAGGAAGAGGAAGGACAATTCATGGCAGGTTTTGAACTAAAGACCTCCGTTTACGGTCATAATCATGTCATAACTACCTCGACCACCCATGTCGAATCAAACGTATTCTTCAATGGCTGGAGTAGAGCTTGTTACTGCCCCGCTTCTATTCCAGTAGGAATCGATTCCTAACTAACTTTGGAAAAATAAATCAGAAAATAAAATAAAGTCGAGTAAATCGTGTGACAGAAGCTGGTTCCACTTTACTGCTGAGAACACCTTAACTGCGATGTCAGTCTAATTATAAAATGGAGTAACCACGAAAATGAAACATACATCCCAACTCAATCTCTGTATTGTTAAATAGCAATATGCTTTAATGGTTACTTACGAGACGCAAGACAAATAACCCACAGAAGCCCAAGAGCAATTAATGCCCGGAGTGGCAGTCTGGCAAGGGCACCAGCGGTGTGCCAGATAGTCAACCACTCACTCTGATTTCTGTCGGAGCAATCCACAAAACATCTCAGGTAATTCTTATTATTAAAATGTATTTCTAATCCAATAAATGGCAGTAAGAATTATGATTGTTTTAATTTGCTGTCCTTTGTTGAAAAAAGCTATAAACATTCCATTGACAAGCAAAATTTCCCATGACCGAACGAGAAAGAAACAATTTGAAATAAGTTTATTATTTCTTAAATTCTGTTCATGTACACACTATAATTTCATTCGGTTACTTTCTCGTGAATTTCCCTGACAGATGAAATAAAGCATTATCTTGTAAAACCGATTAACACTTTATAAATTACAATAATTAATATGCGGTGGATCTTGGCAAAATATGAAAATATGAAAAGATCCAAAATATACATTTTAAACAGTAACCGAAGTTTCGAGGAGGTTCACTTCATTAATTTTAAAAAACAGATTTTGAAGAAGTTTGCTCATATAAATTAATAATAAAATGTTGATTGAAATACACCAATTATTAATTTTAACACTGCAATATATTATTTAGAAAAACAAAACCAGGTTATTAGTTTCCTTGGGCTTACTTTATATCAATTACAGTATGGCACTAAAGAACCAGTGCACCAAAACATGATGAATATGCATGTGACGTAATATAAAACGCTACATTTTCGCAACTATACCTGACTTTTTGTAAAGCACGATGCGGGTTTTTTCAGACGTGTTTCCTGGAAATGGTGATCTGGATTTTAAAAATGTGTTTCACGCAGAACTAGCGAAATAGAATACCTGGAAAGCCTAGCTAAAATAAAACAAAAATTATATCAAAAGCAAAACCCGAAATATTACAAAATACAAAAATATGAAGGGAATATGAAATTGTTTATGGAACAAGCATAGATAATGCACACTGCAAAACGTAAAAACACCTTTTACAATTATAGCAAGTATGACAGACTATGAAATTTCACTTTTGGCAGTCTCGAAATATGAATGAAAAGAACGTATTTAATACGGCTAAAAACAGGCAGTGTCATTAGTTGTTTCCTCATACTTGGTTTATAAAGCTTTGTGTTCATTTGAGTAGCAACTTATTTTGATATTTTATAAACTGACTGCTCTTCTTACAACATTCTTGCATCAATAACTCTCAGAGGGCATCATCCATCCCGTGCTAGCAGATATCTGATGGAACCAAATTACATAAACGCACCAGTCTATTTCATAACGCTTTAAAAGATTCTCATAATTCTCCAAGATAATATCCCAAGGTTAAGTCTTAACAAAGAAATGACTAATAGCTTTCGTGTTTTAGCCCCATGATTTAATATGCTAAAAGGTACCACGCTCATATCACTTTCGCGCCACGCATTTCCCGTTCCCCCACCCCTTCTTTCTTTAGTGATATAGTACTACATTCATTCTCGGCATACTGGTTGAACATGCAATTATACCATTCGATTTCTGCTGCATAGTAGAGCGCCAAACTTACCGATAGAATGCTTCAAACACCTTTAGCTCCGAAATGTACAAAGAAACGAAGTTATAGAATTAGCACTAATTCAGGATTTGTGACTTCGAGAAAATTAATATAGACCATAAAATACTACCATTACTCTTTAACAACACTCCAAATCAATATTAGTATATGATACAACGAGAGTATAATAGTAGTAATTAAAACGCGAGTATTATTATTAACCGAGCAAGAGAAGCGAGGTTAGTAATTACGACACCAGTGTTTTAATTACCACTAAAGTCAAGTTTCATACGACTGTTTATGCTCGATCATGTATATAAATTAAAGGTTTCAGTTCAAAGTATCCATTCCTGGTTTGAGTGATATGTTACAATCGTTATTGTTTTTTCTAAAGTGAGATGTAGTACGCAGGCGCAGAGATATTCCTTACTTCCCTATAAACAGCTGTTAACGTGTGACACAGTTTAACCTAAAAACTTTAAAACAAAATATTGGTAAAATTAAAAAAAGAAATTTAACATCAGATGCTTCATTTATAACTCATCAGATGTAAATGTTTTGGCTTTTTTCCCCTTATATCCTTGTTATTTGCGTTTTAGTAAGCTGTTCAGTTTTGAGTATTTAGATAAGTCAATTTGGTGCCTAGAGTTAAGCGTTGATTTTAAAATAGAATAGTGAGGCCACAAGGTCGACGATTTCATATTTTGAGACAATTCTTCGAAATACATTAAGAATACATTTTCTGATATTCTTCAATCCATTAATTGCGAATAGAATTTCTCGTAAATCTTTCTTGACTTGTGGCAACAAGTTATTGGTAACATTTGACTGCTTTTGCCGTAATTTCTGGGGGTGTAAGTTCAATAGAAGGGAAGGTCGTTGCTATAGTAACGTAAACAAAGGTTGCCAGATTGGATACAGTGTGAATCACATGCTCCTCAGCTCAGTTATCGCTAGTTGTATGCGGAAACAGACATTGCCTAGTTGCGCTGTGTATTGTTAACCTACTTTGTTAAAATACAATTAAAATACGGTTTAATGAAAGAAAGACGTAGTAGCAGTAGGATTACACGTGGACCGAGGCAAAGCTCAGCTTACGGTCGGGTTGTTACATTGCATAGCCAAGCTGGAGAATTTGTCTGTTCTCTTAGAGAATTCTTTGAACAGGAAGACGAGAGTTTGCTCCTTATCAATAAACAGCTTATTCCTTTTATCCAAAAGCGGCAGTCCTACATCAGTAGATATGCTTGCACGTAAAAAAATTCCTGTGGGTCAAAATTCCGGCATATCGGCGACGTTGATATGGACATGTCAATTAACAAATGTATACGGAACGATGAAAGGTTTGAAAAAACGAGGCGCTTGCACCGAGTTGTTTCAATTCTCGAGATTCCATTATGTGCTTACCACATGTGTTGCACATTATTTTTTGCACTATCTGTATTTATGTGAATCTGAATTTTAGCACTTAAGATATTAGCTGAAATATTAATAAATATAATTGAAAATAAATGTTAGATTTTAGAACGTGCATCGCGTATATGTGTTTCTATGGAGAAATACTTACCGCACTAGTGCAACAATAGCGACAATAACGGTATGTATGGAATATTAGTTACATAGTGCAGTTATTTAAAACAACTCACACACGTGAAGACCCTACAGCTCATAAATGTGTGAAAAACTTATTTCTGTTGTTAAAGTATGCTAATACAGATTAACTGTGCATATTTTTGTTGAGGTGAGATATCTGGAACCCTTGTTTATGTTTCGAGTGTTGAGAGGATAAACAAATGGGATCTGGTGGGCAACATTGCATTACCCACGTGGAGAAACAGGTGACCTTTAATGAGGCCCATTAAAGTACTGCTATCATTCGTAAAAGTACTAAAGTTTGGCATGGTCGAGCATAAAGTATATAGATCTACATATGTATTCATTTTATACTGAAAGCCCAGTGAGTTTAACGGGATCAGTGGTCCATTTTCTGACTCAAGTTAGTTTACAATCCCACATCATCTGATGTTTAGAATTAGAACAAGGCACAGAACAAATTGTTAGCGGAGAATTACTGCCTATTTTAACTTTAAGATTGACCAGGTGTTCTTGTTGTTAAACTTCATTCTGATTGTAATAGATTTTCATCATATTAGAAATGTATTTCTCCGGGAAGCACTAAAACTCATCACTATTGGCTGAGTGTAAATTGAATGTTTAGTATTCAGCATTAGTGACGTCTTGTGTACTTCATCAGAGAAAACGTTTAAAACCATTAAATCAGAGCACAATTTCTGATTTGCTGATAGGTTGGAATTCATGCAGTTTTTATCGAGTTCGCGGTTCGAAACATATCATGGCTATAACTGCTTCTGGGAAGAAAAAAAAAAATAAGCAGAATGTATAGAATAGCTAATGCTTCATAGGAAATGCTGGAAAAATCATTAGATCATAGCAGCAACGTTAATTCTGAAAGGCCATAAAAGTTCGGGAACAAGCAGTAAATAAATAATTGTTCTCTTTCATTCGTATTCTGAGTGTCTTCTCTGTCAGGAGAGGACATCATTTCAAACATTTCTGCCAACAACTAGCAGAACAAGATGCTGTTATCTGATTGTTTTATTAAACAAGAAGAAAGTTTCGTCGCTTTAGAAGCTTCAGGTCCTCTAGCTTATAAAGAATGAGCATCTTTCTTTACAATCGACAATCTATTCTCGCACTCGACAAGATGACAGCACAAATAAACAAAGATCCATTTTTCATGTCTGTTCTCCAAATTTCCGCGCACGCAGTAGATTCTGAAATGTTTACCAAGTCCGTAGGAGTGACGTAAAGGGGCTTAACTAGGCATCTGTTATTTTTCGTGACTGCCTGAAGAATACCAGTCGGCATTGCGCCTACTCCACTTCTCCCGCAGCAGTTGGATCCTTGCCACAATCAATACTTGATTCGCAACCCAGTCCATCTCAAGTCTGACTTAACTTTCGCTGCAAGAACTCTTTTTAGAGAAAAGATTCGTCATCACCATCATCTTTCACCTTATCTTAATAGGTGCTGATTGGGAGCTGTGTTCCATTTTGCGGTTCAACACCACAGATGTTCCATCGCATCGTTGACTGCCACATTATTTCACGACCTGGACTACTAATTCAAATGTCCTTTCTCTTACAGGTTATTCCCGGAGTCACTACAACACTCAATTTATTTACTGAAGTTCCAGTCAATATTTTCAAAATGCATGCCCTCTGATATATTTTCGTACTTTTAAGCTTACATATTACATTCAGAGGTGCAAAGCAATAACATTAAAATATCAAAAACTTCAGCCTATATACGGCTAGTGTGGAGAAATGATTAATTTCTATCAATTAAGTAAAATAATAAGAGTTAAATGATGAAGCCTGGGACTTAAGTACTTACGATAGTAAGTCGCCACAAACGGTATATCTAAGATGCGAGAGCCCCTAGTGGTCTACCGGGAAAATATACGAGTCAACTGGAGAATTTAATGTCAGGAGGGCACGTTGGACATGGTAGCTCAAAGGTTAAGAGCGACTGGACGGAAACCAGGAGATCCGTGGTTCAAATCCCTGCCATGACATGGAATTTTTCATGTTCACTATCTATCAAAACCCTTAGCCTATATACGGCTAGTGTGGAGAAATGATTAATTTCCAACAATTAACTAAAACATTATAAAATATATTTAATTTTTCAAATAACTGCATTTTCAAAAATTAATGAACAGCAAGGACCATTTCACGTGAGGGGCTTTAATTTGAAGAATATATTTATTGTGCTTTCCTCATTTCTTTATTGTATTTATTTATACTAGTTATTAAATTTATACTATATTACTAATATTTTGAAAAAAAATATATATATAACTATGTTTATGTATATTTAAACCTAATGAGCTTGGATTTTGTATTAGTGCAGATAATCTAGCAAACCCTCTGTAAATATCCGATAAAATTTTCTTTATAAGATTTCACTCGTTTCAAGTGTACACCAATAACATCCGTTGAGGAGAGACGTTTTCAATTTTTCGCAACTTATTGTCAGAAAACAGGTTATCCATTACGCCAAGGAATTTAGAGATGACTGCAACGCCAACTGAGGTAAGGTTTCTGAAGTCGAATTTCTGTAGCTCGAGGGGTGGTTAAGCCAAATATGATTTAATTATATCTATTTCAATTTCTTTCCTCAGAATGTCTATTTTTTTTTAAGTAATTTACGTCCTCCAACGTTGTCATATCGGACGATGAATGAAATGGGTGAAATGATGCTCAAAAGAGTGCGGGGTCCATGGAGCTTAGAGATACCCGACATTCGTCTTTCAGGATAAGGGAAAACCCCGGAAAAACCTTATCCAAGTAACTCACCCTGACCGAGATTCGAACTCGGGAGCTGGTGAGGCAGACATGCTACCATCTACGCTACTGAGGCGGGCAGAATGTCTACTGCTGGTTGCTGAATCAGTAGAGGCATTTCTTCGCTCTGTGTTGCATATCTCTTGAAAGTTATACTTTTTCATGAAATATCTAAAAGTGTAGAAATCACTTCTTTACTTCCCTTTTTCTCTCTCCAATCTTTAGGATATTTTTAGGATATTTAAGTCTTTATAAAGATCCTTTTTAGACAATTTATAGCTCTAGCCATAACACAAAAATAAAATTCTGTTATATATCAATCTTGGAATTTCAATTCGCTGTCTTCCAAAGATACGACCCGAATATTTTCAAAAAAGTATGCTTACAATTACCCTATGCATTGAAACCATGATTTTACTTTTGATTTTTTCATAAGCGATTAATAGCTTTGATTAAAATACTGTATGCTGAAAACGTTGCGTGACAAAATGTAGATCTTTAACTTTCTACAAATAGTCTGCAAAGTTCTCCGCAGTGCAATCTTTCGTAAATTGGTACACTGTAAGAGATATACAAAGTCTAACTACTCCATTAATATAGACCTTGTTACCACACATTTGAGGTCGTTCACTGTTTCTAGAATATTCTTTATTATTGATTGAATTTTCACATAAATTTCTTTGAGATGATGGCTCCCTATTTGTTTTTCTCGTGGATATGCCAACAGAACAGAATAGCGACTCGTTTATTAAAGAACTAACGCTTTAGCCACGATACGCACAACATATGGGTAAATGTGTAGTTGAATTTTAACTTAAGAAGATGCATATAGAATTAGCTTTTTGAATGACTAGTTTGTAGAAGAGATTATTGAGAAAGGCATGTGAATACAAAACGTCTTTTTCTCTCTCCATGTCTTGCCTCAGTAACTGTTTCGTTGTTTTACAAGTTGTAGAAATGAACAATAATCCCTTAGCACTACTAGAGCTGTTAAGTTTTGTATGAAGAGTTTTATTTTAAAACTTGAGCTTAAAGCACACATTGCCATTAAAGCTGGGAGTCATTGTCGACTCTAGTGCTGTTAAGAACACATAGAGCAATGTGAGTACGGTTGATGCATTCCCAGGTGTAGTGGAAAGATGCAGAAAGCCACTGACTGAGTATCGTTCACTGCAAAGTAGAATCGCGCTTGTTGACAACGGTTAAGTGGATTGCCAGTCTGGTGCTTTGAACATGAAGGAACAGTAGTAGTATCAAAAGTGTGATGGGCCCCAACGGCTTTTATTCTAAAGAACAAACTGTATAGTTCCACTGGGGAACTAACATACTGCCGTTCACAGAAGTACGGCAACATCTATTAGAGTGCAGCAAAACTATCTTTACAACCGGTCATGCATATTAAATGACGAGGCAGAGTGAGAGATTTCTCTTAACTTTACTCGGACTTGTGCTAGCAGTCCTCTTAATGTCCGATATCGAGAAGTCTTATTATATCTGTCATCCAGTGGCGTGGTAATATTGCTTCTGTTGCCGCCGGCAACAGCTAATAAATTGAAGAAATTCTATCCAAATTTGACATTTCTTGTTCAAATAATAATGGAAAGTCCAAGCGATTTCACTTGCAAATTTCAAACGCGTTTAATTAAACCTATACGCGGGACCGGTTGGTGATAGATCCCCCGAGGCCGGTTATCTAGCATCCTCCGTTCTAAATAGCTCGTAATGTTGCCAGTGGCGCTCACCGGCAAACTCGAAGCTTACAGATTCGTGTGGGATGTTAGTGACCTTGTGAGGCTTTGATTATTTGTTTATATAACGATTGTTGCCAGTGCAGTGAAACCGCAAACCTTGTGTTTCATGTTAATTCTTCGTGTGTAGCAGTAATATGGTGAATGATTTAATGTTAAAATACAAGAAGGATGACATCACAATTTTCGGGCAAAAGTGACTGTGTGATCGAAAGTTTTTAAGTCGGTCCTTGATTCAAGTTCTTTTGATGCAAAATGTCGCATAAATCCAACAGGAAGGCCAACACCAGATCATAAACCTTTGAAGACTACATCACACGATCACATATTTAATTTATATAATTCCTGCAACCGGTTAATCAGCAGAATGATCTTTTTCAGTGATCCGCACAATACACACTTATCTAAGAAATACTCAAACTCAAAATGGACCTTCATCCCTGTTATCAGTGGAAAAGGAGTTGTTTAATAAACTTAAAAAATAGCAAGCAACATTTCACAACTCTGTAATTATTTTCTTGGAGAAGAATCGGCCCGTTGGACTGAAAGACAAATATACACTGTAAATTGGAGATAAATAGTAAATACATTTTAAATAAGTCACGTCGCTATAATTTTTATTTATATATCTGTGTTTGTTTTATGCTATGCAACAACCTATACTAAACCTGGAAACCCTCGGAATTCGCAACTGCCACTCCCCAGATTAAGTCTGAAGCAGTCCACGCCACGCCCCTGATTCGTCTAAACTCATTCGATAGCATAGTCCATTTTAAAATTATATTGACATTTCAACTAAAGTGATAACGGTAGTAAAGCGAAATCAAGCTTCAGCAAGTGATTTGCTCCATGTGGAGAATATACTATGATGTGTATATGAGTGGCGATATACCGCTTAGTACTCGTAATGTCATTTTGCAATTAAAATTATAGATTAAACTTCGTAGTTATTCTAAACAGGAGAAGCAATCCTGAACTCAAATGGTCACGAATTATACATATAACTCACACCACATTTTATGTCCTTGTTTGTTGCTGTAGCGTAAGGAACGGGTAAAGTTAACTGGTGCCCATGATGAACATTAGAAGTCGGTCCTCGGATTCGGCCACATTCAACCTACCTAACCAACAGGATTATATTATCCTTATCTTTTATTTGATGCCTGCTTATTAGAAAATATAGGAATCTTTAATTAGTAGGCTCCATACAATAGAAACTAGACATTACAATAAGCTGTATGCCTGAAGCAATAGAATTTCGTGTACTCGGTTCATAAACGAAAATGGCATAAATCCGGTTGTCATCCCATGCGATGCAGGTTTATCAATGTATAAGTATTGTCGCGGCGACGCACATAAAAGGTTCGTGCTGGGCGATAACGTGGCCTGTTTACACAACGGAACTGATAAAGATAGCACACAGATAAAGGTGTGCCGAAACAAACAGAGATAAATGGAAATTTCTGGTGACATCTTGATTGATAGAGATTATTCGGTTTCTTGATAGTTCTGGAACAGTCTGGAATTATCAGATGAGGTATTTAAGGAAGCGATGACTCGCCAAGAGTCAGCCGTAAAGTATTGTTGATGTAACGAGAGCTGATGTAATCAGAACGCTGTTTGTCGTGGTCATCGACCTTGGTAGATTGGGATTGTGTATGTAATGTAATTCTGCTGTAATCTGTAAGTGTATTTCTACGGAAATGAAGAACATTTAGAATACGTGCAACTCGGACCTACGAACCCACAAAGTCACAGTACATAAAATCAGAAGATTTCTAACCTATATCCTGCCACTTAATCTTTCGTTGCATGTTTTCTTTTCCCTCGGTACATTTTATTAGCTGTAGAATGGATCTATGTTTCAATACATTTAGCGAAGTTAGATGAAATATGTCCCTGTAAGAGCATGAAACGTAATAATCCTACAGTCATTGATGAAGTGATGTTACAGAAAATTGCTTATCTTTTGTAGGACAGATTCTGGGTACAGGATGAAATACTGGCCATTTGGACTTATCTGAAATAGAAGGAAAGGTAAATAATCGCGTGCTTCTGCTACGCAATATATAACGTATGAAGCGAATGTCAGCTTTGGTCAAGCACATCGTTAGATAGCTACACTCAATCAAGATCAAAACAGGGCTCTAGTGCAAACAAATCAACGTGCACACCTTTTAAGCGAATTAAAATAGTTATTACTACACTGTATGTATCGTACTCCATTTCGTAATTCAAATAATAAAGGCAATGAGTACGTTTTAGTAAATAGATTCTTTTAAAAAACGTAGAGATTTTATTTCTACTTATTATCATGGTCATGCTACAATAGGTACTCCCACGTTATTTATTGAAGAGAAGCAATGCCGAGTTAATGAATATTGTTTATATTGATCATGGCTGAATACATAGGTGAGAGTAGTGTTAAACATAACAGTGGAAAAGCTATTAAAATGGTAAAAACAGATAGTTTTTAATTAAGTTCAACATTCTAAGCTTTGTGATACATTTGCTGTTAAGAATGCTATCGCAAGCAACTGGTGTGTTTGTGAATTTTGCTGCCAAGTTGTCGTCATACCTATTATAAATCTGGATGACGATTCAAATGATATCACTACTGTTGATTCCCACCTGAGTGTCGTGCTATTACTCGGTAACTCCTACCAATATGTAAGTTTTTACTCATAGGCGTATTTCATAGCATTACCTCTTCATTAGCTTAATAAGTATAGCTTACGCATTTCGTTATTACTGTGACAATTCAGTACAGCACATGAATATATAACATCGCAACGATGGGCATTTCTTGAGCTCTGAAAGTAAAGCAACCGAGTAGCTGTTGAGGGGGAAGAGAGAGCAAGCTCCTCCACGTACTTCTGAACCATTAGAACTGCAGTAACGTGCATCGTTTCCGTCAGGACCCGTTCATGGACCAGATGGATTACAGCAGTGATGCTTAACCCTATGCGAAATAGGGGAGGGCAGATTTGCCTCGACCTACTGTTCACAAGTTATGACGTATTCATGGACCCAGAAACAATTTTCTTTAATGCTTGGTTACATGAGTGAATGAAGGAAAAATCTTCGTACAAACACGAAGGAGGTGTTTGTAGTGTGACGCCATTAGCTTATAAGCGTGGCTAACGAGGTATACAAGCTAGAAACTGATATCAGCTGATGCTTCTAGTCCAGTCATGGCTCAGTTAAGCAAAATTTTCTAAACAAACAAAACTTTTTAAATTCGTACAAAAGATACAATTACATCGTGATGCTATAAAATGTTAGTTATATTTCAAACTACTGTTACTACGTAACTCCGATTCGCGCTATAACCTATTTAGTTAGCCACGCTTATAACAGAAGGCATTTGAGTATCATTGGATTATAGTATTCGCCATACCCTCATGTGCATTGTTACCGTACATATCAAACAACACATGAAGGGCAGAATTGCTGTTTATAGCTACTATAATTTTCTGGTGCTGTGGCGTAACTCTCTGGTAATTATCAATTTTGGATGAATAGCTTAGGTTAAGGTATAGAATGAGTTTTTGTAAAACTGAACTATATTTTTAAAGCTTCTGTGTTCATGTATGCTATATTATCTCACACGATAAACCTATTGCGAACTGTAAAATGTGTAGTGTTTAACGCCCGCTTTTACTACATACGGCACCGCGGGCGTGCGAACTGTAGAACTGTAGGTTCTACCCATAGAAAATATTTGAATGCATCTTAATTTCTTTCCGCAATGGAGATTATGAGATATGAGAACAAATTAAAATAGCCGCTGTATGTTTTGAAATAGTTATACAAAACTAACTTAATTTTCATACGCATGTTTGCTGTTTTCTTCCCAAAATTTCTAAAGGATGTAAGTTTATTATTATTATTATTATTATTATTATTATTATTATTATTATTATTATTATTATTATTATTATTATTATTATTATTATTATTATTATTATTATTATTATTATTATTATTATTATTATTATTATTATTATTATTATTATTATTATTATTATTATTATTATTATTATTATTATTATTATTATTATTATTATTATTATTATTATTATTATTATTATTATTATTATTATTATTATTATCATTATCATCATTATCATCATTATCATCATTACCATCATTATCATCATCATCATTATCATCATTATCATTATTATTATTATTGTTGTTGTTTTTGTTGTTGCTGTTGTCTGTTAGTTGTAAGATGTCATTCAGGTCGTCACAAAAACATACTTCCAAGTGTAAAACGGGGATAATTTTATGTTTTAATTTTCATATTCTCTTTTAATGTTCAATGTAAATCCTTGCAATACCCTATTACAAATAGGCTTGGGAAGTTCGTGTTTGAACATCTGTCGGTCTTTACTTCTGCAAAATGTTACGTATATTCTGAACATAAAATGACAAAATTATTATTAAGTTTCATGACATTAACTTATTTCCTAATTTGAAGTATTAAATATAGTACTAAATGAGCATATTCTGATTCTATCATCAGCAGAGAAAAAGAAATGTTATTACTAAATTTGGAGACATTACCACAGCAGTAATATGACAGAGGAAAATAATGTGAGTAAAGCTGCGAGTCCTGCCACCATTGGCTTAAATTGTGTACTTTAAGTACAGGCTAATCCTAGACTCTAGAAGAATAATATTATGATAATCTAGACAAAATAGTCTATGTTAGCAGCGGTTGGTTTTCAGAAAGATAGGCAGGCTTAAATAACTTTGTAACGTTTATCGAAAAAACAAACTCTGCTAGAGAACAAGACAAACATTGAAAGCGGATAAAAGTTTGGAACAAATATGAATAAAGATGCAGAAGAAAATATTTTGTAACCGTCTGAGTGGAATAATTTAATTAAATTTGGTAATGAAACAGTGACAAGAAAAGCAAAAGAAAATGGGGTGGGGGTAGCAGAGATGAAATCTACTTGACAGTTATAGGAGTGACAACAAGAGACAGGCAATTAAAGAGAAAATGAAGAGTATAGTGAAAGAAATTAGAGAGACTAAACAAACCTTATGAAGGAAGAGATTTCTCCCTCAAGGATTACCACAAAATAACTGCACCTACAACCTCCCGAGACAAAAGAACCGGGTAGACCAAGATTAGATGACTTTCTCAAGAGTTGAAGATGAAAAATACAAGAAGAAACACTCTTGTAATGGCACTTGCAGTATCATATGCATATGTGAGGAAGGTACAGTGATCATTTCTGCCAGTAAATTTCAAGCATAGGAGTCAGTCTGAATATAAAAAGGACTTTAATGCTTGGGAGCAGAGAATGTGTTTAATGTAGTACCTCAAGTCTGAGTAAGGGGCACAAATTAATAGATAAGGACAGTAGAATTCAAGAACTTAGGCTGCTGCATGGTTTAATCTGGCCTTAAATTACTACTCGTTCACTGTGGTACCAGGAGTTAAGACTCAGCTCCTATACAATCCGTCCAAGAGGGCCATGGTTTCCAAAATTTAAAATAGTAACCACATCTCTTCCTACTCCATAACACTGGTGGTGCACAAGGGCCGTTATACCCTGACCAGCAACCATTGAGGAACAAGTGTTGCTACCTCCTTTCACGCTCTCCACTCCAATTTACACCCACCATAATACAATCCCCAGATATTGTCTAAGAAGTGTTTAAGCCATATTAAGGGTAGGTACATGTTAAAATTACTTTTTGCTCTCAGCCTGTCAACAGCTGTGAAAGTATGCGAGAAGTTTTACCTCAGCAAAACCGCCTTGTTACCGTACGCTACACGTCCTTTATTAATCCCAACAGTTGCTGAGAATACCCAATTTTTTCTTCTTTGTATTGTCTCCATCTTTGGAGACGTTATAAGTCAAGGCTTTAGGACAGTAGCCCAACGAGGAGCAAGCAAACTTTGGATCATAGCAGAACGAGGATGGGTAATCAGCGAAATGCCTGGTAAGGCAATGAAGATGGCAATGGAAAACATAGTAATGAAGAAGACATGTTAATTTTAATGCCAGAGGTTCTACTCCCATTAGTCCTGGACCCGTAGAACCAAGGACCCGGGCCTCCTTCGACCAGGGAGCTACCGAGCTGTCCCAAAAGGGCGTCCAGCGCCTCCGTGGGGCTTTCCATAGGGCAAGACCTTGAGACTAACAAGCCCCCCCATCTGGTCCTTTAGAATACAGACGGGATGGAAGTGCATACGCCTCTTACGCGTGCCAACTCCAAAATGGGAAGGCTACCGATATGACCTCGGTGGGACCGCCTGGTGATCTAGCACACATTCTACTAGCTATTCTGGCTAGTACGTGGGAATATTAATGGCTTCCCTCAACCCCGTCCGGAGACGTACCCGATCACCCACGGGTATCGGCAACCACTGCCCCGAGTCCAACCCAATCCGAACAACTCCCAATCAGGGAGGGGCTCGAATGTTCGGCCCGAGGTTCCTCTAGTAACGTCAGAGGTGCCACGAGTGCTAGGGTCCGCAGCGACCGCACCACGGCAGCTGAAGGGGACGGATCCCCAGCCCTACAGGGAGTAATGAAAAAGACAATAAAACTCGCATATCGAATTATCCAACGTAGGTTCTGCCTAGCAGCCAAGCAAATAGATAACAAACCTTCAGGTAGGTTGGTTGGCCCCGGGCCCTGAACCCGGGATCTACCGAATACGAGTGCTACCATGGCACAAGCTCACTGGATTGAATACGTAACTAAAGCAGAAAATTAAATTATAATTGTAAGCCTGGCCAGAAATAACAACCACTCACAGCTTTTTAGAGAAATGAAATGCAGAAACAGGCACCTTCCCTGCCAAGACATGAATGCACGCTCTTTCTCTACTGAGAATTTGCATGGAAATAATATTTTGCAAACATGTTTAATTATCAGAATATTACCTCTAGTATCTTCAACCAAATGTTTAATCTTAAAGAAATCTGCAATGAAATAAATAAATAATTAAATGAATTTAAAAAACTGAACTAACAATTTATTATATAATTTTAATCGTCTTCTTCCTCAACACGGTTCAGGCATTTAGCCTGTTCCGGCTTCAAAGTCCTGCTCCTTCCATCTTCTCCTCGGTCTTCCTAGATTTCTTCGTCCTTGTCGTTGGTAATTATATACCTACCATTTTAGGAATTCTATTTTCTTCCATTCTATTCAGATGGTGCTCCCATTTAGTTTTATTATAGTTGTATTTAATTCTGCTATTTTTAATTGTTGTCGTAATTCATATAATTTATTTAAGCATTTTGTAGAAAGAAAAATGATGCACAAAATCGTTAATAAGGAAAATAACAGAAGCTGCCCACATTTTAACTTATGAGAATTATAAAATAAAAATAATAATTTTGAAATGTAACTAGTATTCTAACATTTCATTCGTCTTTGTATACAGCTACTTCATAAGAGGATATCTATTTGGTATGTATATCGATTCACTGCCCCATTTTTCCTTGAGCATTAGTTTAAATTAGTGCTGCTATTATTTTATCCTACCTTCTATCAATCCCACCGTATCTCAAGCTTGTCCAAAACGTACCAGTCAGTTACATGACGGCAAGCAGGGGCACGTACCAGATGAGTTTCGCCCTATCAGTTCTATGCATAGCAAGGATTTCCAGAACTTCATTTGCACCTCCCCTTCAGTCTGCAAGCACATAATCCGACCCTGTCTAGAAAGTACGCATCATTAGGTAATATGATCTGCTTTAGTGATAATGAAATGATACCTTCACACTTTTCACAATAGTTCCCTAACAATGAATGAGTCACTTGACTTCCCCAAGAAGCGCCATAAAATATACACGCAATGGGGGAACCAACCCTCCATGTCGCGATGCGCTAGGGGTGAACCTCTACAAATTTCCCACAACACTTCCAAAACATGACACACAAATGGCGCAGTTTATTTTCGGCATACTCAACAAATGAAACATGTGTAACATACATATGAATGTATATAGTTATGTATGTAGATAATATAAAAGTTTATTGCTGGAGGTATTAAGCTATTAAAGAAATATTTCTAATTTGACTTATAATATAAAAATCTAAATAATAACCATGGCACCTAATTTCTAGATTTTTAACATTTTTTTCACACTACATTCATAAAACATGATTTACAGATAAATTTATATGAATAACAATAAAAACTACAATTATTAAACAAATACAATTATTATACAACATTATACAAATCAACAAATATAAAAAGTACCAAAATAAAAGTATATACAATAAAATAAACATTTTATCAAAATTAATCTAAATAGAAACATACAACAGCATTTCATTCATATCAACACCACTCACACAAAACTAATACTACAAACTATTAACAACAAATATATAAAACTAAACTAATATTTACAATTATTAAATTATCATCATTAACGTTATTATTACTTTTATTATTTATACCATTATAATGTATTATAATTTATATCACCATTGTTGTTATTAAAACACAAAACTAAACTTCTTAAAATTATTTTTAATTTAAATTTACATATTACAATGCAACAAAAATAAAACAGACTTTACTGGCATCCAGTAAATATTATGGTATACATAATTTATTTCAGCAATGCTCTTTTTTGGAATAAATAACATTAGGATATTAATCAAAATCATTGGATCGAACCCATACGCCAGAAAATTAAAAGTTTGGTATGCTTTTTATATAAACTACTTTAAATTCTACACCAATTTTTATTTAATATTGTTATTTACAACAAATT
Organism: Mantis religiosa; assembly: GCA_030765055.1. Lineage (NCBI taxonomy): Eukaryota > Metazoa > Arthropoda > Insecta > Mantodea > Mantidae > Mantis > Mantis religiosa. The sequence continues at coordinate 79,709,345 of CM060951.1, forward strand.
TTTATATATATATATTAGAACTTAGAGGATGCTTTGCAATAGCTACCCTTTCTACAATGAAGCTGAAACTTTCTAAAACTATGTTAACACAACCTTTTGGATATATTAATCTCACTGTTATTTTTGACTCGGGTTTCCTCGCGGGTTACTGGAAACATTACTAAAGAATAGCGCTACCTTATTCTCTGGTTTTCTAAGTCGTGAATCGCACAAATTGTGTCCTATGATTAGTATCCAGCATCAAATTTGATTAAAATTACCAATTGCTCGGAACTGAACGTTTTTATAAATGAGAAGTAAGTACTAAAGTAATTCGAATAGGCCTATGTTGTCATAATGGAATTTATCTTCTCCAGAGGTAGTCCTAGTCGGGCGGGGCTATTTTTCTTTTTCCCCGTCCGGGTGTCTTATGCCGCAGTACCTAGCTGCTTTGCGGCTTAACATGCGAAATGAGTAAATTGGTTTCATGTTCTGCTGGGGTGTTTGAATTTTTGCGAAATTCAGCTCAACTATGCCCATCCGACTCAAACTCCAGCTGTATCGGGCGATCATTCCGCCTATGATTCTGTTCGGCTGAGAGATCTGGGGAACAGTGGCTGATACCACTTTCGTCAGGCTCCAGACGCTGCAGAACAAGGCACTTCGTATCATATACGATACAGACTGGAGATTCCCTGCTCATATCCTACATGAGCACTCCCAGATCCCGTATATTGATGTCATCCGCGAGAGGCCACGATCAATGTACGACAAAATCCAAAATCACCCCAACCCTTTAGTGAACTCCCTGGGCAGGTATGACCAGAGGGATCAAAGACGCTTGCCATCCTTCAGACTACCAAGAGACGTCTTGGGGCCCCTTGGTTAACCCAAGAGAAACCCCAGATGTCTCTAGGACCCATTTTTACGCCTGATGGATCAAGCGATATACAACCCGTAACCAAAACGGAGCAAAAACTTTAAATCATGCCTCCCAAAACGGGGGAACGCTTAAGTGCAGCTGCCTATGAGGAAAAGAAAAAATTAAACAAGCTACCTATCATAAGCTTTTCGTCGCCCGAATTTCTAAACAGTATGCACGAATGTTGAGATACAAATGTAGTAAATCCTACATTGTACAACGAGGAGTTCAAAATACAAAAATAATACTCGATAAGCCATCTAACGTATCTGTATTGCGTGCCATTTTTCAACCTTAATAAATAATAATAGTGCTTACTCGAACATTAAATTAATAGTTGGATGTTCTGTGATACCGACATCTGTTGACGAACCAGGTAGCATTCGTAGTGAACTGACAGTCCTCCAGTCATCCTCATTATTGATCTTACACATCAATAAGTGCTAGCTAGCTCACATTATTAGTTCCTACAAGCATTAAATCATAAGTACATGTTAAAAAATAAAAAAGAATTAAAACCCCAGGTAAGCTTTAAATTCAACAATGAAATTTGATTATATTCCAAGACTGTAATAATAAATACATCAACATTTAGGATATATGTAGTTCATGCACATAGTGCAATAAAAAAAGAAACACATACTAGGTTAGATTACCAGCACTGAATGCAGGAAATTCAACTGTCCACTATGGCAGCATGAACAGGAAGTGGATAAAAATCACTTATGTTGAACAAAACTTACAAACGCATAAAAAACATGCATTTCACCATCATATTCACCATCCCTTGCAAATTGATCTTTAATCCATGTTTGAGATCTTGGAGCAATGTAGCAAAGCACGAACACTGTGTTAAGAAAGTACAATCTAGAAGCAATTAATGACAACGCCTAACAAATTAACGTTAAGTAGGCGCGAAACGCTAAAATTACAGGATGCTAAGCGAAAACAATTACGTAATAATTGCCCCGATAATAATTACAGTATTTCAGTCTCTATAGTTTAAGCGACACTGAACAGAAACTTTCATCTTCCAATGCAGTACCTCACGAATATATTCTCTCTCATAATTGCTTTTCTTATTCTTTGCTTTTCATTCTTACAGTACAATACTACGAGAAAAATATGAATGACGTTTTAAATATCCACCCTACCTCATTTATTTTCAAAGTAACAGAAGTTCTTCAGAAACAAAAGAACAGCATTTGTAATGGCAATGCTTTCAAGAAATAATTTAACCTAAATTGTTATGGTCACAATTCACCTGAGAATAGTCATAATGAAAACACTTAACAGCACTGTCATCGGGTGCCCGCCTCGGTAGCGTAGATGGTAGCATGTCTGCCTCACGTTCAAGAGGTCCCGAGTTCGAACCTCGGTCAGGGTGAGTTACCTGGATAAGGTTTTTTCCGGGTTTTCCCTTATCCTTCAAGATGAATGTCAGGTAACTCTAAGCTCACGGGCCCTGGACTCATTTCAGCATTATTTCACCCAATTCATTCACCGTCCGATATGACTTAACGTTGGAGGACGTAAATAACAACAAAAAACTGTCATCCGGCGAACTGAGCTGAACAAATAGCAGAAACATATCATCATTAAAATAAAAATTAAATACGGTCATCGTGTTTTATTATAAATGGCAGGTAATGTTTTAATGAAAAGTGCAAGAAGTGAGAGTCCAAAAGACTGCAAAATAACAGTGATTCAGTTCAGTCACCATACATACAGCTGTACATATCGTCAAAGAGTAAATTAATACAATCACCTTTTTACCAATGAACCATTATAGTAAAGATCCCATCCTCTCGCTAAATCATGTAGTTCTGCTCTGAGTGTTTGCTCCCGAGTGTTCAACCTGACCACGTGTTTCTTAATTGTTCAAAGTAAGAATAGGTCGTCACAATATATACTCATGACTACACATATGAGATGTGTTCTAAACAATCTCAGTCTGAGTTCATTTGTTTTTGACAATGCGTAAATAAACTACTGTTTTCGTGTTCTATAAAACATAAATCTCAAATACCAGGTTTGTATAATGTGCTTTGTTTAGTTTCATTCCAACAGAAATATGAAAATTGCTCAAACACAAAATGATATCTGAAATTACAGATTTACCCATTTGATTTTCGATGTTCACATTGAGAAGCGTTCAGTAGGTTTTAAATCGGTAGGGCCCACGCGGTAAATTTCGCGATACCATACAGAGTGATCGCCGAAGTGCGCGTATTCCTTGATGCTACCAAAACCTCGATGGAACATGTCGACTATGTTTTACACGTAGTGGATGTGAGGAAGCTTTTTCGGTAGATGGGTATCGCGATTATTAGCAATAAGCACGTTTCTCCAAAGTACTTGGCATTTCCAGTCAGTTTCTCCGTTTCATAATAGCAGATGAAACATGGATTTAACATTAGACGCCAAAAAGGAAGGAACAGAACCAATAAAGGGTCGTAATAAATGTAAATGGTTTAAAGAAAGAAAATACTGCAGGAAAAATGCTGATTACGTTTTCTGATATTTTCATGGAATGGAGAACATTCACTATCTTCAAAAGAGCAAAGTTATTACCGGGGAATATTACGCTTTACATTGGACCATTTGAAGGATGCTAATCAGGCTTAACTCCCGCACCTTCCGAAAAAGAAGGTTCTCTTTCATTATGTTCTGGCACCTTCACTCATAACTGGACTATTCCTGCATTATCTTTGCAGAACTGTCCTGTAGAACTGCATGATTTTGATTCCAACATATTTGCCGGCTTTGGCTTTCAACAATTACATTTTATTCCAGAACCTGAAGAAATGGCTGTGGCACCAAAAATTCACATCAAATGATGATGTAGAAGCTGAGGAAGATGCTTATTTTTTAAAGGAAGATAAACCTTATTTTACTCAGGTACTAAAAGATTGAAGAATTATCGGAGAAAATCTATTTATATATTTAAAAGGAAAATATGGATGAAACGGCCATTTCTCTTAAATGTTGTGCTTTTTTGGTCAAACAAATAACTTCGCAACGTTCTTTGCGCCCGCCTCGGTAGCGTAGATGGTAGCATGTCTGCCTCACGTTCAAGAGGTCCCGAGTTCGAATCTCAGCCAGGGTGAGTTATCTGGATAAGGTTTTGTTCCGGGATTTTCCCTTATCCTGAAATACGAATGTCAGGCAACTCTAAGCTCTATTGTCCATTCATCGTCCGATATGACTTAATGTTGGAGGACGTAAAAAAAAAAAAAAAAAAAACTTGCATTATACATGCACGCGCAAATAGGAAATTAAAAATTTCATTCTGGAATTTAGCTCATACTTAGGTTGGTTACTTACCTAAAACAGAAGATTTAAGTTACAACATGCAAAGATTTATAGAAAGCGTTTTTCGAACTTTTCTTTTATGTACATTATATGTACATTACTTGCAAAATGTATAATTTATCCATTAAAAAGGTCATGTTTTGCGTCCCATTTTACATTCATTCATTTTTAACTAATGCTTGTTATTTGATATGTCACCTGACAGAGTGAATAAAACATCCATTGTAATTTATTTAATTTCTCTCTCTCTCTCTCTCTCTCTCTCTCTAGATGAATGGAATCAAAGCATCAATTAGTTGTCAAAATTCCGTGCCTATTTACTAAAATAAATTTACGGACACTAATAACACTTTCCTGCCTCATCTGCGTGAACATAAAGAGGCATAAAAGATTAAAACAGTTGAAAGCCTTCCTCCAATAACATGTACATATATGAATTATTTCCTGTAATTACATTTACACTGATTGTTTTTACAAGCGTATTTGGGTTTTATATCGGCCATTATCAAAGCTTTCTGAAGAGTGGCGTAATAAAAATATCCGATTGATTGGGCGCGGGGCAAAAACCCTTGCAAAGTTCATTATTCCGTAGTATACTGATATATGTTTCAATTATTGCGTTTTTCAGCTCCAGTAATCACACAACACCCGCATTTTATTTCCAGAAAATTAATTTACTTCATAACTAGTCACTCAACTAAAATTAGCAAGCGACATCATTTGCAAAACATTCACACGACCTTTTCTATTGTTACACATTCACGTGCATCCCTAATGCTATATATATTAGGTGCTTCTCACCTGCGAATTAGTTTATGTATATAACACTGTTCAGACATATACATAAGGATTAGCCAGCATATTCATGAGAACTGCTGAAGAATTTAAATAAAAAAAGAATCTTCCTTGAGTTATTCACAGTATGATCTTAAAATAATTTCGAATTAAGCAAAGTGAGTGAAGAAAAACAAACATAAAAGAATGCATTTCTTCAGCACATTGGCTCACTTCAGCACGAAAAGTTGTAAAATATAAGACAGGATTGTCTTGCCACTGAAATTTTATGTTCAACATGTGATATTTGTGTTTAATATATTCTGCATTTTTCCTTTGTCAAGTTTTTGGATATTTCTTATGATTTCTAATTACTACACATAATTCAAATCTACGAACAGTGCCTCACAACTTCTAGCAGATAATACATGCTACGAGCGCTGTTCAGTAAAGAATGATTATAACTTTTTTACGGTCATAATTTTTCTTACTAAAATTCAATCTTATATTCCGTTAGCTTAATGTGAAACAAACACACCGCAGTAGTTTCATTGTTGGCACTCCTGGTTCCCGCCTGTGAGAACCAGGCAAGTTCAGACATGTTCAGTATCGCATACCGCTGCAATGGAGGTGATACGTGAGGAACAAAATGCGGCTTTGAAATTCTGCTTTCGTCTCAACAAATCTTCAGTTGAGGCCTATGCAATGTTACAGGAGACCTATGGAGAGCCTGTTCTTCCCTATAGCATAGCTCGAAGGTGGTTTAAAATGTTTAAAGAGGGGAGACAATCAATTTCAAAGGCAGGTGGACCCGGTGCTTCAGTTACTGCTCTTACGGAAGAATACATCAACACTTCTGCTGCCATTGTGAGAGAGGATCGACGAATTATCTTAAGATAACTTTCTGAAATACTGAACATTTCAATTGGGTGCCACATTTCCGTGAAGGAGGCTGGATGCTGCACCACGATAATGCGCGGCCGCATATTGCCAAAGTTGTTGCTGAATATCTTGCAAACATCAACGTCAAGTGCATCCCTCGCCCTCCCTATAGTCCGGATTTAGCCGCATGTGACTTTTTTACTATTCCCTAACTTGAAGAAACGGCTTCGTAGGAGGCATTATTCACCATCAGAAGTAGTGGTGAAGCCTGCGGAGGCGATTTTGAAGGACCTCTCAAAAATGATTTCCAGCATGTCTTTGAAGACTGTCAGAAACGCTGGGACAAGTACATCACATTCAATAGGAGACTATTTTGGGAAGGGCCATGAAAATTATGAAGATGAGTAAAGGTGCATTGTCAAAAAAAATTGTGATCATTCTTTATTGGACAGCCCTGGTATATATTGCAATTATCAGGTAATTACCTCAATTGTGTAAATCTTAATCAAAATATACAGAGGAATTTTTGAAAAAATTAAAATAATGTTTCCGAGTAAAGGCAACTTAAGAGTAGGAGAATTTCGTAAAAAAACTCGTATTTCATTTTTTTTAAATGCTGGAATACAATGTTATATTGGGTGTACATTCAAATTTATGTTTTGAGTTATGTTGCTCGCCAGCGTTATTTGATAGAGTATGCCAGCTAATGCAAAGTTCGAGTTTTCTTTCCTTTCTTGCCCTCTCAAGACGAGTGTTAGGTAATTCTCAATTCATTGGACCTGGCCGCATTTGGGCACATTTTTGCCCAGGTCATTACAGCAGACTTGATTGCTATTGCGCGGAAAAACCCTAAAATATATGTGTTGGCAAGGGATTCAAGGAACTTCATTTCCGGTGAAAATTCATATCGAGTTTTTTGGTAGAATACTTCGTCTAGCTATGAACATACATTCCAGGAAAGGACACTTTGAATGATATAACATCCCAATCTTAAAACAGAATAGTTAAAGCAATATAGTAGGTAGGTCTACGAATAATTACATAACTGAAAGAATTAATAGATTTAAGACTGGGAAGAAATCTATATTAATCATAAGGTAATTAGATTTAATGACATATTGGGGCTATCACAATAACACAAAACGAGACTTGTAAAGGACGGTATGTAATAGAATAATGCAAGTACAAGTTGGATACTAACAGATATAGATTCAAGTGCCAGAGATAATATTCTTGGAACTACAATTAAATGGGTGCTCCAAATAAGGACCAACGCAAGCAAGGCTTTTCGCTTAAAAATAGGAGCCATTACTTACCTTTAGCCCATTATTAGTATTAGCTAGTTTATTTCAATCATACAATATACACAGTTGGTGTTAATGAAGATCACATCAGAAGCAATTATCATGGATAAGATACAAATAATTGCAATGATGCAATTAGTGGTACTATACACATCAATATTAATAAATAATTATGATAAAATAATAATAATAATAATAATAATAATAATAATAATAATAATAATAATAATAATAATAATAATAATAATAATAATAATAATAATAATAATAATAATAATAATAATAATAATAATAATAATAATAATAATAATAATAATAATAATAATAATAATAATAATAATAATAATAATAATAATAATAATAATAATAATAATAATAATTTAAAATGATGCACACAAAACTAGGTGTATTGTTGTGCATCACTTAACAAAACAACCAGTTAACAAAGCAGAAAAGTACATAAATAGGATACTTTTAAATTTATGCAAGTTATAACCATTTCAGAACAAAAATGACACTTTAAATGTGTAGCATAACTACAACTTCGTTAATGTGTTTAAGACTAATTAGTACTGTTGTTTAAAATTTCTTGGGAATTGTTAAAGCGGTGTGTTAGTAGATATTTCTTAAGTCCTTTCTTAACAGTTTTATATCAGTTAATGCCTTTAGATCTGTTGCTAGTACATTAAAATATTTAGAACCTGCATTAATTATATTTTTGTTAGCAAAGATACCCCTGTATGAACTCAGAAAAAAGTCATTTGGTCTGCGAGTAAAATAAGTATGTACATCTTTGTTTAGTTGAGGGGATTCACTTGATGTTTTAACACACAAAATAGTGAAGAATACATATACACAAAATAATGGAAGTATTTTTAGCAGACTGCCATCTGCTAACTTTGGACATAGCTCTTACAGCTGTTTTTTGGAGTATGAAGATCTGCATGAAAGAAGTTTTAGGCAAAGTTGCCCATATCATCTCTCCGTATTCTAAATGAGAATGAAACAATGCAAAGTATACTGAACGAACCATTTGAAATGGTAACATGTTGGTAAGCTGGTGCAGCAGGGAAACGTAAACTTTCGCAAATGCAAGTGAAACACATTTTCCTTAGATTCTAGCAGGCACAGAAATAAAATATTGATATCTACAACCTCTTGCACAACTTGCTGACCTCTGCGTAAACCACCAAGTAAGTCCCGTTTTTTATAACAAAATAAAATGGCAAATTTTCAATGAACAGTTTCACAAAATTAAATCCACATAATTTCCTTACGATTAGTTGAACTAGCAGGATGAATTGCAGTTTCTGCCTGTTACTTTTTTCTTAAAAACTGGTGTGTAGTACATTTTTACGTGCATCATCAATAATGTAATTGGCGCAAGAAAAGAAATCAAGAAGATGCACAATATTTTATATCTAATGATAAATATTGTAATAAATAACACTGCTTTGCAGCAAAAATGTTTTCCAATGATTGAAT